>JACAVU010000002.1:66328259-66928259 GCA_014183005.1 Castanea mollissima
AAAACCTACACGGACCAATCATAGAGATATCAATGCCTTAATCTAGCAAAGAATAGATAGATGCTGGGCAAATACGGCCTAGAATTTGATCTTCCCTAATGCCAGTGATAGGCTAAAAATGTATTGACCCCTTATGATGAATAACCAATTAATTAGCCAAGTGAATTAATTAGGTTCAATTACATGCAATGAGCGTGCTAGCACAAACAAATCACCTATTAACTAAATATGTAGCGAAAATAATGACATGGTGATTTGTTTACAAATAGGAAAAACCTATACGCACAAAAACCCCACCGAGTGATTTTAAGATCACCACTGGGTGATTTAAGGTCACCACTCTCGAGAATCCACTATTATCAAAACAAGTCTTACAAGTAAAGAAATCTCCTTGTATTGCACGGCTCCTAGTACGTGACTAACTAAAAGATGCGCGAATCTTAGTATGCGACTTGATCACCAACTTGAGAAAGATGTTGGCTACAAATTTTCTGCTCATCAACCAATGAAGATCACAAAGTTGCTTGGTCACAAACTCTACGGTGTACAAACACAGCAGCTTCTCAAGAATTAGAGCAAACTAGGTTTTGGTCACACTTGAGAAATTATGCTCTTGCGCAATTGTGCTCTTGCGCAATTGTGCTCTTACTCGTGTAACCTAATATGGCCTTTAAAACAATTCTTATATATGTTTAGGGTTGTGAGAAAGAAAGCCCAAACATGTACTCACGGATTGGATGAAAATAGTTCTGAAAAATCGAGTTTCATAAACCTCGATAGATAGCCATCTATCGAGTTAGCTGTCGAGCCACGGGTTTTTGTAGCTTTTAAAACCTCGATAGATACTAGCTGTCGAGCTTTAAAGCTAGAACTTTCTTACTTGATTCTTGGACAAACTTGCATGGTTTTAACACTTGAACTTGAAACCTTGTTTCTTGAAGTATTAAGCACATCCTAAATCTATCCAAATACAAGTAAAGTGCGTTTTGTCAAAGGATTAGCCAATACATAAAATGTTGACATATGTGCCTAAATCCAATTACATATGTCCTAACAATCTTCCTCTTTGGCAATCCATGACAAAACCACAGAAACAAATGAACAATGATAGGAGTCGTAAATCAACTCATACTCACTTGTTAAGTACAATAAAATCTATCCTAATACAAACTCTTGAAAAACTTTGCAAAAAGAGAGTTCATAGCAAGGAAGTCTTTAACAACTTGTATTTCTGAAACACTTAAACAAAACTCATCAAGGCATCTTAGTGTGAGACAGAAATAAAAGATTGCATACAATAAATAAGAAACATATGTATAAAGAGAGAAAAGAAACAACACATGTAAAGATAGGTGAAAGAACTGCAATAACAACCTCAAATGTATATATATCAACAAGTACAAGGTTTGCTATCACAACATGATCACAAGATCTAAGGTACATGAACAAAGTATCTAAATAGAAGAGAAAAGAAAAGATTCATCAAAATCCTCACTACATCCCTCAAAATATGAGCACTCAAGAACACTCCCCCTATCTCCTAAAACTAACTCTCCTCCTATGAGTATGACTACTCTCATATCCAAAACTACTCTCCCTTTTTGTCACGAGTGACAAAGGGTAAGTAAATCAAGTATACATCTCATCATCACTAGGTGACCCAGCATCAACATCCTTATCAACATCATCACTACTAGAGCCATCGTCACTCTCATCCTCGGACGTCGGTGGAGATGGAGAGGAAGCACAATGAAACCACTAATAACAGCCTGTCGTCGTGCGAAACGACCTACACTAGTGTTCACCAGACACAACTCATCACTAAGTCTGTCAAGGCGAGCATCCATGCACACAAGATGTGCCATGATTGCCTCAAGTGTCACTCCACCTGCTGAAGATGAAGGAGCGGAGGTGGATGGAGTGGTAGAAGTTGGAGGAGCAGCCGTCTCGGTCTGAGTTTGCCTCCAGCGAATTTGTGCAAAACTCCGCTTAATGGTAGCGGCATCAATGGCACACATGAGGTGAAAGGGGGGAGACTTAGGATAGGAGATAGAAAGTGGCGAAGGAGCGCGTGATAGCTGAAGGGAAGATGAGCTTATCACGGGTCGTCATATCCTTATAGACATCTATAAGGGAAAGTATGAAGTGAGAGGGAAAATCTATGGTAAGATCCTCAATGAGGGAAAGCAAAAGCGAGCACAAGGCTCTGTGATAGTGTTATAGTGTTAGTGAGAAAGAGGATGGAGAACAAAAGTCATAACCATGTTAAGAAACCTCAAACTTTAGCAAAGGTCGTGCAATGGGTGAACTGACAATCACCCCAAAAAGAAGGTGTCTCATAGAAACGAGACGAGAGTTCATTTTTGGACACTGTCTCAGACGCTCACAGCCAGGATAGTCAGGATGCGCTACCCTAGGAACGTGTAGTACCTTCGATACAATACTTGGGTAACTACAATGCGTATACCCCGAACGCGAATGACAAACTTGGGTATAAAGTGTAAAATCCGTGCGTGTTAAAGTAGAACTCCTGAATGATCACAAAAGGACATGTGATCGGAATGCCACAGGAGACTCACTACCCCTATTGTTAATGACAGTGGGTAGATCAGTGTCAGAAAAATCGGACAGAATGACTTGGCATTCCAAATGAATGCCTCGTTATGAAAAGTTCTCAAAGAAGTCAGATTTGGCCTTCTCATCACGGAATCATACGTGAAGTGGAGTGGAGTTAGAAGGAGAAGAGATGAAGATGCCCTAGAACGAAGAGGGTTCCAAGATGGAACAGATTTAGACTTAGGTGCCATGATGCACCTAACATAAAAGGGAAAGAGAGAGAGAGAGAGAGAGAGAAGCCAAACAATTTAATATCAAAAGATAAAATAGTAAGGTACGTATGCATGAAAATGAGTGAACATGTGACATGCAAATATAAATCCATCATGGGCTCAGCCCAATCCAAACCTATCAGCACACAAACATGCAATAAAGAAAACACACATCTAAAATGCATGAAACATTGTTATAATACAAATGTGATGCAATGCATGAAGTTTAAAGATCATTTAACAAAATCCATCCTAAAATTTTCATAAACTCATCAATTGTTGAAAAACCCCAAAAATTGTCAAGACTCAAGACTTACTTAGGTCAGAAAAGAGTGAAATGCATGATTAATGAGTGAGAAAGAATCATACCAGATGAAGAAACACTTGATATAGGCCGAAGATCAAGTGAGGAATGTGTGGGGTTTGAGTTTGAGGCGTTTTGGATTGAGAAAAGAGAGAAACTGTTGAGAGAGATTGAGAAAAATGAGTGCAGAAATAGCGAGGGCTCCTTATATAAAATCTTTATAAAGCTCGATCGATCGAGCTTTAAAGAGGTGCTTATCAGCTATCGAACCAGCTATCGAGGATCAAACAAGAGATTTTGTATCAAGGAGCTAGATGGATCGAGGTAGCTATCAAGAAGCTATCAAGGAGACAGAAAATTTCTCAATTAATTGAGATAGCTATCGAGATTGTGATAAAGAAAAGCTAGAAGGTCTCAATAGATAACCTATCTGTCGAGAGCTATCGAGATTGCTTAAAAATAATTTTTCAAGGAAGAGAAAAACACAGATATGAATGCAATCAAGCATGCTACTCAACCAAAGATCCAAACAGCATTTTAAACTTTTAAAATCATCTCTCAATGAAGAAAATTGTCATGCATTTAGATCCTTACACACACACACACACACACTAAACAAGTCTAACCAATTTTATATTTCAAAAACAAGTTAAGATAGTTTAGTGAGCATACATTAACACAAGTAAACCTTGTGATGGTCAAATCACATTGTACCTGCACATGTATCAAAAGTAGCAAAGAGTACTGTGTGTTGTGTGTGAAAACATCGGAAGATTGCATAAGTATCTCTATGTTATGACGATTTGAGATATGAGTAAACCAATTTAACTCACACATGATCATAACTGCTTGATAGAGACTATCACCTTCGAGGTACATCTTATAACTCCCACATCTCTTAGAATACACGCTTGCAATTATATTTAAGGCATTTTGAATTTTTCTTTTATTTTTCTTTGCATATTTTTCTTTTATTAAGCATATCATGCACGGGCATACAAGAGAGAGAAAAGAAGTACCTAATTATGTTAAGTTTTTGACATTGCACTTTTGCTATACCGAAACATACAGATGTCATTTCATGATTAGCGAGTAATAGTGGTGAGATGGTTATTTATGCATTTATCTTAGGATTTTCTAGTCCTTCCCGTCAAAAAGAGTGATAGATTTTCTAGTCCTTCCCGTCAAAAAGAGTGATATAAGTGTTAAGTATAAGAGATAACTTAATCTTACTTATCACAAACAAAGAGCCACAAAACTCACCTGCTTAGTTGTACATGGAGATGCTCATCTAAGCGACAAAAGATACAAAGTTTAGAAAACTTTTTTCCATTGGCCATTCAAGGTACACAAGTACCCATGTACACAAACACACTGTTTTGTGTTTTTTTTTTTCCAATTTTTTTTATGAATGAAAAAAACAAAATAAAAACAAAACTGAAAAACAACCAAACAAAAACATATCAAATAAAGCAATGCATAAATACTAGACCGTTTCAAATAAAATAAAACAAAACACACAAGTAATGCAACCAAAACAAAAAAGAGGGAGAGAGTGAAAAAGTGACTAAATCACTTGGAGCTCTTTTTCTTCCACACCTTGAAAGAACATTTCCGTTGAGTAAAGCCTTGAACCGATGGTGAGGGGGAAAAATTGAAACCGTTCAAGTTCGAAAGGAACATGAGGGCTTTAAGGAGATCATCAAGAGGAGCAAGAGAGGATGGAAACTGACTTAGGTTTCCTGTCGAGACTATATTGTTGCTCTGCTGAGTGGCTTGCACTTGTAGCAATTTGGTCGAGTGTGTCCAACTGCACCACAGTGATAATAGAGATGCTGCTTCTTCTTTTAGACTTTTGAGCATTACTCTTCTTAGCCCTAGGATTTTTGGTTTCTTTCGTAGCAAGCTTAGGAGGTGCTCCTAAGATAGATTTATCCTTATCTATCTTCTCACTAGCTATCACATTTTTAACATTATTATTCTCAGAATCAATATTGTTAGCAGGAGAAACAAAAACAGTAGTGCTAGAAGAAGCAATATTAGGAGAAGAAAAGTCATACCCTAAACCGGAAAGATTAGAGGCAGATTTTTGCACACTGAGCATATCATTCAGCTTTGCAGTCGAGATCCTCTCCAACTGAGCTCTCACTTGAAATAGTTCCGCCTCAAGCTTCTTGGTCTTCTTAGTCAAGAAATTGTTCTCAAACCTCAGTACTCCAATAGTCTAATTTGCTTCATCATACTTTGTGGAGAGTTGTTCTCGTTCAAGCTCCACATCACTGAGCTTCTTGGTGGCCAACTTATACAGCTTCTCATATTTTTCTGAAACCTTTTACAACTTTGCATAGGTTGTGTAGATGTCATCTTGCTCATCCATCTTCTTAAATTTTGACTCCACCAAGTTTTCTTCTTCATCCACATCTTCTACAATCCTTTCAATAGGACTGACAGTGGCGGTGAAGGCATTCAGTATTCTGTCATCCTCATTTCGGAATCATCCTCGGATTCAGTGTCACTCAAGGTAGCAGCAAGTACCTTGCTTTTTCCAATAGACTTGAGATAAGTGGGACACTCTTGTTTCATGTGACCGAATCATTGACACCCGAAACACTTGGGCCATAAGGGAATAATGTATTGACCGCCATCCCTAGCATCCTTCTTCCATTGTCTTGGCTCTTAGACTGTGAAGAACTTGATTGCCTACAGTCCTTGTCGAAGCCCTTTGCATTGGCATTCTTCATGAACTTCTTGAATTGCTAGGTGATGTAGGACTTCATTTTAGAATCTTCATCATCGGAAGACTCATGAGTGTCACTGCTCTTGGCCTTCAATGCAATGTTGTTGCCCTTGCTTGACTTCCTGAGCCTAGACAAACCCAACTCATAAGTTTGCAGATTTTCAACGAGCTCTGTCAAAGGAATCTTGTCATATCCTTTGATTCCTCAATAGCAGTGATCTTGGCATGAAATCTCTTAGGCAGAGATCTAAGCACCTTTCTCACAATCTTGGATTCAGGAATGATTTCCCTAAGATTGAAAGCTGAGTTCACTATGTCCTTGAGCCTGGCATAGAACTCATCAAATGACTCATCCTCCTCCATCTTGATTTCTTCAAAACTAGTGGAAAGCCTCTAAAATTTCAAATCCTTGACAGCCTTGGTTCCTTCATAATTGTCTGGACAATGGTCCACACCTCCTTTGTAGTTTCAGTAGAGGATATCTTCTTGAACTCCTCATTTGTGACCGCACTAAATAAAGCATTCAATGCCCTACTGTTGAAGTTTGTCACCTTGATCTTGGCATCATCCCAGTCGACCAGCGCTTCCTTTGGTTTGGTCCAGCCTATCTCCACGGCTTGCCACACCTTCTCATCTAAGGCTGCAAGAAAGCTATCATGCGTACCTTCTAGTATGCATAGTTAGTTCCATCAAATAAAAGAGGTACAGTAAGTTATTGTCCTCTATCCATGACAAACAGGGGTCAGTGGACCTCACAGCAAAGATTAAAATCTAATCAGAGCATGCCTACTCTGATACCACTTGATAGGCCAAAAACGTATTGACCCCTTGTGATGAATTAACCAATTAATTAGTCAAGTGAATAATCAGGTTCAATTACATGCAATGAGCATGATAACACAAAAAAATCACCAATTAACTAAATATGCAGCAGAAATTAAATGACACAATGATTTGTTTACGAATGGGGAAAACTTACACAGCAAAAACCCCACTGGGTGATTATAAGGCCACCACTCCTGAGAATCCACTATTATCAAAACAAGTGGTTACAAGTAAAGAATCCTAGTACCTTATACCAACCTACAATTGAACCCTTACCCCAATACCTAATTGGACTTGTTCTGTAGTAACAATCTCTCCTTGTATTGCATGGCTCCCAATACGTGACTAACCAAAAGATGCGCAGATCCTAGTACGCGACTTGATCACCAACTTGAGAAGGATATTAGCTGCAAAGTTCTTCTACTCATCAACCAATTAAGATCATGAAGTTGCTTGGTCACAAAACCCTACGGTGTACAAAAACAGCAGTTTCTTCAAGAACTAGAGTAAACTATGTTTTTTGTCACACTTGAGAAATTATGCTCTTGTGCAATTGTGCTCTTGCTCGTGTAATTTAATATGACCCTTAAAATAATCCTTATATATATTTAGGGTTGTGAAAAAGAAAGCCCAAACACATACTCACGGATTGAATGAAAAACAGTTCTGAAAAACTGAGTTTCATAAACCTTAATAGATAGCCTTCTATTGAGCTATCTGTCGAGCCACGGGTTTCAGCAGCTTTTAAATCTCGATAGATACTAGCTGTCGAGTTTTAAAATCCAGCACTTTCTTACTTGATTCTTGGACAAACTTGCATGGCTTTAACACTTGAACTTGAAACCTTATTTTTTAAAGTATTAAACACATCCTAGATCTATCTAAATACAAGTAAAGTGCGTTTTGTCAAAGGATTAGCCAATACATAAAATGTCAACATATGTTCTTAACATTCAATCACATATGTCCTAATAGCCAGTGTCACCCACTTACCTAGGGTGAGCTCGGATCACTGTCCTCTTCTCCTAAGTTTATATGAGAATCCCTAAAGAAGGCTGGAAAGGCCTTCCCATTTTGAAGAAATGTGGCTTAATCACCTAGGATTTCAGCAATTTGTGGAAAAGCTTGGGGTCTCAATCCTAGTCTTGGACTGGCCATTTCCACCTTCAAAACTTTAGCAACCACTTGGAACAAGGAAATTTTTATGAACATTTTTGCAAGGAAAAGGAAAATTCTTGCTCAAATAGGGGGTCTTCAGAAAGCTTTGGCTACCCATCCCTCAACTTTCCTCATCTCTCTTGAATAGGAGCTTTCCCTTGAGTATACCTTAATTCTCAATCAAGAAGAGGAGTTTTGGGCATTAAAATCTCGGGTGGACTAGCAACTCTTTGGTGACAAAAACATTGCCTTCTTCCATATAAAAAAAATTACTAAGAGGAAGCACAATAGAATTCCGAGGATCATGAATCACTCTAGGGAGTGGGTTGATGACGAGGATCAAGTGATGGACATTCTATTAAGTGGCTTCAAAGAGCTCTACCAAACTCAACACCTGAATTTCATCTCCACTACAGATTTTAAGCTCAACTGGGTTGTAGCGCTCTCGGATGGGGATTCCTGCAAGCTTTCAGTCATACCCTCGAATTTGGAAATTCTTAAGGTCTTTTCCTAATTGAAACCCTATAAAGCTCCAGGAATAGATGGTCTTCATGCTAGCTTTTTTCAGATTTTTTGGCACATTCTCGGACCATCACTCACTGAAGAAATCCTGACCATCTTCACATCTAAACATATTCCCTCATATCTGAATCAAACCTTGGTGGCTCTCATCCCAAAAAGAAATGGTTCGAAAGTTTTTGGTCATTTTAGACCAATTAGTCTCTGTACTTCTATCTACAAAGCGGTTTCAAAGATCACCGTCAATAGAATAAAGCCCATATGCAACACCTGATCTCCCTGCTCTAAGTTGCATTCATTCCTGGAAGAAAAGGGTTGGACAATATGATTATAGCTCAAGAAATTCTCCACTCTATGGAAAAGAAAAAAGGGAGGAATGGCACGATGGCATTAAAGATTGATCTTGAAAAAGCTTTTGCTCGCCTTGAATGGAGTTTTATCAGGGAAGTTCTTGTTAACTTTAATTTTCCCTCAAACCACATCGCCATTGTCATGGATTGTATCTCTTCAACCTCTGTCTTTGTACTCTTCAATGGTGGGAAGCTCCCTACCTTTAGTCCTTCCCGTGGCATCCGCCAAGGAGACCCTTTATCGCCATACATTTTCATACTGTGCCTTGAATATCTTGGACTCCTTATCCAAGACAAAATTGCAAACTACATTTGGAAGCCCATCAAAGCCTCTAGATCCAGCCTAGCCTTCTCTCATCTATTTTTTGCTGATGACCTGATGCTCTTCAGTCAAGCTAGTCTCAAGAACAATGAGGCAATTGATGAAGTGCTAACTATTTTTTGTCGTCTATCTGAACAGAGGGTTAGCAAGGAAAAATCTAGAGTTCTTTTCTATAAAAAAACACCCCTGAAGAGACTAGAAGAGCAATATGTCGTTCTCTAAGCATTTTAGAAGCACAGAAATTTGATAAATATCTAGGGTTTCCACTAAAATTCTCTCATTGTGGCTCTATAGATTTTAACTTCATCATTCACAAAGTGCAAGAAAAACTTGCAAGATGGCAAGCTAGTCTCCTCTCCATTGTTGGTAGGAGGACTCTCATCTAGTCTTCTTCAAGTGCCAATCCTGACTATGTCATGCAGGGGGCTTTGCTTCCAAATAGAGTTTGCAAAGAAATTGACCAAGCCAACAGGAATTTTCTATGGGGTTCAACCCTTTAAAAAAGGAGGATGCACCTTATGAACTGGGACACTATTACACGGCTTAAAGACTATGGTGGGTTGGGTATTCATGAAACAAGACCACAGAATCTTGCTCTCATTGCCAAACTTAATTGGAATCTGCTATCTGAGGACCCCTCCCCGGGGCTCATGTCTTAAAAGCTAAATACCTCTTCAGTAATACTAGCAGGAGCCCATAGGCTTCCAAAGGCTCCTTCTCCCACACATGGGCAGCTTGCAAAGTTGCAAAGCCCCTCCAAGATAGTGGACTAAGAAAAGTAATCACTTCAGGCACTTCTACCTCCCTATGATATGACAATTGGACCTCAAATGGCCCACTAAGAGCCCAAATAATTAGTTCACTCAATATTGGAGAGGAAAATCAGCTAGTAAGTCAAGCTATTGATAATTATGGTAACTGGAATCTTTAGCTCTCATTTGATCTTCTTGATAATGTTATTAAGCTCATCCAAGCTACCCCACAAACTTAGCTTCCCAAGTGGATGATCTTATTGCTTGAACCCAACCACTTCCTCTCTCTCCTAGATTTGGAAACTCAAAGTCCCTCCAAAATTCATCCTCTTTATTTGGCTTTGCTCTTATAATAGCATCCCTGTTAAAGAAGTTTTGGGTTTAAGGGGTTGAAGCTTGGATCAATGCTGCTCCATTTGTAACTCACAAACTAAGTCCATAATCCACATGCACAGAGAATGCCCCTACTTAGTCAACTTTTGGAGTCAACTTGGCCTTCCTTCAGGGCTATACACCTCTTTCGGCCTCCCCCTCTCAAATTTGGATGCATGTCAACTACACCTCTATACTGGTCTCCCGGCACCATGGCATTCCTTGGCCTACTCTGTTTCTTTTTTGGTGTTTGGTCCATTTGGACTAACAGGAATTGTGTCACCTTCCAAGCAAGACAACAAAAGCAACAACAGCTAAAAGAATGTGTTGCAAAAAGCCCTAGAATTCCATTTCCTTACAACCTCAAACAAACCCATCAGACCAAGGCCTCGGCTTAATGCCAAATGGTCCAAACCCCCTCTAAGGTTGGCATAAGCTGAATACTGATGCCTTCATCATCAACGATCATACTGGTACTGGTGGCTTACTCCATTATTCGAATGGGAATTGGGTCCAAGGATTCTCAAAACATGTAGGCATCACAACAGTCCTAATGGCTGAAGTATGGCCCTGCGAGAGGGGCTCGACATGGCAAAACAACATAACATTCACAATCTTGTTGTAAATGTGGATTCCTTTAATGTAGTTAGGCTCATAACCTCCTCATCTTCCACTAAGAAACTAACCCAACCTTTGGTGGCTGGATGCAGGAACATTCTCCAAGTTTTCCATCAGGTCCAACTCACCCACTGCTTCAGGGAATCGCGTGAAAATGTAGTTAGAACTGTAATAGTTAGAACTGCAAGTAGCTTAACTTAGGTGTGAAGAATGGAGTTAGTTATTGATGTAAGTCCATGAGTCAGTATCTAATTACTTTGTATACACATGTCAGGATCTGGTGTGTTTGTATTAGGGTTTGTTAGATTCATTCCACATTCTGCGGAGGTGGTTATTGTATATATATTGGGACTTGTAACAAAATTGCTTGAATTAAGAAGAACTCCATTTTATCAAATTCTTTACTCTCTGTTTTCTCTATTTTGCATTTCTTCCTTTCTTTCTTGTATTGCTTTGCTTTTGATGGTATCAAAGCCACCATTAATGGCTTCTACTCTGATCTCTAGTTCTTCAACAACTCCTTCCACCACAACTACTACAAGTCCTTTAGTGAACCCATCATTGCTACTCTTGTCTAATATGTCGAGTATGATGACAGTGAAACTAGATTTCACCAATTATATTGTATGAAAGCATCAAATGGTGGTGATTCTTGAAGCTTATACCATGATTGGTTTTATTGATGATTCGTGTGTAGCTCCTGATCCTTTCTTGAAAGATAGTTCTAGAAGTTTCACTAGAGAGCCAAACCTAGAATATCTCAATTGGTTTAGTAGAGAGCAAGCCTTTTTCACTTTCATCAATTCCACTCTATCTCCGTCAGTCTTAGCCATCATTATGGGTCAGAAGTCTGGGAGGGGAGTTTGGAAGGTGTTTAAAAAGAGGTTGCTTCTTTATCTTGCTCTCATGTTTTGAGTTTGAGAAATGAATTTCTGAGTATTAAGTAAGGTTCTGAAAGCATAGATAATTTCTTTCAAAGAATTAAAGAGGCTAGGGATAAATTAAGTTCTGTTGTTGTTTTCATTGATGAAAAGAGCTTATACATTTAGCTGTAGAAGCTTTACCTCATGAATATGATGCATTTTGTTCTGCGATAAGGACTCGTAATGATGTGTTTACTATAGAAGAGATAAATACTTTATTGAATGCTGAAGAAAGAGCTATTAAGATTTGAACCTAGGGATACAACTATGGCTATGATCCTTTAGAGTGGGTTTAATCAGAATAATAATAGAGGTAGAGGCAGAAATGGCAATCAAAGGGGCCGTGGCAAAGGATTCAATAATTTTGGCCTAATTTTGGATTCAATAATGGTCAATCCTCTGGAAATGCCACTACCACTACTCAATTTTCTGGTTTTCAACCACAGTCTCAACTCAAGAGTGGTTTTGGTTTTCCTTCAAATCATTCTTAAGGTCAATCTTAAAATTCAAGACCTACTTGTCAAATTTGTGGCAAGAATGGTCACATTGCCTTGGATTGCTATCATCACATGAATTTTGCCTATCAAGGCAAACATGCTCCAGCCAAGCTAGCATCTATGACAGCTAGTTCTAAAGTAGCAGCTACAACTGCTAATTCTGCTTCAGCAAATACCTCAAATTGGCTTACTAATATAGGTTGTTCTGATCATGTCACACCTGATCTATCTTAGCTTTCACTGACATCTCAAGCTACTGATGGTCATGAAACTGTTATTATTGGCAATGGGCAAGAGATGCTTGTGGCTCATGTCATTTAAACAATATTCTTAGGGGTCCTGATTTAGCTTCAAACTTATTATCTGTCCATAAACTCTGTTTACAGAATAATTTTATTTTTGCTATTTTGATACCAATCAGTTCTTAATTTTGAATTTGCCTACGGGAAAGGTTCTTTATCAAGGCCTGAGTAAGGATGGTGTTTATCCAATTCCACTTTCTTCACAACTCTCTACAGATTTTGATATTTCTTCATCTCTTGCTTTCAACTCTTCTGTTAATGCTCTTGTTTCCAATGAAGTAATGTTGTGGCATCAAAGACTTGGTCATCCTTGTTCCAAGCTTCTTCACTGTCCCTTGTCTTCTTTCAATAACAATGTTCAAATTTCTATATATGATGACATTTTCTCTCAATGTAAATATTGTGTAAATGCTAAGATGCACAAACTTCCTTTTCCAAAGCATATTATGTCTAGTACTTCTCCTCCACAACTTGTTCACAGTGATGTTTGGGGCCCTGCTCCTGTTACTTCTGTCCTTTGTTATAAATTCTACGTCATTTTTATTAATGACTTCACTAGATTCACATGGTTATTTCTTCTTAAACATAAGTCTAAAGTGATTATTGTTTTATTGCATTTTAAAGCTCTTGTTGGGTCTAAAATCAAAACACTTAGAACTGATGCTGGGGGTGAGTATACTAGTAATCATTTTAAGTATTTTTGTTTGGATCATGGCATTCAACATCAGTCGTCATGTCCTTGCACATTTCAATAAAATGGTGTTGCTAAGAGAAAATATAAGCACATAGTTGATAGTGGTTTTTCAATGCTTCATCAGTCTAATCTTCCCTCTTCTTAATGGTGTTATGCCTTTAGCACTGCCACCTATTTGATCAATAGGCTTCCCTCTTCTATTCTGTCTTTTAAGTCTCCTTGGGAATTGTTATTTCATATTATCCCTCCTTTGCATTCTCTGAAGACTTTTGGTTGTGCTTGTTTTTCTTTTCTTAAGCCTTATACTGATCACAAGCTTCAGCCTAAGTATACTCAATGTATTTTCTTAGGGTATATCTGTTTTGACCCTCATACTTGGAAGATTTACATCACCTCACATGTTATTCGCCATGAATTTGAATTCCCTACTCTTCCTGCAGCCTTATCTGATTCTTCTAGCAACTCTATATTTGATAGTCCTTCCTTAGACCTTTGGATCTCTACCCTTTTATCTAGTTATTAATCTAATTCTTTATCTGTTGTCACTGATGCTTTTCCTTCTATCATTTCACCTTTTTCTTGTTAGGATATGTGCCCTTTAAATTCTATTGTATGATGATATGTATGACATTATGTATGATATTATATTGTGATTAATAAATTTTTTTATTATTATCTAAAATAATGGTAACATAAATATTTGGATATTATCATATAGTCCATGAGATGCATAATATGTGATTTAGTTACAGAAGATATAAATCACAAGTTTTTTATAAACTCAAAATTTTACTTTGTAATCGATGATGAATTGGGCATTTCATTTGTGAAGACTATAACATATCAACTAAGATGATTTACCTTGATCATGGAAGTGGAGACTTTTAGTTGATATGTTTTAAATGTTAAGACATATTAAACTGGACCACTGTGAGATTTATTATTCTACTAACGACTGTCAAATGAATAATAAATCTCACGACTTCTATTTGCATAAACTCTTAATATTGAGATAATAATGAACCTGATCATGAAGTGTAGATTGTTTTGATATATCAGGAGTGAGATTTAATGTCACAATCAAAACCTCAGTATGTTGGACAGTCACGTTTAATGTTGAAGGAACATACATTCTTAAGATAAAATTCATAATCTCTTAACGAAGATATAAAATTTCTCTTGAGATAAATTTAATGAGTTCGGTTATTTAGAATGTTAGGCCTAACTACTTTAGTAAGAAGTTACTGAAATATATATTTATGAAATTGGATTTCATAAATATATGATGAATAACTTAAATGATTAAACCGGGTATCCAAGAATTAAGATGTAGTAATCTTCAAAGCGACAGTCAACATTCATGACTTTGTATTACTGCGAATATTTTAATAAAGGAATTGAATGTATAATAAAGTCTTGGGATATAATTTATTAATAAGGCCTAGAGTGCAATTATATTTATATAGTGGTATTAAATATAATTAATGATAATTTTGGGCTTGTCAAAAATTGACAAAAAAGTCCAAAACCCATTGGAGCTTGTGTCTTATTTGTCCATTTTGGTCCCACTCCAAGCCACATACAAAAACCCAATTGGAATTATTCAAAAGGCTAGCCCAATTAGATAATCAGTTATATATAAGGAGAGAAACATACATAATTTTATAATGAATGGAATGTATGAAAATGGTATGTATATGAGTGTAAGCCACTCTTTTATTCTTCCTTATACACATACGTATAAACTGATTGAGAGATCACACTTCTTGGGCATAAGTGGAATTGGAGTGAAAATTAAAAGTGTTCCTAAGTACTTCTAATCCTTAGTTTTGAATTTCACCGCACCAAGGTACGCTCTCTTGTTCTTAAATTCTGAAATTTACATAATATATGTTATCAATTGCAAATGAAGTAGATCCATTAATTTTCCACTGCATATATTTGTATGAGATACAAACTATGTTTTTCCTACATTTCTGTGTCTAGTGAGTCTTCTGTTGTTCCTGCCACTTCAGTTGATCTTACTTTACCTTCCTCTAGTCTTGCTCCATCCTTAGGTCATGTTAAGTCCCCTCATCTTGCTACTCCTGAGTCCATAGTTGAGTCCACCACTCCTATTGTTCAATCTGCTCTTTCACTTCCTAATACTCATCCAATGCTTACTAGATTTTAACATGGCATCTTTAAGCCCAAAGCTTATGCAGTTGTGAGAAATTATTTTCAGGAAGAGCCCCCTACTTTCAATTTTACTTCAATGTTTCCACACTGGGTTGAAGCTATGGATTCTGAGTATGCCTCTCTATTAAAACAAAATACTTGGTCTTTAGTCCTTCTTCTAGTTGGTAAGAATGTGGTTCATTGTAAGTGGGTATACAAGATTAAGAGGGACAGTGATGGGACTATTGCTAGGTATAAAGCAAGATTGGTGGCTAAGATTTTTGCAGCAGTATGGCTTGGACTATGAGGAGACTTTTAGTTCTGTTGTTAAGCCAGCCACAGTTAGGATCATTTTGCCATTGGTTGTGCAGAATCATTAGTCTTTAAAATAGCTGGATGTGTCCAATACTTTTCTTCATGGGGTGCTTTAAGAGGAGGTTTTTATGTCTCAGCCTCCAGGTTATGTAGATCCTGCTCATCTTGATCACGTTTCTCAATTTTATAAAGCCATTTATCACCTTAAACAGGCACCTAGAGCCTAGTTTGATAGTTTTACTTCTCAGGTTTAGCTATTTCACATTGGCTTCCAAGCTTCTTTTGCAGATTGTAACTTGTTTATTTTGCATCATGTTTTCTTTGCGGTTTACCTTCTTCTTTATGTGGACGACATCATTATTGCTGGTAATAGTCTTCCATTCATTGATCATCTTGTTTTCAAACTTAATGCTACCTTTGATTTGAAAGATCTTGGTCTCCTTGCTTACTTTCTTGGACTTCAAATTGAGTATACTTCTCAAGGCTTGTTTGTGCATCAGTCTAAGTATGCATTGGATTTGCTCACCAAATTTAATATGTTGGCCTGCAAGCCTTGCCTTACTGCATGCTCTCCTACAGTTCATGTCAACTATCAAAATAATTCTTTGCTTCCTGATCCTACTGCCTACAAGAGTATGGCTGGGGCTTTGCAATATCTGACATTTACAAGGCATAATTTGGTTTACTCTGTCCAACAAATTTGTTAGTTTATGAGTCACCCTACTCAACATCACTTAGTGGCAGCCAAAATGATTCTTGGATATCTCAAGGGTACATTACATCATGGGCTTCGCCCATTTGGCCCTTTCAGCTTATTATGATTCTGACTATGTTGGTGATCCTATTGATTGGAAAATCTATTACTGGTATGGTGGTGTTCTTGGGTAATTCCCCTATTAGTTGGTCTGCTAAGAAGTAGCTTACTGTGGTTCGATCTTCAACTGAGGCAGAATATAGAGCCTTAGCTACCATTGCTGCAGAATTGTGTTGGATTAGAATGGTTCTTAAAGACTTGGGTGTTTTCTTATCTATGCCTCGTATGCTTTGGTGTGATAATGTTTTTGCATTGGCTTTGGCTTCTAATCCCATTTTTCATGCTAGGACCAAGCATATAGAGGTCGATTATCATTATAACAAGGAGAAAGTTCTTAGTAAGTAATTAAAGGTTAATTTCATCTCAACTCTTGATCAACTGGTTGATATTTTTACCAAGGCTCTCCCTTCTCCACAGTTCCTAGAGCTTGCTCACAAAATGATGGGTGTTCCTCCCTTCAATTTGAGGGGGGATGTAAAGGCATATGACAAAGCTGTTGATAAATGACCTGTAGTAGAGCTGTAATAGTTAAAACTGCAAGTAGCTTAACTTAGGTGTGAAGAGTGGAGTTAGTTATTGATGTAAGTCCATGAGTCAATATCTAATTACTCTGTATACACGTGTCAAGATCTGGTGTGTTTGTATTAGGGTTTGTTAGATTCATTCCACATTCTGTGGAGGTGGTTATTGTATATATATTGGGGCTTGTAACAAGCTTGACTTAAGAAGAAGAACTCCATTTTATCAAATTCTTCACTCTCTATTTTTTCTGTTTTGCATTTCTTTCTTTCTCGTATTGATTTGCTTTTCAACCAATACCCTTTATAATGTTACCAACAACGCTCCTAACATCCATGAGTTCAACAGCTTGGACAGTCAAGAGGGAGTCAAACTCTATAATTATTTTCTCCAAGCCAAGTTCTTTAGCCAAAACTAAAACTTGTTCAACTGCAATTGCTTCAGTTTCCTCAATAGAGTATCTTCCTGGAAGGGGCATGTTGGGAAAAATTTTATATAACTGTGAATAAATTTCCAGCAAGCATAGCGGAAGTACAACTACACAAGAACACAAAGATTTACGTGAAAACCTTTTCTCCTTGAAGGGAAAAATCATGGAACAAACTTGGAATAATTTCACTATATTAAATAAAGATTACAATACTTAGAGATACAATTTAAGCAAAAAAAAAAACTCTTTTTTTTTTATACTCATTGCTCTCTTCTTTACTGTACATCTCTCACAATTTTCTCTTGCTCTTCAAAACTACACTGTCCTCAGTCTCACTAGCTAGGACTTCTCCTCTTTTCTCTACTCCAAATGGCCGAATGGCCTTTCCCTTTCATTTTGTTCACATTTTCTTCTTTTCTTCATTCCACACTATTCACATCAAATCACAACAAATGCAAGCTACTAACTTTGACTTTGCTTTAACCAAAACCTCTTTCTTCAGCTCTCAGGCCGAATGGCCTTTGCTTGTTCTTTTCTTTTTTCTTCAGCGTGTCCAACACACTTTGGCCCACTTCTCATTAAGAGAAGTCAGACTTCCCACAAGTCATGGAAGACAAGAGTCACACGCTCATTAAATGAGCTCTTGAAAAGACATGTGGGCTGGACCCATGGTGTAGTACACCCAATAGGGCATAGACACAACAACTATCACTCTATTCCTATCTCGAATTATCATTCCCAACCCCAAATTGTCCATTGGTCAAAGGGATGATGGATAGGGCCCATGACACAAATTACAGACGAAGGTTGTGCGGGTGCTTCCTCGGGACAGTATCTTAAGGGTCCGTTTGGATAGAACTTATGGTTGAAAACTGAAAACTAAAAACACTATACCAAAATAATTTTTAAATATGTAAAAATTAATGTTCACTCTTTTTTTACTGTTCATATGCCTTGGTGCACTATTCATGTCCCATGAACAGTGCACCAGGCATTGGTCTTCAAAAAAAAAAAAATGACAACGCAGAAACCTCACAGACGTAGACATGGACGTGCTATCCAAACCAGCACTAACTATTATTTCTAAACAAAAGCCTTGATGCAAGCACATTTCTCCCCAGCTCAGTGTCACATTTGCATTAAATGCTACCACCTATTGACAGCCACCTTGCATTATATATTGAATGACTCATCTGAACTATAGGGTGGTAGAATTAGACCCTAACCCATTCCCTTACCTTGACAAAAGGTGACGAATAAGAGGAAAGACCGAGTGACATTTCCAGGTAGATAGATAGAGAAGTGTGTGAACAGGGGCGGAGCCACGTAGTGGCCCCTGCAAAAAAAAAAAAGAAAATCCATTAGAGTAGCTATAAAAAATAATTAGGCCCCCCAATATTTAACATCCGGCCCCCCCCACCATACCCACAATATCTCCACTCTTCTTAACAGTCAGCTGAGCTTTAGTTTTAGCCTGATGTACTCCAAATAATACAAAAAATTGACCCACAGCCCACTTACCTTTAAATAGTACAAACATTAACAACAAAAAGAAAAAACCCACCCCAGTACCCCACTTTTATCATTTCAATCAAAAAGAAAAAAAAAAAAAAACCCACCCCACCGAATCCCATTCCCTTGACTTCTTAGTCTTTTTTTTTTTTTTTATACACTTCTCATTCCTCTACCTACTAGAGTACTAGCCATCAATACTCAGCATCAGTCCTCGTCCTTACAGTCTGGAAAAAAAAAAAAAAAAAAATCCTGACCAATTTTTCTTTCTTCTTGCTTTCTAAAACAAATCACCCAACATATTTCATTGTCAAATTTCAAGATTTGAAACTTGGTGACTGCATGGTGAGTTTTCTTCTTTTTCTTAAGCATTAGACATTTATCCCTTTTTAGTGTCTTTTTTTTTTTTAATTTTCTCAACTATCTACACCTAGATATTCACATGCTCTTTATATTTTCATATATTTTTAAAGAAATACATGATTGAAGGCATGGGGAGATTGTTTGTGATGAGTCTTGAAGGGAAGATCTAAAGTTGTAGGCAAAGGCAATAGGCATTGCCACATAGCTCACACTCATCTTTGCACTTTGTGAAGACAAATTTTCTAAGGTAAAATTGTTTTGATTCATTACTTATTTTTGATTAGTTAGATATCATGTGATGTGGTTGTCGGTGTTGTTAAATTGTTTGGTTTATGGTGTGTAACAATACTTGTGTGTTTAATTTTTGTTTTTGTTTGAGGAGTTATTATTAATTAAAATCGTATTAAAAATGTGTTGACTGTTTAAATTATAGTGGAAATTTTTTTTTTCTTGAGTATAAATAATATCCATATAACTAAGTAAAAATTTCTAATTAAAATTTTATTTTTTAAAGTTCTTTTGAGGTTAATTTTTGAGTCATATTCTTAAAGCTAAAAGAATTATGAGCAAACGAAAAATAATTGATGCATTCTTTAAGAAAAAATATTGTAGTAATTCAGAAATTAGGACACCTGTGGTTGTAGAAACAAATGTTGATACTCCAATGCCTGATGAACACCCCTCCAAATGTTCAAGAATTCAATCTGAAGAGCTAGATTGTGATCCAGGATCATGTAAACAAATATGTGAATTCCCTATCAACAAACAAGATGAAATTCGATGAGCTTATCTCAAAGAAGGTCTATATCAACCTAAAAATATAGACTATGCATACAACGATGATACTCATCGTCATCGATTTCAACCTTCACGGTTTGAATCACATTCACATAGGGATTGGTCGGAATACTCATCTTCAATGGATGCAATATATTGTCTACCTTGCTACCTTTTTAGTAAGAAACCAATAGGTCATCACGGATCAGATGCATTCATTTCAACAAGTTCATTAATGTTTACCTTGCTACCTTGTATATTCATTAATATTTAAGATATATCAAAATTAAAATTTCATATTCAATAGACTTGTGATTTACGTTTTTTATATCAATACTTCAAATCGGCCTCTCATGTAAAAATTCCTGACTACGCCCCTGTGTGTGAATGTCCATTTGTTATATTCAATAGCGAGGTTGTGAAGTTTTTAGCCTTTGTATGTGGTTCACTTATTGTAAAACAAATATATTGTTTTGAAGCTGTGTTTATTGCACACTATTACACACACATTTATACTCATGCAAAAAGTCAAAATCGTGACTTGGTCAGTTTTTTTTTTTTTTTTGCGTTAACAGCTTTTTCCCATTGTTTTGAGTTTGATTCCGACCCACTACATACATATTTCTATTTGGAATGAAGGTGGAGCATAATTTCTTTACTTTACAAATATAATCATAATTTCCAACTTTAAACAACCAAAAAAGAAAATTGAAAAAACCAAATTAACCGGTGCCAAATGGACTAATAAACATGGCAAGCCCTTAGCAGTGTGATTCTATATCAAACCACCAAAGTCATCATGGTAATGCCGTGAGGCATGTATCTAGTAATTGTAAAATAAAGTAAAGCTTGGTCTTCTAACCATTTTGCCATGGTTCTGGTTTATTATACTTATTGGATTGAACGCTACTACGGTTATGAAGTTTCAAATCTTTAAGCAATTGTCATATGCTACTCACTGTTCAAATTTCATGACTCGTAAATAAACACTAATTCTAGTGAGACCATTAATTACAATACGTGACTAGCGAGGGTCTAATTCAGTAATTGATACTTCATTGGCAGAATAAGAAATTGATTTGCTTGTAGATTGATTTGACTCCAGCTCGTTTGAACGCCTGTTGTCGTCTGTTCGGCTACGGAAAAAATATGCTGGTCGTTGAGGTAACGGCAGAGTAACAGAGTCATTGTTTAGCATAAGAACTACCGTAGCCATAGTAGGCCTATCAGCTGGATTGTCCTGTACACAGTGTAATCCTATATGGAGACTTCTGATGACTTCATTTTTCGTGTAAGAGTCTCCCAAAGTTGGATCCAACAATTCCAAGGGTGTTTCATCCCTCCAATGTTTCCAAGCCTGCACCAATTGGTTAAGTAATGTTGCAATGTCACTATCTCTTTGCCCCAACACTAATGTGATGATGTTGGCATTCATATAGGAAGACAAAATCTGAATGTTTGGTTTATACTCACATAGCTTAAAAGGTCTTCAGAACTATTTGCTTGACAGAAAGAACTGTTCTTCTCACCAGTTAAAATCTCTAGAATTAGGACCCCAAAACTGTACACATCAGATTTCAGAGAAAATTGTCCAAACATGGCATATTCTGGAGACATGTAGCCACTACAAATACAGCACCATTGATGCAGCAAATGTTAGTGACGGGTTTGCCTAAACAATGTAATGCTCATAGTATATCTGACAACATTACTCATGCATAGATTCATGCTACAGGGAAGGTTAGAGTGCAACACATCCCTATATTGTCGAAAGTAGAATTTGTAGAATATTAGATTAGAGTAGTGCAGAGTTTTGGTAGACATTTAGAACTTACAATGTGCCGACAATCCTATTGGTGTTTCCTTGAGTTTGATTAATCCCGAAAATCTTTGCCATGCCAAAAGCTGAAATTTTGGATTCATGTCTTGATCTAACAAAATATTACTAGCCTTAAGATCACGATGTATAACTCTGAGTCGAGAATCTTCGTGAAGATAAAGGATTCTTCGAGCAATGCCTTTAATAATTTTGTAACGTCTTGACCAATCCAATTGTTCTCGTCTTTTAGGATCTACACATCCATCAAATATATATATATATATATATATATATATAGAGAGAGAGAGAGAGAGAGAGAGAGAGAGAGAGAGAGAGATTCAAGTTAGAATAAAAATTAGAATAATCAATTAAGCCATGCACATATTCAACCAATTCATTTGACTTTGGGAAAAAATATTACAGTCTTACATAGAGACAATTTAATCTATATTCGTCTCTTGTGAGTTCCACAACAATAATGACTTATAAATAGTTAAGCAATCAAACTGAGCCCTTCTTGGATGGATTTTATCCTCCTTGAGGGAAAACCTTAATCCTCACATATCCCACGGCAAACTATAAAATCAGACATATGCATACAAGGGACTTACCATATAAAAAGTAGTCAAGGCTTTTGTTGGGCACAAATTCGTAAACAAGTATTTTTTCTTCTCCTTCCACGAAAAATCCCAATAACCTTACAAGATTTCTGTGTTGCAGCTTAGCTACCGTTATAACTTCATTTTTGAATTCTCCTAATCCTTGTCCAGAGGTTTGTGATAGCCTCTTCACAGCTATTTCTTGTCCATTAGGAAGTATGCCCTGAGAATATACTTCAACCGATCTTAGAACAATTTACCCCAAACAATTTCATGTAATCTCAATATCAAAAATGCTTTGGCTTTGTTGGAAAAAAAAACACACACACACAAAATGTAGACAAATACTGATAAACAATCCTACACCTTGTAAACCACACCAAATCCGCCTTCACCTAGCTTGTTATCATCAGAGAATTTGTCGGTGGCTCCTTCAATTGTTGCATAATCAAATTGCAAGGACTCTGCTGTAGTAATATCATTTGCAAGACAAAACAGTTAATTACGTAACTACAAATGTAAAAATTAGGAAATATGAAAATGTTATGCAATCAAATCATTTATTGTTTACCATTTTCATCCTGAATAACATTGTATTTTTTTCTCTGCTTCCTTCTAAGGTAGCAGTAGCCGGCAACAAATAGCAACGCGGACACAGAAATCGAAGCAACAACAACGACAATTGTCTGCAATGAGATTTGACTTTTTCCTGCATACACAATATAATGTTTCATTGCTAAGAAAAATCATAAAATGATTAATAATTAGAGGTCCTTTGTAGACAATAATGTTTCATTGAAGAGGGCTGTAAATAAGTGGAGCTGCATAGAAAAAGTTGATGGTTGTTCATTTAAATTTATTTCAATTACCAACTTAGCAAATTTATTATCAAATTAGATTTCATGTTCAACTCTAATTTATTTTCTAATCAAACAAGTTCGAGTCCATTTAATTTTTTTTTAGTAAACAGTAATACTTATTAGAACACACACAAAAATAGTAATACTAGTATTTCAAACTGAGTTTGTAATACTTATTTGATTAACTTATTATTTTCCTATATATTGTAAACACTATTACTGAAGTTTTTACCCCTTCATAAATCTATGCTAATAATTGATAACTAAATTATAAATAAAATTAAACTATCTAAGTTAATTAGACAGAATGATTTTGTTCATGAACTTATAACAATTATTAGAATTTGTAAATAATTTTATTAGAAAATGGATGATTAATATCAACAATATATTATAAGTAATAATTTAATATCTTCTAAACATGACTACAAACTTATATAATCTAATCTCAAGTCTATATCCTTCTAAAAAAAAAATCTTGTGTCTATATAACTATATTTTAAATAACTAAACATCTAAACATATAGTATTATAAATGTATTAAATGAGCATCATACTCACAAATTTGTTAATAAGCACATTATTATATTTGAGTTTCACTTATTTGATAGTTGATCCTAAACTTAACTTTGACTTTTATTTAATTTTGTAAATAAATGAACAGAAACAATATTTTCGTAAATTGAGCCTGAACTGTTTAATTCCTTTACTGTCCTATGATTGAATACAAATAGATAAGTAGACAAAAAAAAAAAAAAAAAAACCTTATAGGCCAGCTAGATGAATAAACCAACCATATATTGGAGCATCCAGCTATGGTTTCGTCTTTGTCTGGTCAAATACTGTCTTAGAAGCTTACATTGATACATTGAAATCCATTAAATTAATCCAAAAAACAAAAAGTGAAATCACCAAATCAAGCTAACATTCGCCCCAATTAATACTAGATTTGGTTTTTTTATTTTATTTTATTTTATTTTTTAAATTTAGTTTGAGTTTACTGTTTCGACTCCCAAGCCTAGTCCATTTTCGATAATTGAAAAAGAACAATAGTGCTACATAATACATATTGCTTGCAAATTATAACGTTTTTTTTTAAAAAAAAAAGAATAATAATACTCTTAATTTAGAATAAAATGGCTTTATTTTATACAGTATTGAATATAGTACATCTAAAAGTCCATCCCATATGACTCTTAAAAATTTAAATCATGTAGTACCATGCATATATCTTGTTGAATAGAAGAAATGAATGTCAAGCGTGAAATACTTAAAATTTAAATAACTCTAAATGCAGGCTTCTCCTCAGCTGTTCTAGAATGCTCAAACCTAGCTTTGCACTCCTTAATTCCTTCAAAGGAAACATGTGTGTCACCGGTATAGGAGTGATATTAGAGGAGTTTGTGTCAGCCAATTAGATATTTTAAGTTTGTTTATAATAAAAAAAAAGGATTTGTTTTTGCTTCCAAGAACTGTAATAGAGCATTCTCAAAAAAAGAAAAAGAAAAAAAGAACTGTAATAAAGCTGCTCAAGATTTGGTTGGTTTTGCAAAGGAGAATGAGAGGAGGAACTAATGATTAAAAGGGTGAACCTCATTTCTTCTCCCCCATTGTACAAAGAGAGAGTTCATAAATAAAGCTAGCCATTGTCTTCCATAAATTTAAATAAAATGAAAAAAAATTCCATCAGTCAAAATCAATTGAAAATTGTTAAAGTCACCATAAATTTTATCACCAAAAACTTACAAATAATATAGAATTTGATTGATATCAATTCTTTTTTTTTTTTTAATAAGAATCTAACGTCTTTTTTTGTTAATCAATCTAGTGTCACTTAAACAATATAATACATGAATGTTTAAATTATATTTTGGTGATTGGTCATAAGTTAGCTTGTAAAATTTATGTAGTAAAATTTTTAATATATTTACCATCACTCAAATAAATATAATAGGAAGGGGAGGGGAAAAAACAGAGTTATTACACAACTTGTTTTACACACTTCTATCCACACCCTAAAAAGTAATTAGAATTGTGATTTTTTAACTAGTCAATTTTGTACTTGATATTTTTAAGATTTGTTCAAAAGAACAATATATTGAAATATC
Organism: Castanea mollissima; assembly: GCA_014183005.1. Taxonomy (NCBI): domain Eukaryota; kingdom Viridiplantae; phylum Streptophyta; class Magnoliopsida; order Fagales; family Fagaceae; genus Castanea; species Castanea mollissima. Next base: position 66,353,734 of record JACAVU010000002.1, read on the forward strand.
AATTAATACTAGTTTACCATTTCAATATATATATATATATCATTGGCTTAAAAGTGTGTATATATATTTATTAAATTTATGCTCAAGCCAAAAAAATTAAAAGTAGCCGGATATTATCTATGAAAAAATTGAAAGTTGTAAGGGACAACTTGCAAGTTGTAAGTTGGAAGGGTCAAAAGACAAAAAAAATTTCCTGTTTTTTTTCCTAGAGCACACACACCCACGGTCCCACACCCACGTGAGCTTCTTGAAAAATAGAAGAAGCTCTACGGATTATAATACAGAGGATTTGTATTTTTTTAATTTTTATTTTCTAATCTTTCGTCTCCTTCCTCCTCTGATTCATACATATTGGCTGTTCCGGTAGGTACGAAACGGTATTGACCACTATTTAAAAAGTCGTGATTCTCAGCTGCTTTTTTTTTAGAAGGAGCTTAACCCAAATTTAAAAGAAATTACAATCGAACAAATAAAAAATTACCTTTAGGTGAAATTGTTGATCCTGGAACTTGATCTTGAGGGGGCGTGGGAGCCAATGTATTTGCACTCTGGTAAAACGGGGTCACCGCATACTTAACAATACAGCTAAGAAACAGAACTGAGCCCATTTGCTTTCCACCACAACAACCCGGCAAAGTATTTATAGCAGTTACAAGACACCTATGGCAATCAGCACCGGTAATGTCCGGCGTGCACTGGGCAAGGGTGTACAAAAATTTAAACGGTGTGAAAGTCGCTTCTTTTGTCCCAAACTTCTTGGCTCCAGCCCTAACGTTTGAAAGCTGGCTTGCCAAGTCGTTCATTGTTGCTCGCACTAGCTGGTTAAACCGGTCTGGTTCCGACATATTCAATGGGCTCGATAGGTAAACGCTTGGGTCAGTAGCCATGCTGGAAAAGATATAGCGGAATGAGTAGCGTACCATGCACTCTTCGTACCAAACGTTCGCAGATTTCTGCACTGGGCAGCGTATTACTATGTCTTTTGTTGCTTTGGCAACGCAATCTCGGCACACATCGGCGGACATGTCGCCACGGCAGATGAAGAGGCCGTAGACCGTATCGGCAGAGCCCATGGCAGAGGCGGTAGCGTTGTAGAATTCAATGTTGCGGGTGGCGTTGGAGGAGAGGTAAGCGAGGAGTTGATTGAGGTTGGACTGGTAGGGGGTGTTGACGGTAAAATTGAGTGCGATTCCGCAATAATGGGAGGTGTAAGTTGGAACAGCTTCGGTTCTCGATTGGCTAAGGAAGCTGATCAGCAAGGAGAGGACCAAAAGGGTCATGCAGAACTTGATGGAAGGAACACCCATTAGGATGATCAAACCAAACCTCTTTGCTTTTTGGCTACTACTAGATGCATTAAATTAATAGGATAGAAATTGCTAAGATATGGATAAAGTCAAGGTTTGGAAAATGATAGTCTGATATAAACATAAAATGGGCTAATTTATTCTTGGGCTAATTTATTCTGGTCAATAAATCAAGTCAATCTGCATCAAATTGACTTAAACTGATGAGGAAAATTTAGGAACCGTGTGCAACAGGTTTTCTCTTATATAAGAAAGGGTGATGCTAACTGGTGGCTTACGGCAAGAATTAACCATCTGTTTTAGGATGTCTTGATATCACTTTTTTAAAAGATGAAAAAAAAAAAATTATTAAAATATTAATTTTTTATTTTTTATAAAAAAATTTTAAATAAATTATTAATCACTGCCTTAAGGCATCTGTTATTATTTTAAAAAAAATATTGAGTCGCGTTGGAAAAATATCAAAACTGAGTAAATGCTAATGTATTAATTTATGTGATATACATACATATATTATATATATATATATATATATATATATATATATATATATATTTGAAAAATTATGTGAGAGATATTAAATAAATAAATAAAATCTCGCAATGTGCTCCATCCAGTTGAAGACTTGACTAGCCAACCAAGGGATAACGAATCTTGCCTCCTCTCACTAGGGGTGGCAAACTAAGCCCAAACTCATTTGCCCACCCAAACCCACCCATTCTAATTGAACCCAAACCCATCCAATTATTAGTTGGGTTAAATGGACATCAACCCAATTATACCAATGATTATTGGGTTTTAACTAAAATCTCATTGAAACTCATTTAACCTAAAAACAATATACCCAAATTCAATCCAAAAAAAAAAAAAAAAAATCAAATCAAATCAACCCAACTACCCAAGAAATAAACTCATAAACATAGTAACCAATCCATTCCATTTCTAATATTTTCAGACGGTTTCTCAGCAACCAAACAAGTCAGAAGAGAGTAAACACAATAAAATCAAATCAATCACATCATAGCATAGAATAGCATACAAGATCAAAACCATATAAAACAATTTAAACAAAAAATGAGAGAGAGAGAGAGAGAGAGAGCGCGTACGAGAGTTGGCCATGGAGATTTCGTTGACCTCATTTGGGTCGAGCCAGACCTTGCCATAGCCACACTTAAGGATGCTCGAGGCGAGCCTCTTCTGGAGCTTGAGCGAAACCCTGTCTGTGTCTCTTTCTTTGGATATCTATCTTTGACAAAATGCATTTGTTTTCTCTCGCTTTTTGTGTGTGTGTGTGTGTGTTTGTCTAATCCGTGCATGGCATTTGTAATTACTGGCCATCGTTGTCCTCTATTTGGTTGCCAAGAAAGTGGAGGTAATGGACGGAAAATGATGTTTGCTTAATTTTAATGTTGGTGTTTTGTTGGCATTTGAATAATGAGAGATCTGGATTTCTCATTTTTTAGATTTCTCTTCCCATTTTCTCTATCATTTTACCGGCAACCAAACGCTGGATAGAGGTTTTGTCTTCTTTTATTTTTAATTTCTTTTTTTCTTGGCAATCAAACGGTGGACAACTTTTAGTTTCTTATCTTATTCCTCCATTTTCCTGTCAGTGAGTTGTTACTGTGTTTATGGGCATTTTGGTAATTTCAATAATTGGGTAATTGAGTGGGTTGGGGTTTACCCATTATAATTAGATTGGGTTGGGTTTGGGTTAGGGTTAAAAGAAATTAGTTAAATGGGTTTTGATGGGTCATTTGGGTTTTATATACCCAACCCAATTTTGCCCACCCCAAATCCGCCCATTTGACACCCTTACCTCTTACCGATTGGTTTAATCTAGAGTGTAGGCCCCAATCACTCCACATCTCCACTATTGTATATGATGCATGAGTAATTAAAAGTGATGTTAATAGTGGGTCTAGATGAAAACTATTAAGAAGTTAAACACATTAACAACTTGTAAAAATTCTGTAAAATAATTTGTAAATATAGCATCACTAATCATGCACTAGCAGCAATACAACTATTCAGTGTTCAATTTGATTTTTAATTAGTCCCTTTGTTTTGTTTAGTAAAGTAGCTTTATCAAGTAGAATGATTATTATTTTATTACTTATTTTATTAATTAATTAGTGATATGATGTCGTGTTAATTTTATTTTATTAATGAGCATGACGTCATTTTTCTTGTTGATTGGTTGTTACTTGCTACGTCTAGTTCAATTAAACAAAACAAAGTATTCATAAACCACTAGTTGATTGGTTGCTACTTGCTACTTCTTCACCTATTACAAACTAACATATCATACTACAAAGCTTATAAAGTACGGTCAATTACAAAGCACCACGTACTACAATTAGGTTTTGTTATCACTATTCAGAAAACCAATAGAAATTTGCCAAATATCGTTGAAATATGGACATAAAATGCATGCAAAAACCAATCACACGTGTAAGCAATGACAGAAGCGGCCTAATGCATGTAAGCGATGACGCAGGCAGTCTAATTGAGTGCTGACATGTGTCGCCTTCAAAACCAAAACATTTCGGCCAATCAAAGGATGCCACGTGTCTTGGAGAAAAAGTCTTAAAGCTTCTCCAATCTAACTGACATGTGTCACTAATCAAGCTTCACCACATGTCGCTCACCCACCCCCAAATTCCTATAAATAGAAGCCTTCCTAAGGCATTTCTACACACCAAGACATCTAAAGCACAAGCAGCATCAAAGAAGACTCAGAAGCACTCAGAAGTACAGAAGCTCTGCAAGAATCAAGCCTCAAAGCCTTCAAGAACTTCAACCTCAAAACCCAAGAATATTCAAAACAAAACCATTCAAACTATCAACCTAGATCTTGAAATTTGCTAGAATCAAACTCAAAAGCCTCTAGAAACCTTAACAAACTATAAATCAACGAAACTTTACGGATTTAAGCCTCTAAAGCATCAAAGAATTTCCACCACAAACCTTCGAAGATGAAAAACGCAGCAAGAACATGAAGAATAAAGAATTTCTAACAAGCTCATAGCCAGAAATTTATTGTAATTTGTTTCAAGGGTCTTCAATTCATCCTTCAGTCAAATTGGAGGATATTTGTTGTTCAAGTCTGTTGATACCTGTTTTCATGACACATATTCTACAAGCCCAATTCAACCAAGCCTGACTTCCTTATGGACTCAATTCATATATTATATTATATTTTATTCTTTTAAGCATGGCCCAAGCCTATGTGACTTATTGGGGGAAATTAGGAAGTGTGGTTTAGAGGGTATGGGCTAGTTCCTTTCGGACCTTTTGCATGAGCCTAGCCCATGCGTGCTATCAAGTGGGTAAAGGATGCTGGTAGCACCTCAGGCTCATAGAAAATGTCTTGTATCCAAAATTTTCACCCAAAAACAGCTTTTATACTTTGGGTGACTATGACCAAAAGTTTTTGCCCAAACATTTTTTTTTTCCTTTAAACATAGTTGGCTCCCATTGGCCAACTCCATGCTAGCCCTCACTTAGGTGAGCCTCTCAATGGTCCAAAATTTCTGACCAAAGGCAAACAATTAAAGAAAACCCACTTTATTTCTAAAATCATGCTAAAAACATACAAAACTTTTCCCTAAACAAAAGTTTCCCAAGCCAAAATACTAAAATAGTATCATAGGGGATAAAAGCCTCTTCTACCACTCAAAAACCAATCAAGAGCAACACCCCAAACTCTATATAAAACTCTCTTTTCAGCGCATAAACAAGGCAACCACATTCTACCTAGAGACCTAAAACTTCAGAGCATAAGCCCATTCATCCAATCAACAATCTCATAATTCCAAACCTTAGGGGTGGAAATATGGATTCAGGGGAATTGTTCATCTCTTCCTTACAACCTCTTTCAATTTCATCTTCTCAGTGACTGTGAGTCAAAGTTTCAGACTTGTTGAACCACGTTTTTCCCATAGAGCTGAAACTTGAAAGCAAAAACCCACTGAGTCAAGAAACATTCTCACCATTCTGAACCTTAGGGGTGAAAATATGGGTATAGGGGAGCCCTCTTTCTCTTCCTTGCGACCTTTCTCAATTTCCTCTTCTCGATGACTGTAGGTCAAAGTTTCAGACCTATTATGTTTTTATGCTTTTTCTGCACTTTTGCTTTTTTAGCATTTTGATTCTCTCTTGTCAAAACACCATTAGCCTTTGTTTTCTATACATTGTGAATTTTGGGCTTGATTCTCCATAAATAAACACTTCTAAAGAGCCCAAGGGGAGATTTGGGCCGTTTTCACATTTTCGGCCTTTGTCGCAAAACGTCCTCGACAAAGTCAAAATCACATTATTACATTTCCAACCAGTAAGTCTTTCAGAAAGATCGAATCAGAGGATCACTCTTTTATAATTACAAAGAATTATACCACATATTCATCAATACAAATTCGCATTTGTAAAACTATTTTACTTGTTTGATTTATTTCAAACTCGCAATTCAATCGTCCACAATGCCCTCCTTGTCTTTACCTTCCCCACCACCCTTTTCTTCTTTCTCGCCACTTCTTCCTCAGCCTCACTTCAAACCCAAACCCAAACCTTACTCCTTAACCCTCTCACTACTCCACAAACCACCCTCTCATGGCCTGAACCCAAATCTGAATCTCTCTCCACCGAAGCCAACCCAGATTCCACCTCCACCGCCACTTTCCAACTCCACCACATAGACTTCATCTCCTTCAACAAAACCCTAGACCAACTCTTCCACCTCAAGCTCCAACACGATGCGTTGCAAGTGGACTCTTTTCTCTCCCTTGCAGTCGCCAAGCGTGGCAAAGGTGGAGGTCTAGGCCTAGGGTTTAGTAGCGTAGTCATCTCTGCTCTAGCCTCAGGTAGCAATGAGTACTTCTCACGCATCAACGTAGGGACCCCACCTAAATACGCATACATGGTCCTGGACACCAGAAGTGACATGGTTTTGATCCAATGCTTTCCTTACAAAATATGCTTCAAAGTGGCAGTCTATATTCATGACTTTGTATTACTACGAATATTTTATGGAGGGGTTGCATGTATAATAAAGTCTTGGGATATAATTTATTAATAAGGCCTAGAGTAAAATTATATTTATATAGTGATATTAAATATAATTAAGGGCAACTTTGAAATTGTCCAGAGTTGACAGAAAAGCCCAAGACCCATTGGAATTAGTGTTTTATTGGTCCCTTCTGTTCCCACTCCAAGCCACACACTAAAACCCAATTGGAAAGGCCCAATAGGTCGGCCTAATTAGATAATCAGTTAGTTATAAAGGGAGAAACATATAAAAAATTTTATAAGAGAAAGAGAGAGAGACATCATTGTGAAATGATGTGTATGTGTGGTTAGAAGCCACTCGATTATTATTCCTTGAAAATTGATTAAGAGACCACATTTCTTGGCGCCAACAACAACCAAAAAACACGCAAATTCATATCTAAACGAAGATTTTCTAAGTTAAGGCTAACACGAATTCACTTAAAAGATAAAGATGAATTTTGCACTGAAAATGAATCTTGCACAAGAGATGAATTTTAGGTACATGATTTCCTTATCAAATATTTTTTCATAATAACTAGCAAAAGAATAAACAATAAACTATAAGTTTATCCACCCGGCTTAACCCCAATCCAATGCTCCCCCCCCTCCACCCAAAAACTCAAGAGACAATGGTCAATCAATAGTCAACACAAATATATATTTACATATATACACTTACACAAAAGCTAAGAAACCAATTTTGCCCAAAGAGGACCATAGCATACTATTCTTATTTTGTTGAAAATTAAAAATTTATTATAAAAAATATTGTAACAAAATATCTTTTAGGGATGATATTACTGTTTATGTGCTTTTCATCACTGAGCTGTCCATGAACAGTATCATGGACCAGCCAAATGAAACGCAAACGCACGCAGTTCGCCGCGCTACTCAAACGCACCCTGAAGTCATAAGTCAAAGCAGAAAAAAAGAGAGATTATAAGCCAAAAAAAAATAGTCAAGAGGTCCAAGTCTAAGTCAATACACTGGGCCAAAATGGGCAAATAACCATAGATGCTAAAGAATATAGTTAGTAGGCATTAGTTTGAAAGAAAATATAAAAGTAACATCTCGACTCTTAGAGAGTCGATTTTGGGGCTATAAATCGAGTTTTTAATGCTCAATTTTTATGGTCTGATTCTGTCCGATGTGGCATATTTTCCACGTGGCGTCTAGTTGGAAATCGAGCATCTGAGACTCGATTTATATCTTTTACATATCCTCTTCCTTGTCCTTATTTTTTCTGGGTTTCACTCTCTTTCCACCTGATCTGCTTCTTTCATCCTCTTCCACGCTGATCTGCCCAGCCGCCCAGCCGCCGCTGACCCAAGCGAACCCAGGCCGCCGCGCCTCAGGTTGTGCGACCCAGGCCTCTGCGCCCAAGGTCGCGCGAACCTGGGGCGCAGCGGCCTGGGTTGCACCCAAGCAGCGCGAACCTGGGTCGCACCCCAGGTCGCGCGACCCAGGCCTCCGCGCCTCAGGTAGCGCAAACCTAGGGCGTGGTGGCCTAGGTCACGGCCAGGCAGCGCGAACTTGGGGCGCGGCGGCCTGGGTCGCGCCCAGGCCGCGCGACCCAGGTCGCCGTGGATCTGGGGCAATGGTTTTTTTTTTTTTTTTTTTTTTTTTGCGTGCTAGGTTTTACGTGATCTTCCCATGGTGGTGATGAACTTTGATGATTGTTGATGGTTGTCGTGTATTTCAGGAACAGATGGTAAAAGACTTAGATTAAATTTATTTGGGTTTGTAAATCGAGTCTTTAAGACTCGATTTTCGATTTAATTTTTTTGGGTTTGTAAATCGAGTCTATAAGACTCGATTTTCAGGTAGATTCCACGTGGAAAAAATGCCACATCAGACAGAATTAGACCATAGAAATCGAGCATTAAAGACTCGATTTATAGCCCCAAAATCGAGTCTTTTAGACTCGAGATGCTAGTAAAAAATATAGTTTGTAAATCTTGCCTACTAACTATATTCTTCAGTATCTATGACTATTTGCCCATTTTGGCCAATACACTGCATTATCAAAAAAAAATAGTCACAAGCCATACAATGAAATAGAGAAACAGAGAGAGAGAACGCCGCTCTCAGTCAGCGAAAATTATATCTTGTAACCGGCATATATGCTGGGTCTCTCACGCACTGTGGGACCCGCCAGTGTGTGAGTGACCCGGCATATATGCCGGGTACACCATATACTAGCTCGTCAATCAGAGGTTTTGCAGCATAGATGAGATAGAGAAAAAGAGTGAGAACTGAAATACCTTGGTGTTGCCTAAGGTTCTCATTTCCCGATCTTTCCGTTGCCGTCGCCGATCTTGCAATCTCCGATCTGGGTAAGGGAATCTCCGATATCGCCGTCGACTACTCTAGATGTGGCCGTTGGGTGAGTCGCTTCTGTTGAGGACCTGAGGTTCTTATATCCTTTAGGTTAGGAATTTAATTTGGTTTAAAATTTGATTGGGTATTTAGTTAATTAGTTTATAGATATTTAATTATTATTGATGATACCGAGGATAACACCAGTAGGTCGCGGGCACTCTCCAGCACGAGTCAACACCTGCAAAGGGAAAACAAAGTGACCTACAGGAGAGCACCGGTGTGGTGCCGGCCAAAAACCCTCCGAAGGTCAAGTTAGTATCTCAAACAACTCTAGAGTGCCAGAGTCGGGATAGTTGTGCGTACCCTTTGTTATGAGGGTTTCTGGGGTTTATATAGTGGTGTAGAGCCGAAATATACGCCGTGGTGAGGAAATACTTTCCTTTTAGAAGAGTGATTCGCGGATCTCTGCATATCGTATAGAACTCCTTTCCTTACTGGGATCTTTTGACTGAGACCAGACGTGTAGCGAGAGAACTTTCCTTATATTTATGTATGCAGAGTCCGAGACAAATCAAGAATGGAGGTTGGATCACTCCTTCAGCCTGTGTGCCGGGGTCGTCAGCTGATGTGCAGTCCCTATACCGCCGTCACCTAAATTCATCTTCGCGGGTGACGTCAGTCGAGGACCTTCAGCACCTTGACCGTCATCCTCGACTTCGTCATCCGGATCCGTTAACCGAACGCCGTTATGTAGGGATGTGGCCATGTGTTAAAAGGAGGCGTCAGGAGCATGGCTGACGGGCATCATACTTCGTCAGTCTTGAAATGCCGTCACCATATAAAACGTCACTATCAGCTGCCCCCCACTCCATTGTCCCGTCAGGTGGGAGCGACGGGTCATGGAGTTTCTGTTACTGGGAAACGGCTCGTGTGTGGTAGTCTGTGCCATCTTCATTAAATGTGGGACACGTGTCATAGGATGGTTGGCTCCGCGTCTGACGGGTACGTCGCTTCGTCTTCCGAGCTTCCTCTCTCCTATATATATATTTCACTATTGACCTTTTCCTACTTTTTCGCCTTGCACATCTTGAGAGAACGAATCCGTCACTTCCAGCCTTGTCACATCGTCAATCGTACAGTCGTCACTTCTTGAGACCGTCCTCCTACACGTAAGTTATCGATACTCTACTTTTATTATTATTATTTTTTATAGCGTCGCCCTTTAGTGAAGTCGTCGGCCTAGGATCTTAGAAAGAAACCCGTCGTTTGTAGGTAGTCAGATGTCTAGGGAGACGCCGAGTGACCAGTCGTCGATCCGCGACGGAGCGGGTTACGACGAGGTTTTCCCACCAGGTCGTGAGCCCGCAGAGGGCCTATCCTGGTCGTCAGAGAGAGACTCGTCGACTCCATCTGACAGTGATATAGAGAGCTCAAGGGGAAGTGAGGTGAGCGGTGATGTAGGCGACGGAGGTCAAGGGTTTCGTGACGGGGGTGAGAGTGACGGCGACGAGGAAGCCTTAGAGAGCACCTCGGGGTCCTCTGGCGATGATGGTCCCTTCATCTTACCCTCAGAGTGGTCCGTCAACAATTTCTCCCCACGATGTCAGAAAATATTTTTAAAAGCTTGCGGGCTCGTTATCAAATACCTGACGATATTCCCATTCGCCTTCCAGAGGAGGGTGAGAAGTGCTACTCCGGACGGACCGCGGACGTTGGCATGTATGACGCCATGTTCGCGGCCGGACTAAGGCTGCCACTGACGGCATTACACCGTCAGCTGGCCAACTTTCTGGGGATATCCGTCAGCCAGATTGCCCCCAATGCTTGGCGGACCTTCATTGGCGCTGAGATCCTGTGGGGTCGTCTGAGTGGTGGGAACCGTCAGCTGACGTTGGACGAGTTCTTTTTTTGTTATCGTCCTCAGCACATTTCCTCGTCAAAGGGAGTGTACCATTTTGCGGTGAGGGACAAAGAGTTGAAGTTAGTGTCCGACATGCCCGACTCCAACAGGAAGTGGAAGGGCAGATACTTTTTGTAGAAGGGACGAACTGGGTATGTCGTCCAGAGGAGTGGGAGACGATGCCCAATGGTTTTGACAATACTTGGGCTTATGTTAGAGATTCAGGTTAATACCGTCGGCCCTTCTCGCTTCGTTTACTTATTTGCTGTCCTAACCCGTCACTTTTCATTGCAGCTAACAACCGCCCACGCATATCCGCGGAACAAGAGGCTTTCATTCGTCGAGTGACGGCCATCCCCTTGGACGAGAGGAAGTGTCGAGACTTAATTACCTTAGACACTCTTCACCTGTACTGTGGTGGACCTGAGCCGACGGAGGAAGCCTGCAGACTGAACGCTTATTCCCGCCGTCGTGAGTATCCTTCGGCTTCTTGTCTTTAACCTGACGTGGTTTTTTTCTAATCTTTGTTCTTCGCAGAAATGGAGTCAGCCAGGCAGAGGGTCAGAGCTGCGGCGGCAGCTAAGAAGAAGCAGCTGGAACGGACTGGGGGCGAGTCAACCCCTCCGTCAGGTCCCAGACCCGTCGGAAAGGTCGGAGCTAAGAGGAAACCTGACGGAAGGGACGACCGTCAGGGGAAGAAGGTTGCCCCCACTCCCGGGGACACGTCCTCTCGAAGGCCGTCTCCTCCAAGGACGGCTCATGGGGCAGGCAAGGGTCTGATGACCTCGTCAAGGCCCATCGTTCAAGGATCCGTGCGCCGTCTGTTAACTCACAAGGACTACGCTGTAGAGGTGACGGATTCCATTTTGAAGGACGATGAAATGGACCCTCTTGCCGAACAGGGTGTCGACGAGATAAAGGCGTCAGGCCTTTTTGACCTAACCAGGGTAAGCTTCGTTTTCACCTTCTGGTGTCCGAATCATTTTTTGTGCCCTGACGTTGTCTTGTTCCTTTTTGCTTCCAGGCCATGGTTCGCATGAAGGCCCTGTCACGTAGGTGCGCTGCCAAGGAGGGGGTGATTACCCGTCTGCAGGAGCGTGTCAAGAACTTGACTGACGGCCAGATGCAGTATAGGGATGCGAACCGCATTTTGGGCGAGGAGCTGAAGAGTTATAAGGATAAGCTGACGGAAGAGACCCGCCTAAGGGAGCTGGAGACGGAGGCCAGGGTGGCGGCAGAAAAGGAGTTGAGGTCCATCCTAGTCCAGGTGGAGACGGCCAGGAGTGACGCTGTGACAGAGTTCAAAGATTCGTCAGCCTTCATTGACGCGTGTGCCGCCTACTATGGTGACGGGTTCGAGGACTGCATCAAGCAAGTGAGATCTGCCTATCCTGACTTGGACTTGTCAAGGATTTCAATGGATGAGTCCATCCCGTCGACCCCTGTAGGAGAGGCCGTTCACGAAGAGGCTGACGACCACAACCAGCGGGACAACAGCGTCGTTCTAGCCCAGCCGGCTGCGGACCACTCCGTCACCTTAACTCCGGCAGATCCTCATGTCGATCCTAATGCCGTCAGCCCTTCTCTCTCCAGCGCCCAGCCTGTTAATGTTGAAGATGACGGAATACACTGACGACCCCCCCTTTATTATTATCTCTCTACTTCTTCTTTTTTTTTTTTTTTTTTTGAACGTAGACGGTGCTGTATTATTTGTCGCCCATTTTCCTGGGCTTATGTAAAGACAATGTTTATGCTAATCTTGATGTTTTTCCTTGTGTTTAAAGCATATTTTCTTTCTCTTTGTGTTAAATAATAATGAATCCGTCGCTTATACATGACGGCGTTGTTTAAGTTGTTTCATGCCACAAAGAAACAACGTCAGCCTATCCATTTATTTTTGAAAAGTTTCTTGCTCATCAATCCTCTTGATGGCATCAGATACTACGGCGTCAGCCTGCACGTCGACTTGAGCTCCAAACCGTCAGCTTCATAAATCGTGCTTTTTGTTGTAGGCAAACTCTGCGATGAGCTCGTCAGCTTAAGGGTGACGATATATATATGCACATGTATATATCAAGTTTTGGGCTGATGACGGTGTCAGTTTCTCTTCATGAGAACTTAGGGTCGTTCTTGTCATGTCGTCAGTTTCATGGCTGACGCCGTTGGACAGTCAACGTATTATGCCGTCAATTTGGACTTAATATCGTCACCTCGCTGTTCTTAGACTGGGGTCGTCCACTATGTGGGTTTAGAAATGAGTCGTCCACTATGTGGACTTAGAGGGAGTCCGTCAATTTTGTGGACTCGTAAACAAGCCGTCCACTTCGTGGACTTAGAAGTAGCCCGTCCACTTTGTGGATTTAGAAGTAGTCCGTCCACTTTGTGGACTTAGTAGTAAGCCGTCCACTTTGTGGATTTAGAAGTAGTCCGTCCACTTTGTGGACTTAGTAGTAAGCCGTCCACTTTGTGGACTTAGAAGTAGTCCGTCCATTTTGTGGACTTATAAGTAAGCCGTCCAGTTTGTGGACTTAGAAGTAGTCCGTCCACTTTGTGGGTTTGGCCATTAGGTCGTCCAACTTGTGGACTTAATTGTAGAGAGCTTTCTGTTTTCTTCAAGACATAAGAAATTTACTAGTCGTTTCTGAATGGACCTCCTCTTATTGTGATGAAATGCATAAATAAAATATTGTTCAAAATAGAAAAGATTAACTTAAAGCCCATTGGACTTTGAAATGTACTGTAAGCAAGAAATGTTAAGACAAATTAAGGATTATAAACTGGTAGCGAGGAGTAACGTTCTGCTTGTCATCTTCTATTGATAGTATTTTCTGAGGTGCTCGGCGTTCCAGGGATGTCGTAGTTTCTGCCCGTCAAGAGTCTCCAGGTGGTAGGTGCCCTTTCTTTGCCATGATATGACCTTGTAGGGTCCTTCCCAGTTTGGGCCGAGCTTTCCTTGCGCGGGATCTCTGGCTGCACCCATCACTTTTCTCAAAACAAGATCTCCGACCTTGAAGTCTCGATGCTTGACTCGGGAGTTGTAGTACTTGCTCACGAGGTCTTGGTAACGCGCGAGTCTCTGTTCGGCTACCGCTCTTACTTCGTCAATTAGGTCCAGTTGCAAACGAAGCTCTTGGTCATTTCTTCCCTCGTCGTGGTTGGCCACCCTATAACTTGTGAGCCCTATCTCGGCCGGAATGACCGCTTCACTTCCGTATGTCAGCTGGAACGGAGTTTCTCCCGTGGGGGTTCGTACCGTCGTTCTGTATGCCCATAACACGCTCGGCAGCATCTCGGGCCATACTCCCTTTGCCCCCTCGAGCCGAGTCTTGATGATTCGGAGCAAGGATCGGTTGGTTACTTCCACTTGTCCGTTTGCCTGAGGATGGGCCGGGGAGGAATAGTGGTTCTTGATTCCTAACTCTGAACAGAAGGCTCGGAAGGAGTCGTTGTCAAATTGTTTGCCGTTGTCTGAAATTAAGACTCTTGGGATCCCATACCTGCAAACAATGTTTCTCCATACAAAACCCCTTATATTCTTCTCAGTAATGGTGGCTAGGGCTTCAGCTTCGACCCATTTGGTGAAGTAATCGATGCCTACGACGAGGAACTTCAGCTGTCGTGCTGCCATCGGGAACGGTCCCATGATATCTAATCCCCATTGTGCGAATGGCCACGGGGCAGTTATGGGGGTCAATCCCTCCGCCGGTTGTCGAATGATGTTGCTGAATCTTTGACACTTGTCGCAAGCCCTCACATAAACCTGGGCGTCGCTTTGCATCGTCGGCCAATAGTACCCGGCCCGAACCAACTTCTGTACCAACGACCGTGATCCGGAGTGGTTGCCGCATATCCCCTCATGTACTTCTCTCATGACATAGCTCGCTTCTTCAGGGCCCACGCACCTCAGGTATGGCCGAGAAAAGCCCCTTTTGTAGAGGACGTCCTTTATCAAGACGAAACGTGCAGACCGGACCTTCAGCTTTCTGGCAGCTTCCTTTTCGTCAGGCAGCGTGCCATCTTTTAGGTAGGAGATCAAGGGCGTGGTCCAATCGTTTTCGGAACCAATCTCCTGTATGCAGACCGCGTCAATTAATGGTGAAAATTGAGTAAAAGAGAGTACCTCGTCAACGGTGGCCATTGGGTCCGCAGACGCGGCTTTGGAAAGTCGGTCAGCATGTTCGTTTCCTTCTCTCGGGACTTGGATTATCTTTGCTTGCAGCCCCTCCATTCTCTTTTTTGCCTGCACCCAGTACCTCTTCATTCTTTCGCCCTTGCAGTCGTATTCACCGTTTACTTGGCTTGCGACGACTTGGGAGTCGCAATGAACAACTACGTTTGCGGCCCCTACAACTTGAGCAAGGTCCAGACCTGCTATTAGGGCTTCGTACTCAGCTTCATTGTTAGTTGTAGGGAAGTCGAGGCGGATCATACACTTGAGCTCGTCGCCTTCCGGGGAGTTAAGTACGACCCCTACCCCTCCAGCCTTCTTGTTGGACGACCCGTCAGTGAAAATGCTCCATTGGGGATTCTTTTCCTCTTCGCCTTCCGCACTAGTGAATTCAGCAATGAAGTCGGCCACCGCCTGTCCCTTGATGGCAATACGGGGGCGATATTGTACATCGAACTCGCTTAGTTCCACTGACCATAACGCCATTCGTCCGGCGGCCGCAGGGCTGCCCATTGCTCGTCGCAAGGGTTTATCAGTTAGGACGACTATTGTATGAGCTTGAAAATATGGCTTCAGCTTACGGGCTGCTGTAACCAAAGCGAAGGCGAGCTTCTCCATAGGGGGATATCTCTCTTCTGCACCGTGTAGCGCCTTGCTTGCGTAGTACACGGGTCTTGGACCTTATCATCTTCTCTAATCAAGGCCGCGCTGACAGCTGCTGGGGAAACGGCAAGATAGAGGAATAGTTCTTCTCCTGGTTGGGAAGGGCTTAGCAACGGCGGTGAAGAGAGGTAGGCCTTCAAATCTTCGAACGCTTGTTGACACTCGGGGGTCCATTCAAAGGATTTTTTCAACGTTCGGAAGAAAGGTAGACATCTGTCCGCAGCTTTTGATACAAATCTGCTGAGCGCGGCAATCCTCCCCGTGAGGCTTTGTACTTCCTTGATATTCTTGGGAGGGGCCATTCCCATAATGGCCTGAATTTTGTCTGGATTGGCCTCGATCCCTCTTTGGGACACCATGTACCCAAGAACTTTTCGGCCGTCACTCCAAAAGCACATTTGCTTGGGTTGAGCTTCATGTTGTAGGAGCGCAGAGTATCAAATGTCTCCTTCAGGTCCTCCAAATGGACTTCTTCCCTTTGACTTTTGACCAGCATGTCGTCGACATACACCTGGACGTTCCTCCCAATCTGTCGCGCAAACATCTTGTTCATAAGCCTTTGATAGGTGGCGCCAGCGTTCTTCAGACCGAAGGGCATAACCTTGTAACAAAAGAGGCCTTGGCTTGTTACGAACGAAGTTTTCTCTTGATCAGCTTCGTCCATCCGGATCTGGTTATACCCGGAGAATGCATCCATGAAGCTAAGTAACTGATGTTTGGCCGTAGAATCCACCAGGGCGTCGATCCGCGGGAGGGGATAGCTATCCTTGGGACATGCTTGTTCAAGTCCGTGAAGTCGACGCACATCCTCCATTTCCCGTCGTTCTTCTTGACCATCACGATATTTGCTAACCAGTCAGGGTAGTACACTTCCCTGATAAATCCCGCATCTTGTAGTTTACGGACCTCTTCTGCTGCCGCTTGATCCCTCTCTTGGGCGAAGGTTCTTTTCTTCTGTCGGACAGGCGGGAAAGATGGCGACACGTTCAACCTGTGCACCATGACCGATGGATCGATCCCTGGCATGTCTTCGTGGCTCCATGCGAACACATCCCGGTTTTCTTTCAAAAAGGTCGCAAGTTCTAGACGTACCGTCGGGCTGGCTAGGGTGCCGATTTTGGTTGTTCGCTCCGGGTGGGCTTCGTCGAGAAGGACATCCTCAAGTCTCTCGACAGGTTCCGTCGTCACCCGACGCTCCTCTATGGCCAGGACGTGATTGTCCATCTCCATCATAGCCACATAACATTCGCGCGCGGACACCTGATCCCCCCTTAATTGACCAACTCCATAATCAGTAGGAAACTTCATCATTAGGTGGTATGTTGACGTCACCGCCCTCCATGAGTTGAGGGTAGGTCGCCCTATGATGGCATTGTAAGCCGACGAACAGTCAACTACTAGGAATGTCACGTTCCGAGTGACCTGCTGTGGGTAATCTCCAATGGTTACTGTCAAAGTAACAGTACCAAGTGGGAATATTCTTGCTCCTCCAAAGCCAACGAGCGGGGCGTCAGTCGGAATTAGTCGCTCTCTTCCAATTCCCATCTGCTGGAAGGCGGGATAATAGAGGATGTCCGCCGAACTACCGTTGTCCACAAGGACTCGGTGTATGTTATATCCCCTGATTGTATGGTGACGACGATGGCGTCGTCATGGGGGTGGTGAAGGCGTCGGGCGTCTCTTTCTGGAAATTCGAAGAGGGGATTGTCGATTTGTGACCTTCCTAGCGCGGAACTTGCCGTATGGACATTCTGAACCATTTTGAGGTAAGTCTTTCGGGCTTTCTTGGATGACCCAACAGTCGTGGTTCCTCCTACGATCATCCTTATATCTCTAGCAGGTTGCCTGGGTCGTTCGTTATCTTGCCTAGGGGCTTGATTTTGCGGCGGGTCTGCCCTCTCCGTGTTGACGAACCTCCGCAGCCGTCCTCGCCTAATGAGAGCCTCTATTTGCTGTTTTAAATCGTAGCAATCGGCGGTATCATGGCCATGGTCCTGATGAAAGCGGCAGTATTTGTCTCTTAGTCTCTTGCTGGGGTCTCCCTTCAGCTTGCCGGGAAAGGCTAAAGCTTCCTCATCTCTGATTTGCATTAGCACCTGGTCGAGGGGTGCATTAAGGGGGGTGAAGCTTGTGTACCTTCCTGTAGGCGGCTTAGGTCGTCGATCATCTCGTCCCTCTCTGGTTCTCCCCCTTTTTCGTCCGTTGTCGGGTCTCGTGTCTTCCTGCCTTCCCTTTTTCTTGGCTTATAGTCGTCTCTGGCCAGTAAGGCATCCTCCGCGTTCATGTACTTCGTCGCCCGATAGTATACGTCAGACATGGTTCGGGTCGTTCTTGCATAGAGAGAACAAGAACTTACCCTCTCGTAGCCCATTCGTGAACGCTGCCACGAGTATCTTATCATCTGCTTCGTCTATCGAGAGGGATTCCTTGTTGAAGCGGGCTATATAGGACCTTAATGTTTCGCCCTCTCGCTGCTTGATGCCTAGTATACACGTAATAGACCTCTTGCGTCGATGACTCCCAATAAAGTGTGACACGAACTGTGCACCCAATTCCTTGAAAGTGCCGATTGAATTAGGCGTCAGCCTGGTGTACCAATCCCTTGCGGGCCCCTTCAAGGTGGTGAGGAAAGCCCTGCACATGATTTCGTCGGGTACACCCTGAAGATGCATCAGGGTTCTGAAAGACTCCAGGTGGTCCAGCGGGTCTTTGGATCCGTCGTAGTTCTCCATATGGGGCATGCGAAACTTCGGAGGAACGGGACACGAATTTACCAACGCTGTGAAGGGCGAATCCGTTCTATGGACTAGGTCGTCTAGGTTGCTGGACACCCGTCCTCTGAGGGCGTTCATCATCGCATCCATGCGTTCCCTCATTTCCTGCATCTCGGCTGTAATGTGAGGCGGTAGGGAGTCCGAGGCAGATGGTAGGTTTGTCTCCGGCCGCTCCAACCTTGTGGGCGCGGTGCTACCTTCAGGCCTGACGGCGTTCCTCCCTTCCGGGCTTGCTACTTCCTGGTCCTCCCTTGGCGCACTTTGTTGCGCGGTCATCTGCCGTAGTTGCTCCTCTAAGTCGTGGTTCTGTTTGGTAAGTCGTTCGACGGCAGCGGCCAGCGTCTGAACCTGCCTTTCTAGCGCTGTAACGTGCGGTTCGTCACCTTGGTTGTTGATTGTTGCCATCGATCTGGTGAGTACCATGCAACCTTTAGTCTCAGGGGTAGAGCGAGGGCTAGATATCCTTTTTTACGCTCTCGTCTTCGTTCCCACAGACGGCACCAACTGATGATACCGAGGATAACACCAGTAGGTCGCGGGCACTCTCCAGCACGAGTCAACACCTGCAAAGGGAAAACAAAGTGACCTACAGGAGAGCACCGGTGTGGTGCCGGCCAAAAACCCTCCGAAGGTCAAGTTAGTATCTCAAACAACTCTAGAGTGCCAGAGTCGGGATAGTTGTGCGTACCCTTTGTTATGAGGGTTTCTGGGGTTTATATAGTGGTGTAGAGCCGAAATATACGCCGTGGTGAGGAAATACTTTCCTTTTAGAAGAGTGATTCGCGGATCTTGCATATCGTATAGAACTCCTTTCCTTACTGGGATCTTTTGACTGAGACCAGACGTGTAGCGAGAGAACTTTCCTTATATTTATGTATGCAGAGTCCGAGACAAATCAAGAATGGAGGTTGGATCACTCCTTCAGCCTGTGTGCCGGGGTCGTCAGCTGATGTGCAGTCCCTATACCGCCGTCACCTAAATTCATCTTCGCGGGTGACGTCAGTCGAGGACCTTCAGCACCTTGACCGTCATCCTCGACTTCGTCATCCGGATCCGTTAACCGAACGCCGTTATGTAGGGATGTGGCCATGTGTTAAAAGGAGGCGTCAGGAGCATGGCTGACGGGCATCATACTTCGTCAGTCTTGAAATGCCGTCACCATATAAAACGTCACTATCAATTATTATTTTTTGTTGATTTAAAAATATGCTTGAGTAGTGCGTGGGGTCCGCATTCATCTTGGCTTTTTCCCTTGTGTTCTTTTTGGTCTTGCTATAATTGTAATTTTTTTTTAAAGATTTTAGTTCATAATTTTTGAAATTTTTCTTTTTACTTGACGTTGATATCTTAGTCGGACTATAGAAGGGTTATTATTAGGAGTGTATGCTATTGGTTGTTGTAGTTGTTAGAAACAGAAAAAAAAAAAAAAAAAAAAAAAAAAAAGGCCTAATATATTGTTAAGTGACCAAATTATAGATCAAAGTATAATTTTGTTGGGCCTAAAAAAAACTGAGGGTCGTCACCAATTTGTTTTTTTAAGGACAAACAAATATAAAATTTTAAATTATTATATATAAAACAAAAAAAAAATTCCAGGCCTCAACGTGCCACCGCCTCTGCACTCGGAGTGTGTTCCTATTAGGCTTTGTGTATACCATTGTGGACTTGCATTGGTCTCTTTTGATAGAGATTCTAGTTTGGAGCTTGTGCCTTATCCATATCATACTTGTAGAATCTTACCACAATAATTTCCTAAAATATTTTAGAACAAGAACAGTGTTAACCGCCTTTTAGTTTTCAGCTGGCGGCTGAAGCTAAAGAAACTTGTAAATGCTACCTTTTGTTCCATATTCTTTGTTCTCTCCCTTTGAAAGCAAGCCTTAAATTTACAATTCTTTGTCAGTAAGTACCACAGCTTCACCCCCAAAGGACCAAAACCAACCTTTGTAGCTCTGGCATATACATTTTCGATGCTAACAAATGAAACAAAACAACTCCCACTATCACCACTGACCTCAATCATCAAAATATACGTCTATTATAATCTCAAAAATATTTAAATTTTTTTGGGTCTTTTTTTAAAGTATTAAACTTTGCTCGTGTTGGTGAAAACAGCCTTGTCCTAGCATTGGTTGAGGATGTTGCTGAGCTGTCTGGATTGTCTTGCTAAGTCTGTTTAGACTTCACTATATTTGCCATTCTGGGTACTGTGAGCTTTATTGAATTCAAATTATGGGAGGCACGAAAGTGAGAGTGATAGCTCTACTAGTTGTTTTAGTCTTTGAAGGTTATTATTGGGAGAGAGGACATTCTACCACTGTGACATATGACCATAAAGCACTTGTCATTGATGGGAAGAGAAGGATTTTGCAGTCAGGTTCTATTCACTATCCAAGAAGCACTCCTCAGGTGAATTTTTTCATGTTCATTATTTCTTACTATGAGAT
This sequence comes from Castanea mollissima, assembly GCA_014183005.1. Classification (NCBI taxonomy): domain Eukaryota; kingdom Viridiplantae; phylum Streptophyta; class Magnoliopsida; order Fagales; family Fagaceae; genus Castanea; species Castanea mollissima. Next base: position 66,374,364 of record JACAVU010000002.1, read on the forward strand.
GTAGTATTTGATTGACTAAGTTGAAAGCTGTTTTTGTGTGTGTACTTACATTAAGTGGGGGAGGGTGAAAGTAAAGTTCAACTCTATGGGAATGCGAGAACTAGATAATGCCACTAAGCTACAAGGCTCTTGGCGATATCTAGTGTTGTTAGATGTTGCATTACTTCCTAATTTAAATTGTAAACATTGGGATGCAATGTAGATGTGGCCGGATATTATTAAGAAATCAAAGGAAGGCGGGCTGGATGTCATCGACACTTTCATTTTCCGGAACTATCATGAGCCTGTGAAAGGAAAGGTATGGAGATCAGGCCTCTCTAAATGTAATGGAATAATTTATGATGTCTACAATGGCTGATTGCCTAGTCTATTTGGCTTTTTAATAGATAATTATGGCAGTTGTCTTTCTAAATATATTATTATTCTTGTTGATTGATTTTTTTTCCCCCCTTCTGGTAGTACTACTTTGAAGGCAGGTTTGACTTGGTAAGGTTTGTGAAGACAGTGCAGGAAGCTGGACTTTTGGTGCATTTGAGGATTGGCCCATATGCTTGTGCTGAATGGAACTATGGGTTGTTTCTATTAGATGCTTTCTTTTTGTGATGCTGTGCATTCACTCTTTTTCTCTCTCTCATAGTTTTGTATGTTTATTCCTGTTCTACTATTTTACCAATCATAATAACTAAAACTGTGTTATGTCTAGCCTTGGTTTGCCTAACTATAAAATATGTGGTTGATCACTGCACTGTTATATAGTCAAGCTAATGTTGTAGATTCATATATTCACAGTATTTAAATTTCTATTGGCAAAAAGAGTTTGTTGGATTTTTTTTATAAAACCCAATAAAGTTGCTTGAGAGATTCAGTCAATTCTGGAGATTTGCTTGAAATCTGAATCTGAAATAATTTTCTCTGCAATTATTGTGCACAGATTCTGAAACTCCATTTTCTTTTGGCAGGGGATTTCCTGTTTGGTTACGTTTCATTCCTGGAATTCAGTTTCGGACAACAAATAACCTTTTCAAGGTATTAATATATTTGATCTTTTGCAGATATTTTTTTTCTCTTTTTTGTTTTTGCTTTCAAAAACAGTTTGCGTAAGTTGTACACAACTCGTCTAATTGTGAGTGCAGAAAGAAATGAAGCTTTTTCTAGCTAAAATTGTTGGATTAATGAAGGATGAGAATCTCTTTGCATCGCAAGGAGGGCCAACAATTCTGGCACAGGTAAACCTACTATATTATAGCCAAGTATTGGTACAAACTCATTGATTCTAGACATTTTTGTTTTCAACATGCTTTTAGACTCTTTGTGTTTACTTAATAGTATATTCCTGTTTCTTGTTAATGGAACAGGATATATTTAATACTTATGAGCCTCTTCAAAAAAAATTTCCATGTAGCTGTTTGAATTGGTGGATAACCTACTGAGATATACTTAGTTTTGTAGAGGTTGACGGTTATCTTAATCAGGGATCAAAGTGTAGAGTGGCACTCATGTCATGGCTCTGTTGCTCAGACATTGTATCTAGTCATGTTGGATTTATTAAAGTTCATAATTAATGAATGTATGCTAAAAACCAATCAATATTTGATGATTTCTTTAATAGATTCAACTTTATCTTTTGATCAATGACACCATAACTACCCAGACAAAAAGCACATGATACTGGATTCTGTCACATTTTCTACTCACTATGTTTCTGTTTTGTATTTTAGAAAAGCAATGGGTAGTAAATATGCTTGAGTGAATCTTGCTAGAAATTCTTTGTATGCATATCAGAAGTAAACTTTGCTAGCATTTATATGATTGACTATAACATGCTGCCTGCTGAGTGCTTATCATATCATGTTAACAACTAGCTTTCTGTTATATTGTGTTATATTTTTACAAGTGTCCTATTGAAGGCTTCAGTTATACTTACACGTCCTTTTCTTTTGGTTGGAGGCTTCAGTTATACCTCCTTTTCTTTTGGTTAGGAGCTTCATTTTTACTTAGTTGCACAATTGCTTGCATGATTTGTCATCTTAAGCATTGCAGTTCATGTTTATGATAATTAATTGTCAGAAAATTAAAAAAAAAATTGTTTAGGGATATTTATTATTATTATTTTAATTTCAAATCTCATATGTGCTGTGACAGGTTGAGAATGAATATGGAATTGTTGAGGGGTCATATGGAGTTGGTGGAGAGTTATATGTCAAATGGGCAGCAGAAACTGCTGTTAATTTGAACACGACTGTACCTTGGGTGATGTGCAGACAAAACGATGCACCTGATCCAATTGTAAGTGATTTAATTAACTTGTCATGGACTAAAGCTGTTGGCTGTTGCTCAGCATTTTAACATGTATTATCCTTGAACTTACAATGCATCAAATTTTCTCCTCCTTGATGTTCTTGTTTTCCAATATTTGTGTTCAATTCTTCTCTAACTAAAATTTACCTGCAGATAAACACATGCAATGGATTTTATTGTGATCAGTTTTCCCCAAATTCCCCTCTCAAACCTAAAATGTGGACAGAGAACTACAGTGGATGGTAATGAGCTTTAGTTAAATCAGCTTGTTTGTTTATGTATTAGTGTAGCCAAGATTTCTAGCTTTTGATTCATTTGAGATAGTGTTAAGTATCCTATTTAGTGTTGTAGGTTCCTTGCATTTGGCAATGCAATTGCTTATCGACCTGTTGAGGACCTTGCTTTTGCTGTTGCACGGTTTTTTGAAACAGGAGGCACTTTTCAAAATTATTATATGGTAAGCTACAACTTCTCATTTCAAATTTTTAAAAACTTCATCAACATCATTATGGTTTTCTGCTGATTTTTCCTTGCAGTATTTTGGTGGGACTTTGGACGAACGGCTGGTGGCCCTATGGCAGCAACAAGCTATGATTATGATGCTCCAATAGATGAATATGGTACATTTTGCAGCACCTGAAATTTAAAATTTTACGCTCTTTCAAAATTAGTAGATTGTTCAATCAGTAAATCAACTGGTTGGGCTGCATTTAATGTTTCTACTTTAGAATAAATTTTAATCTTTAGTAGAACTACCAAGTAGTCGAGAATCTGATAAATGATGATCCAACTGAGTAATGTAATGTTATGGCCTTGACTGTTTAAGAATATGCCTCCAATTTTTTGAGCAATGCACTTTCTGTGATACTTCGTGCGTACAACCTTTAGAGGCAATGTGAATTTCAATTGACATGGGATTCATCTATGTATTTTCCTCCTTTTGCAATGGCTAAGTTCAGAACTACCTTACAAGTGCCTGAAGTTGTTCATCTTGTGAGGTGTACTATACATAGGTTTTATTTATTTATTTATTTATTTTAATGGCTGAAATACTGTATTTAGGTTATATTAGACAACCAAAGTGGAGTCACCTACGTGACTTGCACAAAGCCATAAAGCTCTGTGAAGAATATTTGATCAGCTCAGATCCAATTCAAGTGCAACTTGGCACTAATCTAGAGGTATGTAATATGTTATAATTTCAAAATGTAACTGGCCTATGTACAATTGAAAGAAACCATCAAATCAAATTCGAAGCAGTGATTCTTGCAGCTCTAGTAGTTCTTCTCTAGTCTAAATTGATATGAGAAGTCCTAGCATGAGTGACATTGAACAATAGAAGAAAGATGTTGTATAAGACAAGGGGGACAGTTTAATCACTTTAGACAATATTCAAACTTTCTAAACAAAAAAATGAAGAACATCTTCATTTACAAAGTATTGTAGAGTACACAAATCTCTGTATTCTTCTTGTTTTAACACAGGCTTGACATTTCTGTTCTCCTGGTGTGTAAAGTTTATATTCACTTTTACTCCATTGATGTCGTTATTGCATTTACTTGATAACCTTTTGATACAATGGAGAACATAAAATTATATGTATACGATGCTGTCTCAAGAAAATAAGATTGAAGTCATCTACTTATCCATATGATTGAACTTTTGTTTAATCCCCTTTGGTCAGCAACAATATGTCATGGACCATATGGGCTGATAGATTCTTATATGCAATGTTTAGCCTTTCGATTGGTGTCTAGATGACTAAGTATTAACCTTCATCCAGTCACGAAAGGATATGATGATCTTATTCTATTCATGAAATATGATGCAATGTAGGCCAAGCTTGCTGATGTAATTAAATTCTAGTTCACATTGTATGACATTCTCATGTTTCTGCATAATCTAGTTTAAAGTGTTTGCCTGTGTTCTCGGGACAAAAGGTTCTTCAGTTTTCTCTTATTAAATGCCACTTTTTTATTTGGGTGCCATTCCTTTTGGAACTCATGCTGATAGCAATTGGATTATCAATTGCAGTTATGCATTTTGACACTAATAATTATCACTATTATATTCTCTTGCTTCCAATTAATTAATTGATACCACCATAGTTGCTTCTTTCATTAGGCACATATCTACTCTAAAACTTCCAATGACTGTGCGGCCTTCCTTGCAAATTTAGACATCAGTTTAGATGCAAATGTCACATTTAATGGAAATTTGTACTTCCTTCCTGCTTGGTCAGTGAGCATCCTTCCAGATTGCAAGAATGTCATTTTTAACACAGCGAAGGTGCATTTTTTAATCCACTTTAGCGTTCTTTCTTTAGACCTTTGGTCAATCAAAATTTGCATTTGAGATAATATGTCATAGGATTTTTGAGCCTATAACTTATGTACACTCTCAAATTCCAATCAACCCAAGTGTAAGACATGTCTTAAAACAGTTTGTCTTACCAGATTGGAGATACATGTAATTGACTCTATCTACATCACTTGAATAGTTTTTTTTACCTCAGCCTTCCTTCTCTCTCACATCTCTGTCAGATGGTTCTCAGAATTTATATTTTAAACTGTTTGAATATGTCATATCTATTAAGTTTTTTCTTCCACCAATGGCTATGATTCTAGGTTGTTGCACAAAGCAATCTTCAATTTATATCATCTGCCTATGCCTCCAGTGTTAATGAGCTTTTACGGGCACCATCTGCATGGTGTTGGTATAAAGAAAAAGTGGGTAATTGGAGTAACAACTCATTTGTGGAGTCTGGTTTATTGGAGCATATAGATACAACAAAAGACACTAGTGATTATTTATAGTACACAACAATGTAATTTATCAGTTTTAATCATTCTTATTAGTTATGCAATGCTGGTATGTGTGGAGATAAAATCCTAATGAAAGTTTTCACTTTCCAGAAGAGGGCAAGAATTTCTGACCTACCAAATTTTGACGATGAGTTTGATATTGCTTTGATTATTATATTCAAGAAAAAATTTGCAATAATTCTATGCTCTGAATTTTTATAAGGTCATTCGAGAATTTGTTATGGTTATATTTTGTAGATTGTTATGGTTATTCGAGAATTTCTTCTTTCTGTTTTCTGAATCTTCATGATTCATTTGGGGATACAAGATAAAAGTTCTTTCAAATAAGAAAGTTAAATATGCTTTCGAATAAGAAACTAGATCTATAATTGACAATGCATTTCCCGTATGTGTATTATTTTAATTTAATTTATTTTAGTTGTTGTTGTAAAGATTATGCAAGTTCAATAAACTGTTTTGCTCATCAGGATTATCTAACACATATCTTTGGCATTCTTGTCTTTCTGTTATTTTTTATTGACATTTCAATTCTTTTTACATTTTTATTCTGGATGTGCTTCACTATACTGGCAGTATTAACGTGGAAGAGGACATTATGCCGGGTAAAGAGAAAGAGTATTTATTGCACATAGAGAGTTTGGGACATGCAGCTCTTGTTTTTGTAAACAAAAGGCTTCAAGGTTCATAATTATGTCCATCTACTATTTACTCACAATGTTTCTGGTTGGACTGCAGATTTGGAAAATGTTTTACTGTGTGGGTGTGTGAATATAATGATTGATAACATTGTATATGGAATATAATGCAGGATTTGGATATGGTAATCGTGAGGATGCACGCTTCAACCTCACCAAGAAAATTACTGTTCACCATGGAAACAATACTCTGGATGTTCTGAGTATGATGATTGGTCTACAGGTATATAAATTTTCCTCACTTCATAATATCACCTTGACCAATATCTTGCACATAGGCATCACCTTTTTCTGTGTTGTGTTTGGTTTTAATTTTCACACAAAGATAGCACTACAAATTGACTCAAATCCTATTTGAACTTGGTACCAACTAAATATTCTTGGTGTGGGGAAGGAAATTTTGATCCTTGTCAATGAAGTAATTTAGTATTTCGTGTCTACCACTGAAGAGAAGTTGGAGTCTTGCTTATAAATAGTCCTGTAATGGGTTTGGTGGTATTGGCCTAAGAGGTCCTCCCATCTACAGAAAGGAGGAGAATTTTAGAAAGTGCGGTACGAGGTTTTTAAAAGGGCAGTTTGGTAGTTCTTTGGGGATTGAAAGACACCTGTGTATATGAGTTGATAATTTCTTTATTTTTTTGAGGGAGAGAGAACCATTGGGTGTATTGGGATTTTGGATTGTGAGAGTATTCATTTTGGAAGGTTATTAAGTAAATATTTGTGAGGTTTCTGAGTGTTTGTGAGAGTTTGTTATATTATTTGAGAAGTTTGATTGAGAGTGATTATATCCAAATTATAGTGGATTTTGGTTGACATTGTTTATGCTTGTAGATTGAGTTGGCTTATCCATGTTAAATACTGTTATCTTGTGTGGATGCTTTTTAGTTTTTGGTTATGTGAAATGAGCTTCTGCAAGCCCCAGATTACAACACGTAGGAATCAGTCTGATGTAATTTCTTGCCTATCCATTAGTGGACATAAAATGATCATGGCTCTGATATATTTTTCCTGCATTTGAATTCTCTCCAAATTGGAACTACTACTCGATGGCTATAAGAAGTTATACATGCAGATTATGAATTAAAATTAGTTTTGACGTGGTTGTTCATAATGCTTCATCTTCATGTGTAGTGTTTATCACCCAAGAGTAAGATATATCAATAGTGAGTCCGAAAAATAATATAAAGAGAGGCTAACAGTCTTCACTCGGTATAACGTTTGTTTGTTTTCCATTGAAAACTGGTACAATCAGTCAGAAACAGGCTGAATTTCAAGGTGCAGATTATGCAAATTGAGACATGCCTGAAATACAACAAGAACATATTACTGAAATATGATGAGAGTAATGAGTGCATCATATTGTAAACATCTCTTTATTGGCTTAAGCTATTGTTTCTTCACTCCTTTTTGGCTAAGTGATGACTTAATATATCTTTGAATAAGGGAATTATGTATTTATATTCTGCAAATAGCTGCTTGAACATAAACAAGAACCATATGTTAATGTTTGCCACATGCTACTTAAACACAAATAAAAGCCTTACAAGTTTCAGCAAACTCCCCATTTTTACACTACAATGACACTAATATGATAAATTTATGGCTAATTCTGAAAATACTTCTAGCACAATTATAATTCCGGGTGGGATGGTCTACTTGCTTAAACTACATTATCTGTGGAGCAATTATGAACTAGCTAATTTTTCTATTGTGGATCTTGCTTTCTTCATGTCAGGATTCTCAAGCTCTTCTATCTCTATTTTTCTGCAGAATTCTGGAGCACAGTTTGATATTGCAGGAATTTATTCTGTCATTCTTAGTGACTTAATGGATGGCAAAAATGATCTGTCTTATGGAGAGTGGACCTATCAGGTCAGATTATATATGTTGATAAAATAAGCTTGCCATTGGAATATTAGTTTTCTCCAATATTTCAATAATTTTACTAAGAATCTTGTAGCTTAATTGATTGGCACCTCAATTTTCAATAGAGACATTCATAATTCAGATTCCCAAACTATCAATGTATAAACAAAAAAAAAAAATTCAATAAATTTTCTTGTAAAAAAATTGTAATCTTTAGTTATTTTATAAATAAAATAGAAATCACAAATATGTGTTCACAAATTGAAAATTGCATGATATAGTGGTTAATATAGATAACAATGTTTCATGCCTACTAAAAAAATGCATATATCCTTTAATTATGTTTTTGTCATATATAAGTCATTAATTTTAGGAGCATTTACAATATAAGTTAATAAAAATATATAAGTAAATCTCTTTAGCAAAAGATTTTTATTGTTTTCAAAAAAGAAAGTCATACGCATTTATATAGAGAGTTAAAGTTATTGGAATACAATGATACATTAGGCTTGGCCCCTCTTGAGAAAATTTTCTGGCTTTGCCACTGATTGTGTTACTAATTTTTTTCCCCTTTCTGTTGGTCGTTTCTGTTGGTCGTTGCTTCAATTGTTGCATGATATAGTCTTTCAATTGTTTCTCACATAAAAAAAAAAATTCACATAAATCTTAGAAAAATTATATTAAAATTTGATTCTGCTATAACAAAATAAATATATTTATTCTAACGCGCGCATGCACACACACATATGTATATATAGAAAGTTGTTAGGAAATTTAAAGGACTAAGATTTATTTTAATGAATTCACAAATATTTAATTTTTTTTTTATGACTTTTGTGTCAATTGTTGTCAAAGCAACTAAACATGAGTAAGAATGTTATCTTCTAAATTTATTATTATTATTATTATTCCAACTAAAAATTATCACTTATATAAAGTTTATAAAAATAATCATATAAATTCATTTGATATAGATAATTAATGCACAACTATAGATAATTAATATATGCATTAACTTTATTGGCTAATTTAATTTACTAATACTTTGATATATATGCAAACTTTGTTGATTTCATTTGGATGAGAATATGATGTAAGAATACTAAATTTTTATTATGCTAATCATATTAACCAGTTAAAAAAGGAGGTTATGATGGGTGAAAGTTGCAAAAATGATGTTGCCTGGTTAAATGCTAGGTGGGACTTTGGGGCCAATTTCTCCTCTTTGGGTATATTTTTGCTCGCTCATTTTGGTTCAGCAGGTCTTGAACACAATCTTATTCAAACACAGATTATGAGCCTGGGTCGCAGTTTCCTCACATGCTATGCACATCTCATGAACTTGAGGAAAAGAAAAAACATACTTGGACTATCAGCAAGTTAAAAAAGGAAAAAAAGATAAAAAGAAAAAAAGAAATATTGGTTCATTTATATTCACCATTTAGAGGATCTCTACTTGATGCTCAAAATATGATATCACTCCACATGTTTCCTTATTTTCAGGTGGGACTTGAAGGAGAATACCTTGGACTAGATAAAATTAGTCTTGCAAATAGTTCTCTGTGGACTCAGGGAACTGCTCTTCCAGTTAATCACAGTTTGATATGGTACAAGGTACGTGGATGTGGTAACAAATCACATTACTAAGTAATAAATCAGATCGAAATATATTTTTAGGTTTCTATGGACTGCACATGGCATCAAGGCAACATCTCAATATTCTCTGTTATTCAATTTTATGAATTCAACTTTTTTGTGCTAAGCCTGCTTAGACCTTTCAAATGAAGCAACCACAAATTACAGAAACATTTGTCTTAGCAAATGGCAACTCAACATATATGTGCTTGCTGTCATCATGTAGGTCTCAGCAGACTTTAGCAAATATAAGTTACTGATTTTGTAAACGGGTATTTATGATAGGATTTTGGCAGCACATGATATTACATGATGAAATTTTCTATTTTGGGTTCTTTTGCTCAGTCATTCTACTTACAAAGATACTGATAACTGTTTTGATGTTCTTTTTCTCTGCCTATTTATATCTTTTTTATTTATATTTTTTCCATCCTCAGGTTATCTTCCTTGCACCTGAAGGGAAGGGTCCTTTAGCCTTAAACCTTGCTAGCATGGGGAAGGGTCAAGCTTGGGTTAATGGTCAGAGCATAGGGCGATATTGGACCATGTATCTCTCACCACCAACTGGCTGCACTGACAATTGTGATTATAGAGGATCTTATGACCAATATAAATGCCTAAAGGACTGTGGTCAACCTGCTCAAACTCTGTAAGTGTGCAACACATTACATGTTTTATTTACCTTCCTAATGCTGCAGACAAGACAGGCCCAATGTACTATTTTCCCATTTTCATGAGGTTTCTTATATTCTTGATAGTTGATGAAAATTGTCATATATGCTGGATAGTGCATCAAGTTAGAGACGTTATTCTATCCATTTGAGGGCACTGATTCATTTATCAGAATGAAGTTATCACACAGATGAGCAAAATAATAGAAAAATAAAAAAGGAATAAAATGGACATATCTACCAGTTGATCAAATTTATAATGAGTAATTCATTATGGGAATAGTAAGTTGAATCATTCAATCAACAAGACAGGATGTGTTTATTCCTCAGCTTTTGCCAATTCTTTTGTTAATATATTGATTTGTTTCTTCAAAACCAAAATTATAACACTGGCAAGTGATATAATTAAAAATATATTATTTTACTTTAGTTTATCACGTCAGTCCTAGAGTCTTTTGTGTATGCCATAGGTAACTTGATAACTAATCGTGAAGAGAGAGCAATGTTCAGGTACCATATCCCACGTACTTGGATTCATCCTGGAGAGAACCTTCTAGTTCTTCATGAAGAGCTTGGTGGTGACCCTTCAAAGATTTCTTTGCTAACAAGAACTGGCCAAGAGATATGTGCACATGTATCAGAGGCTGATCCTCCGCCTGCTGATTCTTGGAAACCAAACCAAGTGTTCAACCCTCAAATCCCCGAAGTTCGACTAAAATGTGAACAAGGATGGCACATCAGCATGATCAACTTTGCCAGCTTTGGAACTCCTAGTGGAAACTGTGGTACATTCAGTCCAGGGATTTGCCATGTAAACGTGACATCAATTGTTCAGCAGGTAAAGAAACTATTGCTTGTTCATATATAACGAGATAATGAGTATCCATCACTAATTTCGTTTTTAATGGAATTGGAAAGAAAAAAACTCTAAAATATCCTGGAACTACAATCATGCATTTTATGTCTATCCAATTTCATTCTTTATGCATTTCTCAGGATATGTTTATGTCACATTTATCTTCATAGTTCATTTTATTTGAAATAGCATTGTTGGTATCATTATCATCAATAGTTTTAATCATTTTGTTTTAACTATAAAAAAAAAGGATTTCATTCAACAATCAAAGATACATCAGCCAACAATTGAAAGTTTAGGGTGATATTAATTAGTGTTTATATATTTTTTATTATTTTCATTGTTATTTTGTTTTTGTTAATGTGTGTTGTTATTGGGAGCACTATATGACCCCTAAAAAGCACTCATTAGTGATATATATCATTGAAACTTTAGCAAATTAAAAAAAAATCATCTGTCTAAAGTGTAAATTGAAGAAAAGAGTTTAGTTTGATTCCTTACACCCAAAAAAAAAAAAATCAAGGGTGGGGCCTTATGAGGGGGCCATTTATGGAGATGCGTTGGCTCATTAATATTCCTAATAAAATGGCTCCCCGGAGTCAATACCCTCCCCATGGCCTTCATGATATATTTGTGTGAGTTCTATCATCATAACAGGTACTCTACTAAATCGTAGAAGAGAACTATGTTTGGATGCGCCTTCCCTGAACTTTTAAAACTTTAGGATTTCCTATTTTTATCCCCTTTATGAGAATTGGCTTTTGTCATAGAGGCTAACTCCTTGGTATTAAAAATATTTTTATTAATAAAAGTTATTTTTTATTCTCCATTATAAAAATTGGTGTTGCAATTTTTAATTTAATTTTTTAAAATTCTAATAACTCTTGAATTTTCAAAAAAAAAGTCCCTTAAAAACTATCTTGCACATCAATGCGTGAAATCTCTTTCATAATTTCATATATATTTATATGAGGCATCTTATTTCTTAAATACAAATGGTTAATTGCTACCAACCAATTCATTCAATTTGCCATTGCCAAGCACATTGGTTAAGTTTACCATTTCAATTCCTAATTATTAAAGTTGAAGATGCATGATGAAAGAATTATAGAGTATCCATATTCGATGCACCTTTGGCAACCTGTAGTTATTGGTTAAAAAAAATGATGGCTTAAGGTTAAAAATCAAGAAGTACCATCATCATGATTATCATCATTTTTAGTTTTAATATTATGTTGATATTGATGTTGTTGTTGATGTGGATGTTGATATTTATTTATATTTATGTGTCTTGTTATTAACAGTAACTAGTCGCTAATTTGTGCGATATATATATATATATATATATATATATATATATATATATATATATATATATATATATGTGGTAAAACAATTTAAGGTAAGTTATGGAATATATTCATTTCTTAATAGCTGTTATTTATAAGATTTTGTGCATCATTAAAAAGTATGTTAGAAATTGAAAATTATTCTATCAATACTAAATTAACTTTCTCAAACCCAATTTTTTCTTAATACAATTCAAAACATTGAAAACATATCTCAAAAATAAATCAAACTTAACAAAGTGACTGTTCAAGACCAAAGTGAAAAAAGATTTACATCAACTCCTCTTATATGACATTACGACCGAAGTTGGAATAAGAGATGAGAAGAAAGAATTAGGGTAAAAAAGAATTTTAGTATGTTTTGGGATCCTTGTTCTTTTCCTCATTGAGAATTTATCATCTATAAGCAATAGATAAAACAAAATTATTTAATATAATTTATGTTGCGCACAAAAATTGTAGGATTGCATGTTTAAATTCAAAATTTTTGACAAGGATTTGAAGTCATGCAATAGAAATAGGTGGTTGATCCCGCAAAAGTGTTGGTACAACCTTAGAGCATCCGTAGCAGATGCTGCAAAAAAAAAATATATCATTTTGCAACACTAAAATCCTACTTTATTATTTTACCACTTCATTTTACATCTTATTTATCAGATGTTTTATACTTCAATTCTATATATTAAAATAACATTTACAACACATTAAAATAATATATTAAATTCCTCCCCATCATCATTATCAACCCACCCACCGCCATAACAAAAGAGAACCACAACAAATCTTCTGACACCACCACTGCTAGTACCAGTCCACCACCGCTGCACTACACACTTGACACCACCACCACCACCACTAGCAACCCACAATTTACCATTAACATTGAACACCAAAAAAAAAAAAAAAAAAAACGCAACCCACTGTCTCCACCAAGCAAAACCCAACTCACGACAAACAGAACACATACACATGGCGAGCAAACCCAGACCCATGGCGCCAAACCCACGGCGAGCAAATCGAAAACCACCAACCTTAAACATAACCACCGAAACCCAGATTGCAAACCAAAAATCACCTACTCAAATACCACTCAAATTGGCCAGCCACCACCATTGAAACCCAAATCGCAACCCACTGACCAAAATCTCAACCCATTACACCCAAATCACAAGACCTACCATCGATCCATAACCTAAAACCTGAACCCACCCACCACTGATCTGTCCATCCGAATCCACCCATTGCCCAACCCACTCATCAAACCACAGCCAAAAAATGTGAACGGAAAAAAAAGAACACGAAGTGGAATAGAGAAGACAGATGGTCGGCGGTGTCGAGTGGTGGGCTTTGGTGATTGGCATGCTGTGGAAGACAAAGAGAGAAGATAGAGATGAGAGAGAATACAGAGATGAGAAGACGGAGAGAGTGATATCTGTGATGAGGAGAGAGAAAACGTAATAAAATAAGAATATATATTTTGCAACACCTCGTCCGTACCGTGGCAAATTGCCACGGTACTGTTCAATGTTGCAAAAATTTGCAACATTTAGCCTATCTGATAAATGGGGTATTTTGTGTTTGATGTGCCAAATATGCCAAAGATTTGGCACATTTGCGGTGGATGCTCTTATAGGCATATACTTGATAATTATAAGTCCTTTTTATTAATATAAAAACCTAGAGTACAATTCCAAAGGCGAAAAAAGGTAAAGGAAAATTTTTGGAAAAAAAAAAAAAAGTCATAAAAATGAATAATTTTTAACACAAAAATGAATTTGTTTTCTTAAGAATCTCATAAAAAACAATAATTAATTGAGGAAGATGAAGACCAAAATAAAATATTTGTAAATACTTGAAACAATCACTTAGACATCTAAGAATATCATATGACAAAAACATAACTATTCGATGCTAATTTTTCAAATAGAATATTTAAAAACAATGGGGAAACTACACAAAATTAATATTTATAGACCATTTTCTTCAATTGCACAAACTGGTCCTCACCATCTTATTGTTATACAAATAAACTAAAACCTGACAATAATACAAAATTAAAACATATTATAATATAATTTTCTCCCAACTTAGGTCAACAATAAACGGCCTTCATTAAAAGCATTCAATATTATAAATAAAATAACAAAACAAATACTTGCATGAAAGAACATATATGAATTTATTAATGTAATACCCCACATAATTTTTATTTAAGAGTTTTGTTTAAAATATAATTGTTGGGCTATAGGCTTTCTTTTAATTGTTATTGCAGCCCACTACCCACTAAGCCCACATCTTATAACACAAGCTACAGAATAGAGGAAGAGATAGTCAGGGTTTATTCTAAAAGGCTAAGAGGCATTTTCCTTGGAGTTAGAGCACGTACAATTGAAGAGACAATCAAATTGTTCAAGGTAAGATTTCTCTCAATTAGAAACAAGAAAAAAATTAGAATGTTATTAGGTTATTTAGAAATTTGATTTTTGATCCTAAAATTTATATTCTAACATTAGGGTTGCCGCTGGATTAGAGGTTAGATTTGAGCATGGGATTTCACGAATCAAGATTTTTGTTTAAGTTGTCCATTGGATTTGTACATATAATCCTAGATTGAAGTCAAATAAGTCGGCCCTCCTTCTTTCATTGAATTGGTATATATATATATATAAAGGTTAAAGAAGAAGTCAAAGAAAGTGGCTATGTTCTTCTATTGAATTTGTGTGTATACGTATATATATATTGGTTGAAGAATAAGTCAAAGAAAGTGGCTATGTTCTTCTATTGAATTTGTGTGTATACGTATATATATATTGGTTGAAGAAGAAGTCAAAGAAGGTGGCTTTTGTTCTTTAGTTGGATTTGTATATATATATATAATGAATAGAAGAAGTCCAATATTCGGCTGTGGTTTCTTGCCTCTGGCACTTATGCTATGCTGTGTTATATATATATATATGTTAGGATATTAGGATGGTTGTAAAACTTTAGCTGCTGCCTCTAGGTTCTGATAAATTACTTTGCATTAGTGCTATCATTAGTTCAGCAAAGTATTTTACTAGTGAGTCAATTTTTAAAGTTTAGTAAAATTTATATTTTGTAGAGGTTATTGAGTAATTTCCATAATTGATTATAGGTCCAATTTAAGAGTGTCTTGAGGCTCTTTGGAGATTATTTTGGCTGGACTTTCAGAGTGATTTGAGTGCGGTAAGTAATTATGCATAATATGCACAAGTTTTGTTCTTTAGGTTCTTAGAAGTTAAAGATTTTCAAAGTGATATTTTTAAGCTTACAATTTTTTAAAAGTTTATCAAAAGGCATTTTTACACTATTGAAAGAGAAATTTTAATTGGTTTTTAAATATTGTTTTAAAATAAATTTCGAATTTTAAATAACGTTTTGAATGTCCAAAACCCATTTAAAAGATGATTTTTAACTAAACTATTTTCTGAAAATAATTGAGTTCAAAGTAAGTTTTCTAGAAAGATTTTTGTTCTTTAAATTGTTTCAAACCAAGTGATTTCGAAATCATATTTTTGTTTTTCAAATGGTATTTAAGACGTTCCTTTTAGCAAACTAGATTTTCAAACTTATTCAAGAATTGTAAAAATATTTATATAAACTCTTCAGTTCCTATTCGTTCCCTAAGAGAGTCAAGCATCTTTTGATTTATGTTTCAATTTGATATTGTGATATTTAATATATCTTTATTGTTGGAACAATTGTTAATATTGAGAAAATTATTATATGTTGTATAAACTTTATTGTTTGAGATATGTGACTCAAAATGAGTGTTTTTAGAATTGATCAGATATATATGTGTAAATCCGCTCACAGGATTGTATGTGAGAATATGTGTTGATCCCTCACCAGCAGGGGTTAGATGTTGGTATCCGCTCACAGGATTGTATGTGAGAATATGTGATGTGTATATGTGACACTGTGCCCTGATCAATTAATTGTATGTGTTTCCAAAAGACTTTAAGATATGATTATATGTGTATTAAGTGATTCTTTACTTGTTTCGAAAACTATATTGGATATTTTGAGTGAAATTGTGAAATCAAACTCGTGCTTTGCTTGACTCTATTCTGTTGTGTATTCTGTATAATTACTTACTAGATGTGTGGCTCACCCCATCAACTAATATTTTCAGATTAAAGTGTAGTTGGGAATTAGAACCCTTGGACCGCTTGTGAGATGCAAGGTAGAGTGTAATACCCCACATAATTTTTATTTAAGAGTTTTGTTTAAAATATAATTGTTGGGCTATAGGCTTTCTTTTAATTGTTATTGCAGCCCACTACCCACTAAGCCCACATCTTATAACACAAGCTACAGAATAGAGGAAGAGATAGTCAGGGTTTATTCTAAGAGGCTAAGAGGCATTTTCCTTAGAGTTAGAGCACGTACAATTGAAGAGACAATCAAATTGTTCAAGGTAAGATTTCTCTCAATTAGAAACAAGAAAAAAATTAGAATGTTATTAGGTTATTTAGAAATTTGATTTTTGATCCTAAAATTTATATTCTAACGTTAGGGTTGCCGCTGGATTAGAGGTTAGATTTGAGCATGGGATTTCACGAATCAAGATTTTTGTTTAAGTTGTTCATTGGATTTGTACATATAATCCTAGATTGAAGTCAAATAAGTCGGCCCTCCTTCTTTCATTGAATTGGTATATATATATATATATATATATATATAAAGGTTAAAGAAGAAGTCAAAGAAAGTGGTTATGTTCTTCTATTGAATTTGTGTGTATACGTGTATATATATATTGGTTGAAGAATAAGTCAAAGAAAGTGGCTATGTTCTTCTATTGAATTTGTGTGTATACGTATATATATATTGGTTGAAGAAGAAGTCAAGAAGGTGGCTTTTGTTCTTTAGTTGGATTTGTATATATATATATATATGATAGCACTAATGCAAAGTAATTTATAAGAACCCAGAGGCAGCAGCTAAAGTTTTACAACCATCCTAATATCCTAACATATATATATATATATATATAACACAGCATAGCATAAGTGCCAGAGGCAAGAAACCACAGCCGAATATTTGACTTCTTCTATTCATTATATATATATATATATACAAATCCAACTAAAGAACAAAAGCCACCTTCTTTGACTTCTTCTTCAACCAATATATATATACGTATACACACAAATTCAATAGAAGAACATAGCCACTTTCTTTGACTTATTCTTCAACCAATATATATATACGTATACACACAAATTCAATAGAAGAACATAGCCACTTTCTTTGACTTCTTCTTTAACCTTTATATATATATACCAATTCAATGAAAGAAGGAGGGCCGACTTATTTGACTTCAATCTAGGATTATATGTACAAATCCAATGGACAACTTAAACAAAAATCTTGATTCGTGAAATCCCATGCTCAAATCTAACCTCTAATCCAGCGGCAACCCTAACATTAGAATATAAATTTTAGGATCAAAAATCAAATTTCTAAATAACCTAATAACATTCTAATTTTTTTCTTGTTTCTAATTGAGAGAAATCTTACCTTGAACAATTTGATTGTCTCTTCAATTGTACGTGCTCTAACTCCAAGGAAAATGCCTCTTAGCCTCTTAGAATAAACCCTGACTATCTCTTCCTCTATTCTGTAGCTTGTGTTATAAGATGTGGGCTTAGTGGGTAGTGGGCTGCAATAACAATTAAAAGAAAGCCTATAGCCCAACAATTATATTTTAAACAAAACTCTTAAATAAAAATTATGTGGGGTATTACATAGAGCGTGGAAGTTGTAGGCGGCTTCAGTGTTACTTGAAGACTCATTAAATTTTAGTTACCTTTGTTTTGTAGTTCACATTTTATATAGTGGAGTTTATTTTCAAATTGTGGAGTTTTGAAAAGATTATTAGTTATTATTATTTTTATTTTCCGCTTAGACTTCACAATACTTTGGAGATTATTATAAATTGTGGATTTTGTTTATTATAAGAGGTTTATCAGAAGCATTGTTTATTTGGAGTTTTATTGAATTAAGTTTAAATAAATTATGTTTATTGAGTTAAGTAAGGTTAGCAAGTTAATCAGGTATCTAAATTCATGTTTCATGGATTTGGGTCCTGACAATTAAGGATTGGACAATGAGGGTTAAACCTCTTGTAGATCTATAACACCCTTGATTTGGGCCTTTTTTACGGGACAACTGTTGGGTTGTCTTATCTCCAGCATCAAAGATTAAGCAAATTTTGTGAATACCTTCAATAGACAACATGTTCATTGATTTTACTTTTTAGTTATAAACATATAAATTAAAGTTGAAGAATATGTAAACTATAAAGACAAAGTTATATGTAAAGTTAAAATCATTCAAGATGAATGTACAAATGAAATTATATTTTTTCTCCTGAAAAAACAATATAAATTTTTTGTTTTAGATTCTTCATTAATATCAATGTTTAGTTATAAACATCTAAATTGAAGTAGATGAATATTTAAAGGCAAAGTTTTTTATTCTTCATTCATTTGAATGTTTAGTTAACATCTAATTTAAGTTAGATAAATGTATAAAGACAAAGTTATATGTATAGTTAAAACTTAAAACCGTCCAAGATGAATGTGTAAAGTCCATTTACTCATATTTTTAATATTGTCAAAACAAAAAAGTAGGAGTAAAAAACAAATAAGAAAAAAAAATAATGAAGTAACAATGAGGTGGCAAACGAGATGGTGCAATTGGAGTATAGCGACATTAAATGCTAGGATTCTATTTTAATATATATATATATATATATATATATATATATATATATATATATATAGAAGCGAATATAAAGTGTATGAGCAGCCTATCTCACTTCAGCGTAAGTTTGTCTTCTGAATTATTTGCTTAGTATTGATTCTCACATATTTGAGGATTTGCAGGCTTGCATTGGACAGGAGAGGTGTGCAATCCCAATCTCCATTACCAAATTTGGTGACCCTTGCCCTCAAGTGCTAAAAAGCTTAGCAATTGAAGCTCTTTGCAGTGCTTGAATGTTTCAATTACTACTTCAGAGGAGAAGTCAAAGGAAACAGAACTATGATTACAAAACATTCTGGTGCTTCAGACAGTTTTCTTGGCATGCTCTTTGGTTTAGTTGTTCATCGTCAAAATATGCTTCCTAAGCCAGTCAATCTCCATATCTGCAAATAATACTTCTCCACACAAAGCTACGAATATTTTTCTCCGTGATAGTAGCCAGAGCTTCTGCTTCCACCCATTTGGTGAAGTAGTCAATACCAACCACCAAGAACTTCAGCTGCCTTACCGCTGTAGGGAATGGATCCATGATGTCCAACCCCCATTGTGCGAACGGCCATGGAACCGTCATAGGAGTGAGTTCTTCCATTGGCTGCCTAATGAGATTGCCAAATCGTTGACACTTGTCGCAAGCTCTAACGTACGTATGGGCATCCTTTTGTATTGTTGGCCAATAGTATCCCGTTCGGAGTAGCTTGTGCACCAGAGACCTTGATCTAGAATGGTTCCCACAAATTCCTTCATGGACCTCTCTCATCACGTAGTCTGCTTCCTCACGGCCGAGGCATCTTAGATATGGTCGGGAGAATCCTCTTTTGTAGAGGACGCTTTTAATCAGGATGAATCGGGCAGCTTTAACCTTCAAGTTCCTTGCGTCTTCTTTGCTATCTGGCAACTTACCATCTTTGAGGTACACCATAATTGGAACCGTCCAATCGTTCTTAGCGCTTACTTCCTGCATTCTAACGTCATCTAATAGTGATGAAAGTTGGACGAAGGACAATACCTGCTCTGGGGCGATTATAGGTTCGGCCGAAGCAGCCTTTGCAAGTCGATCTGCCTCTTGGTTTTCTTCTCTTGGGATCTGAACTACCGTGAATTGGAGGTCATTCGTTCAACCTTTCACTTCCCTGAGGTACTTTCTCATTCGATCATTCCTACAATCATAGCTCCCATTAACTTGACTGGTTACGATTTAAGAATCGGAGTAGACGACCGCCTTCCTAGCCCCAGCCGCTATTGCAAGCTCCAATCCCGCAACCACGACCTTGTACTCTGCTTCGTTATCTGTAGTGGTGAAGTCCAGATGGATCATGCATTCAATCTTATCTCCTTCTGAGGTGTGGAGTACGACCACGACACCTCCAGCGTGCTTATTGGAAGATCCGTCTGTGTGAATTCTCCATGTGGGCATCTCTCCTGCCCCCTGCTCCTCAGCGGTAGTGAATTTCGCAATGAAGTCTGTCAGTATCTGTCCTTTCACAGCCATTCGTGGCTGGTATTGGATATCATACTCACTTAGCTCGATTGCCCACAGAGCCATCTGTCCAGCCGTTTCGGGATTGCTCATTGCTCTCCGTAAGGGCTGATCCTTCAGGACATTTATGGTATGTGCTTGAAAATAGGGCTTGAGCTTTCGAGCTGCAATCACAAGAGTGAAAGCGAGTTTTTCCATCTGCGGGTATCTTTCTTCTGCTCCTCTTAGTGCCCGGCTGATAAAGTAAACGGGCTTTTGTATCTTCCCTTCTTCTCTGATGAGAGCTGCACTAATCGCTGCTGATGAGACGGTAAAGTACATGAACAATTCCTCCCCCAGCGTAGATGGGCTAAGCAATGGCGGGGCGGAAAGATAAGCCTTCAATTCTTCAAATGCCCTTTGGCACTCGTCCGTCCATTCGAAAGATCTTCTTAGTGTTCTGAAGAAGGGGAGACATTTGTCCGTTGCTCTAGATACAAACCTGTTTAAGGCTGCTATCTTCCCGGTTAAGCTTTGCACTTCCTTTACCGTCCTCGGAGGAGAGAGTTCCAGAATCGCCTTTACTTTCTTTGGGTCGACTTCAATGCCCCTCTAGGACACCATGAATCCTAAGAATTTTCCAGCGGTGACTCCGAACGCGCATTTGCTTGGATTCAGCTTCATTTTGTACGTCTGAAGAGTGTTAAAAGTCTCCTGGAGGTCCCTCAGATGATCAGACACTTTTGCGCTTTTCACCAACATATTGTCTACATAAACCGGCACGTTTCTGCCAATTTGGTGTGCAAACATTTTGTTCATCAATCTCTGATACGTGGCTCCTGCGTTCTTGAGCCCGAACGGCATTACCTTGTAGCAAAAAAGCCCCTAGCTTGTGACAAATGAGGTTTTTTCCTGATCAGTTTCATTCAATTTAATTTGATTGTACCCAGAGAAGGCATCCATGAAGCTCAAAAGTTTGTGTGTTGCGGTGGAGTCTACCAAGGTGCCAATGCGTGGGAGCGGGTAACTATCTTTAGGGCATGCTCTATTCAGATTCGTGAAGTCAACACACATTCTCCACTTTCCGCTTGATTTCTTGACCATTACTACATTTGCCAGCCAATCAGGGTAATATACTTCCCGTATGAAGTCTACTTCTTGTAGCTTCTGTACTTCTTCTGCTATGGCTCGATCCTATTCAGGGGCGAACACGCGCTTTTTCTGTCGAACTGGAGAGAAAGAGGGTGACACGTTCAATTTGTGAACTATGATTGTTGGATCTATACCCGGCATGTCCTCGTGGCTCCATGCAAAAACATCTTGGTTTTCTTTGAGGAATAACGCGAGTGCTTGTTGGACCATTTGGTCGGCTAGGGTGCCGATTTTTGTGGTTCGGTCGGGCCTAGAATCGTCCAATCGTACTTCCTCCAACTCTTCCACCGGTTCTGCTACTGTTCTCTGTTCCTCGATGTTCATTGCCTGTCGGTGGTCGTCCATTTCCATCATGGCAACGTAACATTCCCGCGCAACCACCTAATTTCCCCGCAATTCTCCAACTCCGTATTTGGTGGGAAACTTGATCATCAAATGGTAGGTAAAGGTGACAGCCATCCAAGCATTGAGTGTGGGCTGTCCAAGTATGGCATTATATGCTGAGTAGCAATCAACCACGAGAAAAGAAACATCCTTGGTTATTTGTTGCGGGTAATCTCCCACCATCACCGCCAACGTAACGGCACCTAAAGGATAGACCCTTGTTCCCCCGAAGCCAACAAGAGGTGCACTCATTAGGGTCAGTCGTTCTCTAACAATCCCCATTTGCTGGAACGCGAGGTAATAAAGGATATCTGCTGAGCTTCTGTTGTCCACCAAAACTCGATGGATGTTGTAGTCCCCTGCCTATATGTTGACCATGAGTGCGTCGTCATGTGGGTGGTGAAGACATCGTGCCTCTTCTTCCGAAAACCCGATGCTAGGGCTGTCCCGTCGTGTTCCTTCGAGTAAGAAACCTGTCAATTAGACGGTTTACACCGTCCGTAAATAGGTCTTTCTATCCTTTTTGGACGACCCCATTGAAATAGTGCCCCCTATTATCATCCGTATGTCTGCACCGATGGTCTGCGATGATCATTTTCCCGTCGGGGATTCTGTTCCTGGTTTTGATCCGTTCTCTCCTTCCTTACGAACCTCTGTAACCTACCTTACCTAATGAGGGCTTCAATTTGTTGCTTTAAGTCATAACAGTCCGCCGTATCGTGACCATGATCGCCATGAAAGCAGCAATACCTGTCTCTTGGCCTCTTATTCGGATCTCCCTTCAACTTGCCAGGGAACATCAAAGTTCCTTCGTCTTTAATCTGCATCAACACCTGGTCAATCGGGGCCGTAAGGGGGGTGAAGTTCGTAAACCTTCCCGTAGGCGGCTTGGGTCGTCGATCCTCCCGTCGTTCTCTGATTCTTGTCATTTTTTGCCCCTTGTCCGGTTGCGGATCTTCTTGCCTTTCCCTCTTTCTAGGCTTGTCTTCTTGGGCCAGCAAGGCGTCCTTTGCGTTCATATACTTTGTTGCCCTGTAAAATACGTCGGACATAGTCTTTGGGTCATTCTTGTACAAAGAAAACAGGAACTTACCCTTCCATAGCCCGTTCGTGAATGCTGCCACAAGTATCTTGTCATCGGCCTCGTCGATCTCGAGGGATTCCCTGTTGAATCGGTCGATGTACGATCTTAAGGTCTCGCCTTCTCGCTGCCTGATGTTTAACAGACACGTTGTAGATTTCTTATGTCGGTGACTCCCGATAAAGTGTGATACAAACTGTGCGCCTAATTCCTTAAAAGTGCTGATGGAGTTAGGTGCCAGCCTACTGTACCAATCCCTTGCAAGTCCCTTCAACGTGGTGAGGAAAGCCCTGTACATGATTTCTTCCGGCACGCCCTGAAGATGCATCAGGGTCTTGAAAGATTCCAAGTGATCCAAAGGGTCCTTGGATCCATCATAGCTCTCGATGTGTGGCATACGAAACTTGGGAGGAAGGGGGCATGAAGTCACGAGCGTTGTGAAGGGCGAATCTGTTCTATGGACTAGGTCGTCCAAATCGCTAGAGATTCGTCCCTTCAGGGCGCTCATCATCATGTCCATACGTTCCCTCATCTGCTGCATCTCGGCTGTGATGTGAGGCGGTAAGGTGTCCGAGACGGATGGTGGGTTGGTCTCCTGCCGCTCCGGTCTAGTCGGTGCATTGCTACCCTCAGGCCCTACCACATTCCTCCCGTCTGGACTAGCGCCTTCCTAGTCTTCCTCCGGTGCACTTTGGTGTGCGTTTATTTGTCGTAGTTGTTCTTCTAAATCATAATTCTGCTTCGTGAGACGCTCAACCGCCGCTGCGAGCGTTTGGACTTGCCTCTCTAATGCTGTGGCGTGCAGTTCTTTGCCTTGATTGTTGGTTGTTGCCATTGATCTTGTGAGTACCATGCAACTTTTGGTCATAGGAATAGAACAAAGGCTAAATAGTCTTCTTTACGCTCTCGTTCCCCACAGACGGCGCCAACTGATGAAGTCGAAAAAAATCACCAGTAAGCCGCAAGCACTCTCCAATCTGAGGTAAAACCTACAAAGAGAAAATAAAAGACCTAAAAGAGAGCACCGGTGTGGTACCGACCAAAAACCCTCCGAAGGTCAAGTTAGAACTTCTTTACAACCCTAGAGTGCCAGAGTTTAGTCAATTGTGCGTACCTTGATGCTTAGGGTTTCTGAGGTATTTATATTGGTGTAGAATTGCCTTTCCTATACGACTTCCTTCTTGAATTCATTCCATATAGGAGTCTTCTGATTATGGACAAACGTGTAACTTAAGAATTGCAAGTGTACATGCTTGCATGGAGATAAAGCAAAAGTCAAGTCAAACATATCGGGTGACATACAGCCAAGAATTTATAACCAATCCATATAGGACGGATACTCAATGACCTACACCATCCTATACGCATTTCCTAAGGTATCAATCCGTCTTCTTCCGCTTCATCCCTTCAAGGGTGGAGGAAAGATCCGTCTCCTATTTTTATCCCCTTCAAGAGTGATCATTAGTTTTTATCTTTTGTTGATTTTTATTGTTATTTTGTTTATGTTTATGTGTATTGTTATTGGTAGCAGTATGCCCCCTAAAATCACTCATTAGTGATATATATCATTGAAGCTTTAGAAAATAAAAAATAGAAATTCTCATCCAAACCAAAAGTATTTAATGCTCCGCTAGCTAGAGTTCATCTAACTGTAAATAGAAGAAAAGAGTTTAATTTAAATCCTTCCAAATTTTTTTTTTTAAGGGTGGGGCCTTATGAGGGAGCCATTTATTGAGATGCATCGGTTTCGTTAATATTCCTAGTCAAAGGGCTCCCTAGAGTCATTATCTTCCCCATGGCAACCTTCATATCATAAAAGTTGCAAAAGGTAACGATAGATTGATAGCCTTCATGTTCGTGTGAACCATACCCTTATAAGAGGTACTTTTCCGCATTGGTAGCAAAAAAGTGAATTTTCTAGCACGTTTGGTTTCTCGTTAACAATCTCTCAATCTTCTATAATATTTCCAACTGCACTTTTACCCCATTATAAGTTATATTTTTTATTCTCTATTATAAAAATTGGGGTTGCAATCTTTAACTTACCTTTTTAAAATTCAAATAATTCCCAAATTTACAAATAAGTCCCTTAAAAATCACTTTTTCCAATAGCCATTAAATTAAAAAAACTATCTTGGACATCAACGCGTGAAATCTCCTTTTTAATTTCATTTTTATGTGTATGTCGGATCTTATTTCTCAAATACAAATGTAACCAACATTGATATCAACTAATTCATTCATTTGCCATTGTCAAGCATATTTGTTGGGTTTACCATTTCAATTCCTAATTATTAAAGTCGAAAGAATAATAAAGTATCCATATTCTAATGCACCTTTGCCAACCTATAGTTATTGGTAAAAATAAATAATGAAGGCTTAATGTTTAAAATCAAGAAGTACCACCATCATTGTTTTCTCAAAAAAAAAAAAAAAAAGAACTGATTACCATCATCATTAATTTTAATATGATATTGATGTTGATGTTTATTTATGTTTTTTTTTATGTGTATTGTTATAAATAGTAACTAGTCACTAATGCGCACTATATAAATATGGTAAAACAATTTATGTTGTACCAAAATGAAAAAGAATTAAATCTTTCTCAAGAATTCAAAAGTTAAGTTAGGGAATATATTCATTATTTAATAGAAAAATGCTAGAGAGACAAACTATTTTGCAAAAAATTTTACAAATTGTTGACGTGATGAGTGATTATTGATAAATGGAAAAGCGATATTAATTGTGAGTTTAGATGAAAACCAATAAAAGGTTGGCCACATCAACATTTTGTAAAAATGTTATAAAATAATTTATGACTGTAGTATTACTCTTCTTAATAACAGTTTTTTTTTGTCTTTTTTTAGATAAAAGATAGAACTTCTTAATAACAGTTATTTACAAGATTTTGTGCATCATTAAAATGTACATTAGAAATTGAAAATTATTCTTTTAGTATTATATTAACTTTCTCAAACCCAAATTTTTTTAATACATTTCAAAAACATATCTCAAATATACTCAACAAAACTATTGTTCAAAACCAAAGGGCAAAAAGATTTACATCAACTCCCCTAATATGACATTAAGATCGAAGTTGGAATAAGAGAATAGAGAATTAGGAAAAAAAAAACTTTAATTAGTATGTTTTGGGATCCTTTTTCTATTTCTCATTGAGAATATATAATCTATAAGCAATAGGTAAAACAAAAGTATTTAATATAATTTATGTTGCACACAATATTTGCAGGAATGCGTAATTAAATTCAAAATTTTACAAGGCTTTGAAATTACGCAATAGAAATATGTGGCTGATCCCAAGTAGAAGTGTTGGTTGTAACCTTATAGTTATACATGATAATTATAACTCCTTTTCTTTTAATTTTTTTTTTTTTATAAAAAAAGCCCTAAAGTATAATTCAAAAGGGGAAAAAAAAGGTAAAAGAAAATTTATGGAAAAAATATTGTCATAAAAATGAATAATTTTTTAACAAAAAAATGAATTTATTTTTTAAAAAATCTTAGAGAAAACAATAATGAATTGAGGAAGATGAAGAACAAAATAAAATATTTCTAGATACTTAAAACAATCACTCAGACATCTAGGATGATCATATGACAAAGACATAACAATTTGTTGCTAATTTTTTCAAACAAAAAATATAAAAATAGTGGGGAACCTATGTGAAATTAATTTTTGTATATCATTTTCTTCAATTGCACAAACCGTTTCCTCACGATCTTATTGTTATACAAATAAATAAAACCCGACAACACATGAAATAAAACATATTTGTTAGGTTAAAATAGATTGACCCCGGTTAATTAATTCAATCAACAAAGTGAATTAATTATGTTAAACTACATGCAAATCGTGGAGGCATCAATAAATCACCAGATAACTAATATGTAGTTGAAAATAAATAACTTGGTTATTTGTTGACAAATGGGGAAAACCTCTCGCAAAACAAAAACCCTACTGGGTGAATTTAAGATCACCACTACCAAGATCAAGAATCCACTAGTTAATAATCAAGTGGTTAGAAGTATAAAGAATCTTACCATTACCTTAAACTATCCCAAAATACCAACCTACAGTTAAACCTTCGCTTCAATACCCTATTGAACTTGATTTTGTAGTAGACTTTTTTGCTTTGCTCAAATCTTCAATATGTAACTAACTCCTTCGCACGGATTCTAGTACATGACTAACTCTAGCAACATAATTGATAGTTGTTGGCTGCAAAATTCTTCACTTTATGAACGATGAAGATCAGGAAGCACTTGGTTACAAAACCCTAAAGCGTACAAACGCTATAGCTTCGCACAAAGTATATGAGTTCGAGGTCTCTATTTCCATAATTAATGACTTTTAAAATAAGTCTTATATATGACTAGGGTTGTAGAGAGAGAAACCCTAATCATTAAAGTCAACATGGGATGAAATTCATATCTAAGAATTTTGAATTCGTAGTTCTCAACAGATCAAGCTTGTGTTGAGTTCCTCCATTAATCCTTGATAGCAGCTTGTGTCGACCTTTAATGAAGCAGTTTTTCTTCGCTTTTTTTTTAAGCTCCATTTGTTTCGACGTAAAATATTTTCAAATGTAAAATATTTTACATCGAAAATATTTTACAAAAAATATTTTCCTTTTACAGTGTTTGGGTTTGTACTTGAAAATTCATTTGCAAGTGTAAAATGAAAAAAAGAAGAAGAAAATCTTCAATTAGAAACAACCAAACTCAAAATTCTCATCATCCTAAGTTGAAATTATCAAATTTTAATTAAGAAACACAGCCATGAATCAAACCACCCAAACTCATATTAGCTATAAAAAAAAAATACAGATTTGCAACCCCCAAAAAATAAAAAAAATCAGATCTGCAAAAAGCTAATAAACATAGATTTGTATCCCCCCCCCCCCCCCCCCAAAAAAAAACCCAAATTTGCATGACACAGGTGGAGATCTACAAGGCCTAGTGTTAGAGATTTGTACAAAACATAACCAGATCTACAAGGCTTAGGGGAAAAAAAAAAAAAAAAAAAACTAGATCAGCAAACAACACAAATTGCAATTTTGGTGCTTGCCTTGCAGTGGAGATATGCCATCTTTGGCATTAAAGATTGTGTTTCTGGTGGGTGCTCTCCCTGTCAGGCTTGGGAGAGAGTTAGGAGTGGCTGGTCTGTAATGTGATCTCTATGCGTGAGAGATTGTAAAATGTAAAATATTTTACCAAAATTTCAAGTGTAATATATTTTACTTTAATTTGCCTTAATTTTATAGTTTGACTGGAAAATATTTTATAGTTGACCAAATTTTACAACAAAACAAACATGGTAAAATATATAAAAAAAAATTTTGAAAATATTTTACTTCGAAACAAACGGAGCATTAGATTAAACTTCATGTCTTTAATGATACCACTTGATATGTATGAACAATATACTTCTTGATACATTAAACCTAACTTAGATCTAACATATTACAAATAAAGTACGTTTTGTTGAAGGATTAGCCAATTACATAGAAAATATGACCCTAACAATATTAATATGAATTTCTCCCAACTCAAGTCAACAATAAATACCATTCATTAAAAGCATTCAACATTATAAATAAAATAACAAAAACAACTGCTTGCATCAAAGAACATATACGAATTAATTAAGGATATGAAAATGAGGGTTAAACCTCCTATAGATCTATACCACCCTTGATTTGGGCTTTTCTAACGAGACAATTGTCAGGTTGTATTATCTCCACCATTAAAGATTAAGAAAAATTTGTGAATACCCTTTTATAAACAATATGTTCATTGATTTTATTGTTCAGCTATAAACATCTAAATTAAAGTAGAAGAATGTGTAAACTATAAAGACAAAGTTATATGTAAAGTTAAAACCGCATAAGATGATATGCATAAACAATATGTATTTTTGTTTTAGATTCTTCATTGATATCATTATAAACAAATCAAAGTAGATAATATTAAAGGCAAAGTGTTTTACTCTTCATTCATTTCAATGTTTAGTTAAAAACATCTAAATTAAATTTGATGAATATATAAAAACAAAGTTATATGTATAGTTAAAACCGCTCAAGATTGTATCAAAAAAAAAAAAAAAAACCGCTCAAGATGAATGTGTAAAGTTCATCTACTCATATATTTAATATTGTCCCCCCAAAAAAAAACTAGGAGTAAAAAACAAATAAGAAAAAAAATAGTGACGCAACCAATGAGGTGGGAGACAAGGTGATGCAATTGCAGTATAGCAACATTAGAAGTTATGTTTCCATTTTTATATAGAGCGTACGAGCAGCCTATCTCACTTCAGCCTAGTTTGTCTTCTGAATTATTGCTTAGTATTTATTCCCACATATTTGAAGATTTGCAGGCTTGCATTGGCCAGGAGAGGTGTGCAATCTCAATCTCCACTACCAAATTTGGTGCGCTTGCCCTCGAGTGCCAAAAAGCTTAGCAATTGAAGCTCTCTGCAGTGCTTGAATGTTTCAATTACTGCTTTAGAGAGTCAAAGCAAACAGATCCGTGATCACAAGACACTCTGGTGCTTCAGACAGTCTTCTTGGCTTGCTCTGATTAGTCTAGATGCCAACGCCAAGATAAGCTTCCTAAGCCAGTCAATCTCCAAATTTTCAAGCTTTTTTACTTCTAAATCTTGTACTCCGTTGTATTTGAAGTTGTAAGCAAGATATGTTTACAATCTCAATTTCATAGTGTCTTGCATGCTCCTTTTTCTTTGAAATATTGGAGAACCACTTAGCTGCAAATTAAACCGATAATTTGAAGGATTGTGCTTATTGATGTTTAACACTAGGGCAAGTACTGTAAAAGACTCCTATGTGGCAAGCCACATATATAGATTATAGAAAATCCCTACACGACATTTTGGCATCATTTTGGGTGGTGGGAATCTATCCAAATGTAGGTGCAATTGTAAAGAGGTGTAGGCACGATTTTTTATTGGGGGGGTCAAATTACATACTCATGTGTTAGTCATGACTCAATACATATATTATATACAAAATAATCAATGAAATTAGATAATATTTCTAAACTCAAATCAGTGTACAAAAATGAATAATTTGCTATAAACATGAACCAAAAAAAATCATCTCCTATAAAAGTTATGCTCAACATTAATCTTTTACAGAATAAAATTTATCAATTATCAATTCTATAGGATTTCCTATTCAAATCTTCAAATAAATAAATCACTATTGCTACCTAAATTTTCTTCTAGAAAAGGATAAAATAAAAAATTCAATGTTAGCACAACTTATCAAGCACCTACATCCCAAATGTAAAAATATAATACCAGCTAGAGAAAAAGAAAAGAAGAAGAAGAAGAAGATAATAAGAAAAAAAAAAAAAATCAGATTTGTGGGCGGATAAAACCTCAAAGGTTCAAGTAGTGCACTTTACACAATGCACTCCAAAATTGAACATAGAATACATAGCACTTTTGCATTCTTATTATAAAATATAAAAATGATGGGCACTTGGCAACTAGGTATTTTTGAGGTTTTGTTAAAAGCATTTGTTTTATTTGGGTGGGGTGTACATAAAAACTAATAGCGGAGTGTTGTATCATTGCCAGATTTCAAAGGGTGGACTGGGTTCCATGAAATTATTTTGTGGGGCCAATGGGTACAATTGTTAAAGCCTAGCTTATCTTTGTAGATGTGCAGCTTTTTTTATTTTTTATTTTATAAATATACTATTATAAGAGGCCTCAATAGTTTTTGGGGGGGGGGGGGGGGGGGGGGGGGGGGGGCAATGCTATACATGCCTCCGCCCTAGTAAAGTTTTTTGCCTGTGATGGGTTTTGCAATGAGGGATAGAAGCTCATTGTATTTCTTTCTATTACATCCCATTTTTTCTTCCTTTCTTTCCTTCCACTTGTAAGGTCATTGTTGACATTTACCATCTTCCCTCTTTCTTTCATGAAAGATGGTTAGATCAGTGTGGGTGATACCGTACCGTACCGGCCGGTACGGCCGGTATATACCGTACCGGCCAGCCAACCGGTACAAGTACACCCCTTGTTTCGTACCGGAAAAAATACCGGTCTTACCGGCCGCGTACCGGAAATACCGGCGAAATCCGGCTGTTTCGGCCGGTAAATGGATACCGGGCCGAAACACCAATTCTTTTTTTTTAAATAAATTTTGGCAGTTTTTTAAGTGTAGGATGGTGCAAATCTAAGTAAGCTAAGTAAACCCAGCAGAAAAAAAGAGAAAAATGAAAGAAAAATGCACAATAGCTTTGCAAAATGAAGATAGAATCACCTCTTCTTCAAGACTTCGACTTCATTTTTCTTTTACCATCTTCTTCTTTAAGGACTCAACCATGACTGATTTGCTTCTTCTGTTTTGTTTTTTTTTTTTTGAGAGAGAGTTGCTTCTTCTGTTTTGTAACTCTGCCGTTCTCTACGCTCCACTCTTCCCAGGACTAACATTTTGCTTAATGTATGCTGAGTAACTTGTACGCTTGGTGGTCAAAAGAGTAAAGTTGCTTTTGATTTTCTCAAAGCATCAGACTTACTTTTTGCTTTTTCAATGTAAAAAGTGAGTAACTTGTATGCTTGGTCAAGACACTTGATTTTGAATTTCTCAAAAGCATCAGATGATATTTTGAATTGGTGTAACCACTCATTTGACACGTGGAACTAATATTTATTGAGTTGGTAAGTGTTTCATTATTTAATAGTTTTTACTTTTCAATATTTATATTGATAATTTCATAAAAAAAATATAGAAAGTTGTCAAAGTGATATATATTGAGTTATTAGAAATATAACTTTGTATATTATATAAAATAGTAAAAAATAGCGGTAAACCCGAAACGGTAT
The DNA here is from genome assembly GCA_014183005.1 of Castanea mollissima. Classification (NCBI taxonomy): domain Eukaryota; kingdom Viridiplantae; phylum Streptophyta; class Magnoliopsida; order Fagales; family Fagaceae; genus Castanea; species Castanea mollissima. The sequence continues at coordinate 66,406,296 of JACAVU010000002.1, forward strand.
ACCGATATTGACCGGTATCCGAAATATATCGTACCGCTAGCCAAACCGGTACAACCTCCGGTACGGTATTGACTTCCTTGGGTTAGATCACAATCTTGTGTGCAAAACCACATATTCAGCTGGTAAGGCATGGTAGTGCAATCGGGTAACATTTTGGGATCTAGAAAATTAGTAAAGACATGATTCCGAGTAATCTGTTGGTAATTAGAGTTTGGAGAACTCAAGTACTTTGAGTAGATTAAGATTGGAGAGTCTCTTTGATTTGTACTCCAACTTATTTACTAGTGCCTAATGGATCATTTTATGCTTGGAGAGCCGCAGAAAGGTTTTAACACCAAATTCTTCAGTTTATCCTTTGATAATACATTAGGTGTTATCTTGGGTTTAACTTTTTTTTCCCTAATGCCATTTACTTTATTACATTGCACTTTTATGTTCATCCATGCAATTGTTTGTGGTTTGGTTGATTAATTGGTTAATTACATAAATTCTGCATTAATTGTGATTAGCTTAGAATTAATCAAGCTGTAATTACAATTTGCAGTCGTATTTGCACCTAGTGATTAGATTAGTGTACTTTTATGCTGGATAGTGCATCATGTTTATTCTATCCATATGAGGGCACTAATTCATTTATCAGAATGAAGTTATCACACATATGAGAAAAATAATGGAAAAATAAAAAAGGAATGCAATGGATATATCTACCAATTGATGAAATTTATAATACGTAATTCTTATAAGATTAGTAAGTTGAATCATTCAATCAACATGACACAATGCGTTTATTCCTCAGCTTTTGCATATACTTGCTTTTGTTAACATATTGACTTTTTCTCTTCAAAACCATCATTATAACATTATGGCAATATAAATAATTCAAAATATATTATTTTAATTTAATATATCACCATCAGTACTAGAGTCTTTTGTGTATGCTATAGGTAACTTCATAACTAAACGGAAGAGAGAGTAATGTTCATAGGCTGATAGGCCGATCCTCTGTCTGCTGATTCTTGGAAATCAAACCCCTGAAATTCGACTAAACTGTGAACAAGGATGGCACATCAACATGAACAACTTTGTTAGCTTTGGAACTCCTAGGGGAAACTGTGGTACATTCACTCCAGGGATTTGCCATGTAAACGTGACAGTAGTTGTTCAGCAGGTAAAGACACTGCTGCTTGTTCATATATAATGTGACAATGAGTAACAGTCACCAATTTCGTTTTTAATGGAATTAGTCGCAGACACACGCAATGCGTGACAATATATATATATATATATATATATATATATATATATATATATATTGTAATTTAATATAATGTATAATTTATCATCTAAAATTTATTGAAATTAATCTATTGTCCCCAAAAATTGAATTATTTTTAATGGTATTATCCATATCTTATCCAATTTCTTTATCATTATTTAGTTAAGCTCAAAATCGGCCCTATGAGCCTAATGAGCACTTCTCATACTTTTTAAAGACCAAGACTACTTTGGCAATTTTATCAATAGAATTCAAATCCGATAATCAAATCTCATGGTTCAAGCTCATGACAAATTATTTATTAAAACCAATTCTTATTGGTAACATCAAAGCCCATTGCTATATATATATATAATATATATTCATGTTGAAACTACCATATTGAAGAAGCATATTAGTGCAATTTGAACTAGTATTTCCTAAATTACACGAAGATATCTTGATCCTAATATTACTTGTGAGAATCAAGTTGGTTTGTAAGAACCAAAACTTACAGAAAGCTTAAAACAAGAAATTAAATGACTGCACAAGAACCCAAATACGCAAAGTAGATTTTGCATAAGAAATTAAATGACTGCACAGTAAATTTTGCATATCATCCATGATATCAACTAAAATTTGTCCAAAACCTATATGTCTAGTAGCAAACAAATTTATTGTTTTCTTCCCCTTCCCTTCTTGGTTGGTTGTGCATCTATTTGTTCATTCACAGTAACTTCTGCTACATCCACTGCACAATGAAAAAGCAGAACAAGTTTTAGTTAGTTTAACACGGCATCTGCTAAAACACCTTGATAGGTCATGAACAATATTTTAAAAACAATAAGATTTATGGAAGATGATTATCAATTTGGAGCTTCAGCCTTTATAGCACCCCCTCCCCAACCAAAAAATACGAGTAAATTTTCCATCTATCGTCAGTTACAGTACCAAAAAAAAAACACCAAAACCACTAAGTTTAGCATTTGGGCAAAATACCATCTAAATAAATTACATAATTACCGTACAAAAAAAAACACCAAACCACTAAGTTTAGCATCTGGGCAAAATCCTATTTAAATAAATTACCCATTTACTGAAATATATCTTGATTTAGTGCTTCCTGAGACACTAAAAAGAAACCCAATTAGTTGCACTAAGCTCAGCTGAAATTCAAGGCCTTTACTTCCAGGAAAAACCCAAAAGATCTAAAAACTGCAAAATTGAGATCACTAATACTTGTTATTTTCTCAGCATCAAAACAGACTCCCAATTAATTACACAAACTTCAATTGTTCGCACAAGAAAATGTCAGCAATCGAAAGACAACAAATTCATATCCCAAATCTCAATCTCCACCATCCCCATTAATATATATATATATATATATATGAACACTCAGCTAAGCTTAAAACAACTAATTCTATATACACATACAAGTACACACATCAAAATAAAAAATCTTAGCTTTTTCACACAAAACCCAACTAAAAATCAATACCTAGAATATCCACAAGCATGTGCATCGACATCTCATGGGGGAAAATTGTATATGTAAACAATTCAACAAGTCATTCCAAATTTATCCAATAGTACTAAAACAGTCACTAGCTTGAGTTAATCTTCATACCTTAGTAATCACTACTAGATTGGGCTAATTGCGAGGTGATATAACTGAACATTTGCATCATCATATTGTCATAATGTACTCTTTGTTCAGCCATTTGACTAGCTTGTTGTTCCTCAAAATGTCTTCTTTGTTCTGCATAAAAGAATATTTCAATGTAATGTTTGAGACATTATATAATACAATAGATAAAATACACAAAATAGAATAAAGTACTTGATGATTTTAAGCTCTAAGGATCTGATAAAAGAGGAACCAGAAACAATCTACCAGCTCACTGTTTCTATGACTAGAAACAGTTTTTTTTTTTTTTTTTTTTGTGAAAATTTTATTTGGTCATTTAGAAAGTGTATTTACTATTTAGTGCATATACGTGTTAATGCACAAATCAGAAACTCATTGGCAAGCTAAGCAGAAACTTTTCAATGAGTGACTACTAAGAACTGTAAGAAACTAGACAACAAGAATAGCCCAAAAATAGTATAAGTAAACATCAAATAATGGGAGATCAAGGGGATTCTAACAACAAACATAATCTCCAAAAAGATATTTAATAATCTTCCACATATGATTAGGAAGAAGAAAACTTTCAAAAAAGAAATCTCCATAACCAAACTATGACTTACAGAAAAGACCATTTCCTAAACTTACAATGTCATTTAATATCCATGATAAATAATGCAACCACCACATTAGTATTGTTGCTACTAATAATGACTTGAAAAAACATTCCAACAATGATTTCTGAATAGATTGCAGTCAGATTGACTTGATTTTTATGCAACAATTTCAAACAACCATGGATTCAAACAATTTCAAACAAGAGCCCACCACAAACAGTTCACTAAGGTATAATGGCCAAACCCGCCCAACCTAAGTTGGTCACATAAGGCATAATGGTCAATCTCAACAGATGAACAAACCAACTTATTGTTATTTTACAGTTATGTAAACAAAAAACAAAAAATAGAGAACAGTAGCTTGTGACAGTTATTATTAATTAAAGCTATATAAACTAAAATTTTCTCCCTCCAAAAAACTTCTGGTCCCTAAAAAAATTTATTTTCAAGCAATCACAGCTATTAAAGATGAGATATATGACTGCAAAATAAGATGAGATATAACTTAGGTAGTCATTCATCTGTGTAAGATTATGTATAATTGATCACAATTATTAAAATTTATTTTCAAGCAGTCACAGAAATATTTATAATTCTATTGGAAAGAAGATTTGTTGTCTAACCCACTCTGTAGACTTATTCAGTCCATTCCACAGCACAATCATAATTCTAGGAGGGTAAAAGAAACACCCATAGCAGATCTTAGATCTTAAGTCCACTCTGTATATCACAATTGTTTAAAACTTAGATGAATCTTTGTTACTCTGTAAATTTGTATAGATTGTAGCTGTAATGCTTGCATTGTTAGAGATTGTTGACAACCATATTCATTGTCTCATACTAGTTCTTGTTGATGGGAGTGGCTTTTGTACACTAAATCATCCATTTTTTTTTTTATGATTGATGAAAGGGAACAGGTATTAGGGACATTGAAGAAAGGGGAATTGTTACCTTTTTGCTGTATTTAAAATCACGTTTGGGAAGAAAATGCAGAGGCAGGTTGAAAGAACAGGGAGCCTTAATCAATAGAAACAACTTATTTGGGCCCAATAAACGACAAGAAAAAAATATAGATCCTTTATTTTTGCTAAGTAAAAAAGAAATGAGGATTAGCAAGACAAAACTCACTTAATTAACTACCTAGATAGGAACCAGATCAGAGTTCGAATAGCATGTCAAACAGAAATATTTATAATTCTATTGGAGCCCATCCTTTTCAACCATAAAATATGAACCAAAGCACTAGAGAAAAAAAAAAAAAAAAAAAAAAAAAACTAAATTTGCGTCAACCATTTTGTTATCTAAACAAAAACCCATGTCCATTCCAAATTACCATCAAAAGAAAAGCCAATAGCATTTCAATAAATCCATCATCCCAAACACAATGTAAAAGTTGGACGATGCAGATTCCTCTACTACTAAACACAAATTCCCAATAGCTAACAATGATACCCAGTAGATAAACACTCACCCACCAAAGCCAACAAGTTGGACGATGCAAATTGAAATAAACACACACACACACACGGAGAGAAAGAAAACTAAATTTGAATACACAAACCCAACCGCATTTTATGATTAAGCCCACTATCTTTCAACTAAAGTTTGATATTTCATCAATTGAACTATATCATATAAGTCTAACCAATGTATATATATAAATAAACACAATATAAACCAAAAGAAACAAGTTCTTGCAGTTTCCTTGGACACTATATCTATTGAACGAATCTCAACCACAAGAGAGCCTGATTAATCACAAATCTAAAACCAAAATCAATCCTAGCTTGGCCAAGCCAATTTTATTATTTCCTTTCGCATCAGCCTGCTCAATTAATTGAATATAGAATTACAAAAAGACTTATTTATAATAAAAAATTGCAAAAAGACTTAGAATTTTTACTAACCATAACATCAGTACTCCATCTATAGTTGGTTGAAATGTTGAATTGTAAAAATACTCAGCTACTAAAGCAAAGTTTAAAATCACACACCAAAATTGAACCCTAAATCAATAAATCACACACCAAAATTGAACCCTAATTTCCATAGTCAATCAATAAAAACAAAGACTGAGTCACAGAGCAATGCACAACATTCAATCAATATGATTGCGTTATGTATGATCAAGATACGAACTTAATTTTTACCAAAAAAAAAAATTACCATCGGAAGATTCACCGAAGGTGGTAACGGAGAGAGTATGACAATTCTCGTCGGCGCTGCTGTCCTCGTCGGAAAATTCCTTCCTCCAATAAGAGATTCCTCACATTCTGGTGATTCATCTTCGCACATGGAGAAAATGCGATCTACTTTGAGAGTGAGCACAAGAGAGAGAAAGGGCAATCAAAGGAAAAAGAGGAAAAATAAATGAAAGAGAATAAGACAGGGAGGACCTAAATACTCTGAAATTTTCATACAAAATTTTTCAATCTTGCTAAGAAATAAATCAGTCTTTATGTTTTGCAGTCTATTTTTGAGGGATTACTGGGAAATCTACAAATTTTAGAGTGAAAACTCACGCTGGTGTGCCCGCCATTTTTTTCAGCACTTATTTCAAGGGTTATATGTTGACTTATCTTGAAGGTTCTCAGTAAGCCTAGCAATAGTCACCCGCCATTTTTTTCAGCACTTATTTCAAGGGTTATATGTTGACTTATTTTGAAGTTTCTCAGTAAGCCTAGTAATAGTCACCCGCGTGTTATATTTAGTGTTTATTTGGACAAATTTTAATTTACTCTCAAAAAATAAGGGTTAAAACAGGTCCACTTTTTTGTAGTGATAGCAACATTAAAGCTCAATTCTTATTGGCAAGACAATATCAAAGCCTATTGCTACATGGCACCATTAAAGCTCAATTCTTGTTGGCAACATTAAAGCCCAATTCTTATTGGTACCATGAAAAACCCAAGCTAATTATTTGATACCACCAAAAGCCCAAGTTAATTATTTGACACCATTAAAAGCCCATAGCTACATGATACCATTTTATCAAAAGCCCAAGGTTATTACCACTTGAGAAATACTATATCATAAGTATTTCACTTAAATTCTAATGATGAACAATGCTTTAAGTTCTTAAACCTATTACTATAATATTAGAAGCCCATGGAATCTATGACAATTATCTAATCTCAAAACCTATGGCAATCATCTTATAAAAGCCAATGAAAAGTTATGATCATTTATCATAAACTCATGACATTTATTTATTTCGTACCATATTATAAACCTATGGAATTTATATAAGAACCCACGGTTACTATTTATCTTATATCACAACATTCATAATATTTATTTCTAAAACCCATGGCAATCATCTTTAAAAAGCCCATGGAAAGTCATGGTTATTTATCTTAAACCCATTATACTTATTTACTTCATAACTTACTGAAACTCCATGGAATTGATCTTGAAAAATGCCATGGTTACTATTTATCTTATATCTCAAAAACTCATCTATTTAATAACTATATTCAAGACCTGTTAAACATAATTTGTTAAATTATGTTTAGCAAAAATTGTTAAATTTATGTTTAACAAAAACTGTTAAATTATGTTTAACAAGACCTATGGTGATTATTCATCTTGCAAGCCTATTATGATTATTTATAGAAAAGCCCATAAAAATACCACATTATTTCATAGTATTTTTTTTTTTAAGAAATAATTACAACATGCTGCTAACCCCGCAGCTCGAACCCTTTCTCCCCTAAACCTCTCAAGCACTTTGTACATGGGGAGGTGCCAATTCATAGTAATTGTTTACCATATCACATTATTTCATATGTGAGCTCTACCCTTGAACTGTGATGAAGGGTCTTTTCTAAGTGGGATGAAGTTATAGCCTTACAATAATGAGACAGATTCATAATGTTATCAGCGCCTTTTATAATAAACTTCTTTCAGGATTTGTAGTTTTGTACTTTTATCTCCTCTGTAACTATTGACTTTTGTCATGGGGACCAACTCCATGATATTATATAAAAGATTATTTTATTACAAAAAGATATTATCTATTCTCCATTATTACTAAAAAAACATGATTACTAATTGCAGTTCAAAATGACATGACGAAGTTGCTATTAAAGACAACTTTTAAGCTTGAACATTGGTTTTTGTATGATTGCGTAGATATATTAAAACCTGTTTCACATTTTCTCTCACTTATTCTTCCTAGGGACGTCACTTCATGGACCACTAACCACATTTTTGCCAAAATTTTCATCATAATGCCTAGGGCTATTTGGTACTTATTCTAAACTCACATTTTTACATTTTAAATAGCTTTACACACATTTTCACACATTTTTTTACCCACACAAATTTCAAAAAACTACAAAAATCTAATTTCAAACTACTCTACCAAACACTCCTAAGTATCTAGAAAACTAATTTGATATTATGGAATTAGCAATTCTTTTCCAATCCCTGATTTACAAAAGAGAGTCCCTTCAAAATTATGTTTTCCAATATCCATTGAATTCAGAAAATTGTCTTGGACATCAATTGCTTGAATTGTCTTTTTAATTTAATTTTTGTTTTGTACATGGTGTCTTATTTTTCAAATACAAATGTAATTAAAATTGATTTTAATTAGTCAATTCAATTTTCCACTGCTGACAACATTGATTGGTTTACCATATTTCAAGTCCTAATTATAAAAGATAAAAATGCATGAAGTAAGTATCCATATTCTAATGCACCTTTGCCAACCTATAATTATTGGTAAAAAAAAAAATGATAGCTTAAGGTTAAGAATCCAGAAGTACCACCATCATGATTATTATCATTATAAGTTTTAATATTTTGTTGATGTTTGTTTTATATTGTTTATGTGTATGTGTATTGCTATTAATAGTAAGGGTGCTCAATCGGGGCGGCTCCAGTTATGGTGAGGGTGCACCTTGACCTTAAAAAAAATTTATATATTATTTTTGAAATATTTTTCTTTTATCCATCATAAATAAAAAAATGAACAACCTAAATTTTTTAAAAAATATTTTATTCATAACACTTTCACAATATATCCAATGTGGCAAGTTTTTATTGGCTATTACTGTAGAAAAAAAAATCGATTTTAGTAGTGGGTTCAATTGATAACAAGTAAAAAATTTACTACATGAGATTTGTTATAAAAATATTGTGGACATAGCACTTCCTAAATTCTTTTAGGTGATTGATTTAAGGAATTAAGCCAAACTAAATTAAAACTTGGCATTCCTTAACAATATCAATGGCCCTTCTAAGCGAAAAGAGAAATCCCAAAAACAAATATTATTTGTCTAAAATGTGTGTGTGTTGGGGGGATTAATACTTTGTTGATCTAAAATTTCGCGCGCGGGGGGGGGGGGGGGGGGGGGAGTCCAACGACAATCTTGCCACTAAAAAGTTAGACAAATTTTGAGCGAGAGAGAGAGAGAGAGAGTGTGTGTGAATTTAAAAGACAAAGTCATGTGGCTGCCACTTCAAAAATCTTAAAATCTTTTGGCAAGTTAGTAGATAAAAGAGTAAAGGCAATTGGACAATTACAAAGACTAATAAATTTAAACACATTTACAAAGACCCATAAGTTGAGTAACAATAAAAAATAATTTTGTTGACACAACAAAAGCGCAACAATTTTTTTTTTTTTTTAGTTAGTTAAATTGTTAATAGAGTAATGCTATGGACATTATAAAAATTAGTAATTAAATTACCTGTGCGATGCATGGACAATGTTGTTAGCTGCTATATGAGAAAATTAAGTAGAATATTGAGCACATGTTAAAGTAATAACATGAAGTAACACATTTTTTATCAACTCAAAAAAAAGAAAAAGAAAAAAAGAATTGCAGTTAAATTTTCAAATAGAATTGCTTGATATAGCATATATCCTCGACTTCAAAAATAGTAGATGACTTCAACAAAACAAAACTAACTTGAAGTTAAATAGGGGCAATGCTAAGTGTCCTTTGAGTGAACCAAATTGTATTTCCATGCTACATAAATACATTTTCCATTGAAGTAACATTTATCCTCGGCTCCACAATTTGCAGATGACTTCAATAAAACAAAAAATGAAGTACCAGCTCACTTTTAGTTAAATAGGGGCAGCACTAATCGTCACTAAACAAAAAAAGAAAAAAAAGGAGAATGTATTGGACTTAGGAAAGTACCAATTACATATGCTACTTGCGATTAGCTTTCGATATTTTAAAGAATTAAACACCACCATAGATAATTTATCTGTACAAAAACAAAAGAAGACATATCACTAACATAATCATTTTGAAAAAAGTGACTAATCTTTGCACAATAACTGAAAAGAAAATTTTTTAAATTAACCAAAAAACTGAATGTTGGAAATTGGAAATTATTCTTTTAGTACTAAACTAACTTTCTCAAACCCTTCACTAAATTTTTTTTTCTCAAACCCAATTTTTTCTTCCTACAATCCAAAACACCAAAATATATCTCAAAAATTGATTAAACTCAACAAAACTACAAGTCAAAACTAAAATGCAAAAAGATTTACTGCCACTCCTCTTGTGTACATTAAGATTGAAGTTGGAATAAGAGACAAGAAGAAAGAATTGGGGAGCAAAAACTTTAGTATGTTTTGGAAACCTTGTTGTTTTTCTCATTGAGAATGCGTGATTAAATTCAAAATTTTTAGCAAGGTTTTGAAGTAATTCAATAAAAATAGGCAGATTCTAAGAGTGTTAGTTATAACCTTATGCATGATAATTGTAACTCTTTTTATTTAAAAAAAAAAAAAAACAATTCCAAAGGGGAAAAAAGGTAGAGGAAAATTTTTGAAAAAAAAAAATATGTCATAAAAATGAAAATTTAAAAAAAAAATTATTTTCTTAAAAATCTCAGAGAAGACCATAATGAATTAAGGAAGATGATGACCAAAATAAAATATTATAAAATACTTAAAACAATCACTTAGACATCTAGGAATATAATATGACAAAGGCATACAATTTGCTTCTAATTTTTCAAACAAAATATTTAAACACAACGAGGAAATTGCTCAAAATTAATTTGTGTAGACCATTTTCTTGAATTGCACGAACTATTCCTCAACATCTTGTTATACAAAATAAACTAAAACCTAACAAAAACATGAAATAAGACAAATTATAATCTAATTTTCTCCCAAGTTAGGTCCATAATAAACACCATTTATTAAAAGCATTCAACATTGTAAGGAAAATAATCAAAAAAAAAAAAATTGCATCAAAGAACACATAATAATTAATTAAGGATAGGACAATGAGGGTACAACCTCTTGTAGATCTACAACACCCTCGATTTGGGCTCCTCCTTCGAGGTAGTTATCAGGTTGTATCATCTCCATCATCAAATATTAAGTAGGATTTGTGAATACATATTTATAAACGATATGTTCATTGATCTCATTATTCAGTTATAAACATTGAATTAAAGTAGATGTATATGTAAAGGCAAAGTCATATGTAAAATTAAAGCCACCTAAGATGAATATGTATAGAAAGTATCTTTCACTTTTTATTCTTCATTGATTTAAATGTTTAGTTATAAACATTGAAATCAAAGTAGATGGGTGTTTAATGGCCAAGTTTTTGATTCTTCATTCATTTCAATTTTTAGTTATAAACCTCTAAATTAAATTAGATTAATTTATAAAGGCAAAGATACATGTATAGTTAGAACCGCCCAAGCTCAAGATGAATGTGTGGATTTCATCTATTCATTTATTTAATATTGTAAAAAAAAAAAAAAAAAAAGAAGAAGAAGATGAGTAAAAAACAAATAAGAAAAGAATGATAATGCTACCGATGCTATGGTAGATAAGGTGGCGCAAATGGAGTATAGCAATATTAAATGTTATGCTTCCATTTTTATATATAGCATATAGATATGGATATAAGAATATGGTTTTGGAACCTGAATAGGGTCTGATATAGTGTATGAGCAGCCTATCTCACTTCAGCCTAAGTTTGTCTTCTGAATTATTTGCTTAGTATTGATTCTCACATTTTGAGGATTTGCAGGCTTGCATTGGCCAGGAAAGGGTGTGCAATCCCAATCTCCACTACCAAATTTGGTGACCCATGCCCTCAAGTGCTGAAATGCATAGCAATTGAAGCTCTTTGCAGTGCTTGAATGTTTCAATTACTGCTTTAGAGGAGAAATCAAAGCAAACAGATCCTTGATCATAAGACACTCTAGTGCTTCGGACAGTTTTCTTGATATGCTCTGATTAGTCTAGGTGTCATAGCCAAAATAAGCTTCCTAAGCCAGTCAATTCCAAATTTTCAAGGTTTTTTACTTCTATATTTTGCACTCCCTCTTATTTGAACTTATAAGCAAGATATTTACAATTTCTATTTCATATAGTGTCTTGCATCCTCCTTTTTCTTTGAACTTATTGAAGAACCACTTAGCTGCAAATGAAACCACTAATTTGAAGGATTGTGTTTATTGATGTTTAACACTAGGGCAAGTACTGTAAAAGACTCCTGTGGCAAGCCACATATATAGAGTATGGAAAATCCCTACATGGCATTAGTGGCATCATTTTGGGTGGTGGGAATCTATCCATTTGAAGGTGAAATTGTAAAGCTTCTTGCCGGTGATGGGTTTTGCAATGGAGGTGAGGGCTAGCAGCTCATTGTATTTCTCTCTGTTACATCCCATTTTTGGTTTCTGTCTTTCCTCCCACTTGTAGTGTCATTGCCTAAGTCTACCATCTTCCTTCTTTCTTTTCTGAGAGATGGTTAGATCACATTCCCTGTGTGCAATTTTTTTTGCCATCTAATACTCTCTGTCCAAAGCTTGGTTGCGAAATGGAGGAGTTGGATAATTTTCCGGCCAGTAAAGACTAAAGAGACATTGCTAACGGGTAGGAAAAATTTGATATTTCATTTGGCTAGTTTATTTTCCTTTCCATTTTCTCTCATTCATTAGGCAGATTTGTAGTGGACCCGGTTGGCAAACACCTGGTCTTCCCTTTTTCCACCCCTTTTCAGTCCAACCAAATAGAGGAAAAACCAACAGCCAACCATATTCTCTCCTCTTTTTTCACCCAAACCAAACACATCCTTAAAGTCCTTATTGAACTTTAAAATAGTAACTAGATTCAATTTTGTCATTGGTAATATTAGAAAGCAGAACTCTATTCCACAGGATTTTTTTAATATATTCAAAGTAGGTAGGTAAATCTGAACGTCCAAAATCCATTACCGTAAAGATTTGCTTTTTTCCCAAGTTACAAGACTATAACACATAAAAGCATTGCCACAAAATATATGCACAGGGTCTTAAAACCATATCATCATCCATCTGAGCCACAAGATCATCCACTGAATTGAGGAACAAGCAGTATCTTTCCGATGTGAGCACTGTTTTCCATGAGCTGGTGAGCCTCTGCTGCATCAGATAAAGGGAAATACTTATATATCACTGGTTTCACCCTGCCTGCAACTATAGCAGGCCAAACATTCTTCTCAACCTCACTAACAATCACTGCTTTGTTTTCTGGACTCCTGTATCGCAAGCCAGCCGCTACATACAATATTAAGAGAGAGAGAGAGAGTATTATATGCTTGAAAAAAAGCATTGAGATAGTATTTACTCAGGAAAAAAAATCACTTCTCAATACAACGTTTATCCACACAAAATGACTTTTACCATCAAATGTGGAGCTATACATAGGCCGTAATGCAACATGAAATGTAAAATAGAAACATGATAAATAATTAGAGGATAATGAAAGATGATGAGAGAATAAAATTGCATAATTGTGAATGCAAAAAGAATTCTAACAGAATGGACAAAAATCAAGAAAAGTCTTTAGAGCCTAAATTAAAGAGGTTCATTTATTGTGAAAACATTAGGGAACCTAAATTCCTTCATGTTTTCGATAGATTTTTTCATCCACCCTCACCCCCACCCCCCACCCCCCCCCCTCCCCCCTCCCCCCTCCCTCTCTTCTCCTTTTCCTCAACCCAAAATGAAAAATACTCATACAGGAAATCCTTAATAGGAACTTCCAAACTACGATTTCCAAAACTTAGAATGAAACACTTCATTTTTGGACACATTTTCTGATCCCCCCTCCCCACTTTTTCTCAACCTAAAGAGATAAAAGCTCATACTGACATACCTGTTAAGAACAGCCAACAACAATTTACAGAACTTAGAATGTGATCTAGAGATGGTTTTCTAGACTCTTCCTTAGAAAGTAATTTATGGTAAATACAGTAACCCCTTGATGGCAGAATTTTCTTGGTACCCAGCAATGTTCACGTTCTAGTGACGTTGCATCCTTCAAATAATTTACTATGGTATTGTTGGTCAGTAAGTTTACCCAATATCTATTATGTAGCTCGGTTTACACAGATCATACATTCCAACACAAAGAGCTACATTTCAATGCCATGTTTTACTTCCCATAAATGAAAATATTTCTGTCATGATCATGGTTGAATGATCATGGCAGATATATATTGATATTTGGGAAGTAAAACATGACATCTGAAATGATTGAATGATTCAGCAGTTGTACATATTATATAACTTCAAACAAAAATGAATGAGAGATAGCAAATTCATCCTACTCCTAAGCTATGGTACTAAGACCTGATATCAAGTGTCATACATTGCACTGTGAGGCGCTTCAAAAGCAGAGCACGGAGATCGACCTCTGTAACAGAGCCACCCATAGTTCCAATAATAAAAAGCCTCCCATCAAAATTTAAGCTTTCAATGTTTTGCTTTAAGTAGGATGCTCCAATATGATCAAGAATAACATCAACTCCTGCCATTGAACATTTAGTTAGTTGTTCTTTTTGTTATCACCTAATAATCAATGCAAAAAGAATAATGAAAAACATTAATCTCTATAAACATTGAGGAAAAGTGAGGTTTTAATATTAAAGAAAATACCTTTTCCCCCTGTTTCTTCCTTCACCCTTTTAACAAAGTCCTCCGTCTTGTAATTTATGCACACATCAGCCCCAAGATCCTTGCAAACAGCTAATTTTTTATCACTCCCTGCCAATCACAATCTAAAAATGTATGAATACTTGGAAACCGAACTTATGCATTAGAAGAAAAGTCATACTGGACCTGCAGTAACAAACACTCTTGCTCCATAGTATTTAGCTATCTGGATTGCAAATGTACCAATACCACTTGAGCCCCCATGAACCTGAATTTTAATATTCATCAGTTTTGCATAGGAGGCACCATGTTGCAACAAACAAAAAAGATAGAAATTATCATTTTAAGCTTGTATCATGCATAAATTATCAAACCATTTGTAAATTGGACCATAAATTACACTATTTATCATAAAGGCTCAGAAATTACCAAAAATGTTTCTCCTACAGATAGCTGACTCATCATAAAAACAGTTGACCAAACAGTGCATGCAACCTCAGGTAAACTACCAGCATCCTTGACAGAAACACCAGGTGGGATAGGAAGAACTTGTCCATCCGGAACAGCAACCTTCTCGGCATAGCCTCCTCCACTAAGAAGAGCACATACCTATATATATACCACGACTAGTTAATTTGATACAGTGTACTAATACTATGCAATTATGTTAAAATGCTTACTCTATTTGTAAGCACCCTCAAAGAACCATACTACAGTGCTCAACTCTCCTATACTCTGATTTATAGAATCAATTAAGAATTGCATTAACAAGTGGCTGACCTACCAAGAAGTGGGATGTAACACCAGAGATTTTCGACTTCTCATAACTTTTTAATTGTAAGGTAAAGCTGAGACAGGTTTTGAAGTCAGATCAGAAAATGTAAATCGTGGAAAAACATTTTTCATGGTCAACAGAAAACGGCCCAAATATGGCAGACGTAAAACGTTTTCGGGACCATCACATACTCAACAAACCATCACAAATAAATTCTCCACCCACATAAGTGTTTTCTAGCTGATTTTCAAGGTTACAACCAAACACGGACAACTTTTCTAGAAAATGTTTTCAGAAAAATGAGTCTTCGAAAACAAAGGGAGGGATTAACCATTTTAGAGTCATCTTATATCAACCAATTATATTGTAACTAAAGAGACTATACATATGTAGTTTTAGTCGCATGAACTATTTGATAAATCATATAACTTACTTAAAAAATACTTATATATAGTTTTATAAATCGGCACATAATGGATTGAAAAAATAACTCAAAATGTTTGGAGCTAAACTTTGACCAACTAACATTAACAAACCCAATATTCCATATTTCCTTCTCACTCCAAGAGAAAGTAAAAACTCATAAAATGAACATGGGAAATGAAAATAACAGACCTGATCGCCGATTTTCCAGCGGGAAACGGATTTACCAAGGGCCAGGATGGTCCCAGAACATTCAACACCAAGGTAGTGACTGGCACCCTTGGGTGGTGGGTACGCGCCACTCCTCTGAACCGTATCGGCCTGGTTGAGCCCCGAGGCCTCGACCTTGATGAGAACCTCGTCGTCTTTGAGTTCTGGCTCATCCACTTCTTGCAGTTGCAGCACTTCTGGCCCCCCCGGACTGGTTATCACTATTGCCTTCATTTTTTGGGCGTTGACTTCACACTTTACACACAGCTTTCGAGTTTGGAGTCTTGGACTCACTCGTTTGGCTAAAGTTAACGAGCACTGATTAGTGCACTTTACCTAACACACTCACACTCAAGGGAAAGTGTGTAAATTTTGTAAAATGCAAAAATCTTTGTTACACACTCAAAAACTTGTTTTGAAAACATGACAGGAAATCAGCTGACACACTCTTGTAGCACACACTCCCGTCCTATAAAATAAACACGACAGGATATCAACTGACACACTCTTGTTGCACACTCCCGTCCCATAACATTGTGTTTTGAACACACAACAGGATATCAGCTGACGCGTGCAAAATCTTTGACATTGTGTAAAGCATTGTGCATTAAGAAATGTAAAAGACAGTCCCTACGTTACTGAATGTTGCACACATTGTGTGTGTATGTAGACACACACGGTGCAAACAACTGAAAATAGTGATTGTAAATTTTCAGTTCTTTGCATGCAATGTGTGTACGCACACACTGTAACAGCTTGATGGTGCAATTGTAAAGCTTCTTGATGGTGATGGGTTTGGCAATGGAGGTGAGGGCTAGTAGCTCATTGTAATTCTCTCTATTACTTCTCATTTTTGCTTTCTTTCTTTCCATCTGAAGGGCCATTGTCTACATTTACCATCTTCTTCCCTGTGTCTTTTATGAAAGATGGTTAGATCACATTCCCTGTGTGCAGAATTTTTCTGTCTAACAAAGCATGGTTGCAAATTGGAGGAGTTGATAATTTTCTGGGCAGTAAAGACTAAAGAGACATTGAGCATGTATGAGCAAAATTGACATTTCATTTGGCTAGCTTATTTACATTTCCATTCTCTCATTAATTGGGCAAATTTGTATTTGTGGACCTAATTGGACTTTACCACTTGAGCTCATTGAAACGCAACCCTATTCAGTGCAGCCCAATAGAAGAAAAAACCAACACCCAACTATTTTCTCTCCTCTTTTTTCACCCAAACCAAACATACCCTCAAATACTTTATTGAACTTTAAAATATGAGCTAGATTCAACCATGCCATTTGCTACTATTAGAAAGCACAAATTCAATTTATTCAAGATAGGTAGGTAACGTGGAACATCCAAAATCCATTGCAGTTAAGTGGCTTCGTTCCCGAATTACAAGACAAAGACACATATAAAGCATTGCCACAGCACATATGCGCAAGGTCTCATAACCGTATCAACCATTTTAGCCACAAGAACATCCACTAAATCAAGGAACGAGCAGTATCTTTCCAATATGAACGCTAGATTCCAGGAGCTGGTGAGCCTCTGCTGCTTCCGATAATGGGAAATACTTGTATATCACTGGCTTCACCCTGCCTGCCACAATTGCAGGCCAAACATTCTTCTCAACATCACTAACAATCACTGCTTTGTTTTCTGTACTCCTGTATCGCAAGCCAGCCGCTACATACAATAAAAAAGAAAAAAGAAAAATACAACAATTATATGCAGGGAAAAAAAAGCAATACTAAGAAAGTGTTTATAATCAGGGGGAAAAAAAAAACACTTCTCAATAGGACATTTATCTATACAAAATTACTTTTACCATCAAACTTGGAACTATCCATAATAGATATGCAGGATGAAATGTAAAACAGATACAAGTCAAATAATTAAAGGATAAAAAAAGATGGTGAGAGAATTTGCATAATTATGAATGCAGAAAGAATCCTAACAAAAAGATGGACAAAAATTAAGAAAAGTCTTCAGAGACTAAATTAAAGAAACATTTATGTGAAACATTAGGGAACCTGAATTCCTTCATGTTTTGGATAGATTTTTTCATCCTCCCCCACCCACAAAACCTCGTTTTCCTCAACCCAAAAAGAAGTATACTCATACAGGACATCCTTAAAAGGAACTACCAAACAACTATCTCCAGAAATTAGAATGAAATACTTCATGTTTTGGACACGTTTTCTGATCCCCTCCATGCTTCTTCTCAACCTAAAAAGAAAAACACTCATGGACATACTTGTTAGGAACAGCCAACAACAATTTCCAGAACTTAGAATGTGATCTAGAGATGGTTTCCAAACTCCAACTTAAATAGTAATTTACAGTAAATATAGTTTCCCCCTTGATGGCATAATTTTCTTAGTACCCAGCAACATTCGCATTCTAGTGATGGTGCATCCTTCAAAAAACTTACTATAGCATTGTTGGTCAGTAAGTTTACCCAGCATCTATATTATACAGCTCGGTTTACACAGATAGTACATTCCAACACAAAGATTCTCAATTCAGATGTCATGTTTTACTTCCCATATATCAATATATTTCTGTCATAAATCATGCTCATGACAGATATATATTCATATATAAGAAGTAAAATATGACATCTGAAATGGTTGAATGATTCAGCAGTTGTACATATTATATAACTTAAAACAAAAAAGAATGAGAGATAACAAATTTATCCAACTCCAAAGCTATCATACTAAGACCCGATATCAAGTGTCATACATTGCACTGTGAGGCGCCTCGAAAGAAGAGCACGGAGATCAATCTCTGTAACAGCTCCACCCATAGTTCCAATAATAAAAAGCCTCCCATCAAAATTTAAGCTCTCAAGGTTTTTCTTTAAGTAGGATGCTCCAATATGATCCAGAATAACATCAACTCCTGCCATTGAACATTTAGTTAGTTATTCACCTCATTGCGAAAAGAATAATAATAAAAATATCAATCTCTATAAACATTGAGGAAAGAGGTTTTAACATTAAAGAAAATACCTTTTCCACCTGTTTCTTCCTTTACCCTTTTAACAAAGTCCTCTGTCTTGTAATTGATGCACACATCAGCCCCAAGATCCTTGCAAACAGCTAATTTTTCATCACTCCCTGCCATTAACAATCTAAAAATATATGAATACATGGACACTATGCTTATGCATCAGAAGAAAAGTGACACTGGACCTGCAGTAACAAACACTCTTGCCCCTTGGTATTTCGCCATCTGAATTGCAAATGTACCAATACCACTTGAACCCCCATGAACCTGAAAATTTAATATTAATCAGTTACGCATTGGATGCACCATCTTGATAAAGTCAAAAAAGATAGAAATTATCATTTAGAGCATGTATCATACACAGTGGTTAATACTATCAATCACATATGTTGTTACCATAGACATTTCAGATTTCATGTGGGAATAAAAAAATTTAAAAGAAAATTGTGTATTATAATATCTAACACAAAAAAAAAAAAAAAAAAAAAAAAAAAAAGAAGCTGCACAAGATGGTCCCAGTGCTTTTAAACAATTTATGATTGGGACCATAAATTACGCCACATAATCATAAAGTGAAATTGAAGAAAGTGGGCTTAGAAATTACCAAAAATGTTTCCCCAGCAGATAGCCGACTCATCATAAAAGTAGTTGACCAAACAGTGCATGCCACCTCTGGTAAGCTAGCAGCATCCTTGAGAGAAACACCAGGTGGCACAGGAAGAACTTGTCCAGCTGGAACAGCAACCTTCTCGGCATACCCTCCTCCACTAAGAAGAGCACATACCTATATATTATGACTAGTTAATTTGATACAGTGTACTACTGCTATTCAATCATGTTAAAAGGCCAACTCTACCTGTAAGCACCATCAAAGAACCACTCTACAGTGGCTCAACTCTCATATACTCTGATTTATATTAGCAAAAAAGCATTGCATCATTTTGATGGAAGAATAGTATTATAAGGCTTAACAAGTAGCTGGCCTACCAAAGAGTTTTGGCGTTGCGTCACTAAACCCATTAACTTATAATTACATTACTGTATCCAATAAAATAATTTAATATCCCTATCTGTTTTCTCTTCTCAATTTTAAGCTATAAAGACACACAAAGCCTTAAATCCTTGGTCATGACTTTCTTCACCACAATTAAAGCACTGTAAAATACAAAATGAACCAGAAAAGTCCAAGGAACATGTGCATGATATATATTAGTTAAATGATTAAGTTCGACCTGCACATGAGAGGAGTGTTGCAATATTAGTTAAATGATCAAGTTCTTCATCTCAGAGCTTAAGCTTTTTGGACCATTAATAATTTATCATATGAAAAAACTTAAGTACAATTTCTTAAGTGCAATACATTATGTTCCCCATTTAAATTCAAACAAGTCTACATTGATCATAATAGCACAATCACATTATCTTTCCAAAGTCCAAGGAGAATTATATTCAATTATCATAAATAACCATTAACCAAACAAAACTAATTTATGGGTTTTGTCTCAGATTCTTCATTACATGAAACCTTCTAAAACATTATTCTGAGAAAAAAGAAAAACAGAAAAAGAAAAACCCACTAGACCTCAACCAAGCTGAATTCAAATACTTCCCTTAACTTATAATTACATTACTGTATCTGATAAAATAATCTAATTTCCCTATCTGTTTTCTCTTCTCAATTTTAAGCTACAAAGACATACATAACTTTCTTCACCACAATTAAAGTACTGTAAAATACAAAATGAACCAGAAAAGTCCAAGGAACATGTGCATGATATATATTGTTAGAATATTAGTTAAATGATTAAATTTACCATTTTCTAATAACTTAAGCTTTCAGCACGATCAGTAATTTATCATGGCATCATAACAAGTAGTTTAAGGTCGTCTCCACTCAACCTTCCATTTAAAATATAATGCGTTCGGCCCACACATGAGAGGAGTGTTGCAATATTAGTTAAATGATTATATTCATCATCTCATAACTTAAGTTTTTTGGACCATCAATAATTTATCATATGGACAGAACTTAGGTGCAATTTCTTTCATATCCAAAAAAAAGTACAATTTCTTAAGTGCAATACATCATGTTTCCCATTTAAATTCAAACAAGTCTATATTGATCAAAATAGCACAACCATATTATCTTTCCAAATTCCAAGGAGAATTATATTCAATTATCATAAATAAGTAAATGACCATTAAATAAACAAAACTAATTTATGGGTTGTGTCTCAGATTCTTCATTACATGAAACCTTTCAAAACATTATTCTAAGAAAAAGAAAAACCCACTAAACCTCAACCAAGCTGAATTCAAATACTTCCCTTAAATTTTCGACCTTTAAACACACCCAATATTCCATTTTTCCTTCTCATTTTCTCGTCAACCAAACAGAGCACCCAAAAACAAAAAGCAAAAAAAAAAAAAAAAACCCATCACACAAACAAAACCCAAGAAAGAAATGGACAAACTCTCACAAAAACCTTACCTGATCGCCGATTTTCCATTTGGAAACGGCTTTACCAACAACTTCGATGGTCCCAGAACACTCAAGACCAAGGTACTCGCTGGCACCCTTTGGTGGTGGATACACACCTTTCCTCTGAAACGTATCAGCACGGTTCAGCGCTGTGGCCTCGACCTTGATGAGAACCTCATCGTCTTTGACTTGGGGTTCATCAACTTCTTGTATTTTCAGCACTTCTGGGCCTCCAGGACTGGTTATCACTATGGCCTTCATTTTTGGTGGGGGGTGTTGACACGGTCACCGCTTTTTGGAGTTTGGAGATACACTTTGGTTTGGGTTCTTTATCAAACAGCTATTAAATTATTAAGATTCATAGAATAGTTTCATTTTTAACTACAAAAAAACTAAAACTAAAACAAAAACTTTAGTGAATGTTTATTAAAATCATAGCCAAGTTCACTAGAGTTGGTTTTATTTTAAGGTGTTTTTTTTTTTTTTTCCTAATATTTTAATGTACTTTATATAAAACAAGTTGGCTAAATTTGACTTCTTTCTTTTTTTTTCTTTTTTCTTTTTTGTCTTTTGTCAACTTTTTAGATGTTTTTTTTTTCTTTTTTTTAAGAGTTTCAACCTATAACATTCGATAATAACTCTTTATTATCAGACTAAAATACCAATTAGTTTTTGGTATAGGCGAAAATTGAAATTCAAATCTTCTATTCAATCATAAAAAATTTTACTAATTGAGCTAACTAGAACCCACCTAAATTTATCTTCTTAATTATGAATGAAATGTCACTTTTTCTGTTGAGGTTTCATGAATGAAAAATATTATAAGCAAATATCCTTACATAATGTTACTTTTCAAATTAAATATTTGATTCTTTTTTTAAAAAAAAAGGTTTACTAATTTATACAAATCTTTAAGAATAGGTATCATTTATCACCCATCTCATGGAACAGTGTAATTTTATTCGTTGTTTGATTTTTTTTTTTCTTTAAAATAAAATATTTCATTAAAAAAGTCATACAATAAGTGGACTTAGTTTTAACTATTACATTTATACAAATCTTATAAATAAATAAAACTTTAAAAAAAATCCACTCATAAACCCTCAAGGAGGTTAGGTTTAATTTACCATTTACTTCATATAGTTTATCTAAAATCAAGAAATAGCTAATTTAAGTTAACGTTTAATTTATATATAAAAAATGTCAAATTTAAAACTAGTTAAACGTCACAACCTGCAACTAGTAGTATTCTGACCTTATCGGCAAGGTGCTGTAAATGAGAGAGCCATGTAATGAGCCCAAAGATGCAAAACAGCCCAAGACCCTTCAAGACCAGCCCATCAGTGTACAATACACATGTAGAGGACGAGATATGAGATTTAAATAAACAAACTAGTGCAAGACTAGCTCAAACAAATTTAAAGCCACCTTTGGTTTGAGTGATTTTCATCACTCATCACTCAATTCTTCTCACCCATTACTCACTTTTCATGAGACCCATATCATTTCAACTTATTTGGCTTGATTTTCTTTCTCGCTTTTCATCACTCATAACTCAAAAAAATGACTTAAGATTGATTGAAAATATGAACAGATTTTTTGTGTTTTTGGATTATGGAAACTGAGTTACAATGGTTTTAGTACTTATTTTTTCCCTATATTCCAATTACTATCGAAGTATCAAACATTTCAATTCCCAATCCTTTAGACAACAAGTAGGTATTCCAAATTCAATTTATTTCTAAGTTCCATTGGTGTATCAATGTTGAGCAATAACAAATTGAAATTCCTTTTTCCTTGTTGAATTGCACAAATTTAGAGTTGCATTGATCTCAAAGGAAATAGATTTTCAAGAAGCCTACCCTCATGGATGTGAGAAAGCATGTCACAGATTTGGATTTTAAGCCTGAAGTCCAACATTACAGTGGATATATTCCTAAACAATAATGCTTTCTACCAATTCTTCACTCCATAGATCTTGCACATAACAAGTTTTCTGGACTAATTCCCCACTGTCCGGAAATCTGAGTACTTTGGCCTATGATAATAGTAGTTTTGCTTAGAACCATAGTCTATTACACAAGCATACAACAACATTATTACAAAGAGATCTTGACTGCTGCAGCAATCTAATGCCATTGACCTCTCTGGAAATAACCTTACAGGTAGAATCCTTGACGAGGTAACAAGCCTCTCTGCGTAAAGTATCTTGAATTCATCCATTAATCTAACTAGGATCATCCTGAAAGGTTATGCTTCTATGCTAGCATCGGACATGGATTTGTTACAAGTTTTTGGAATTGAGGCATTGGTACTTTCATTTCTGTGATGACATCAGATATAGGATAGCAGTAATAATTGCATTTAAAGTTGTTCACTTGAGCTGAAATATGTATAATACAAGTTTGCAGCTGGAAAAACATTGTGAGCTGTTTGTTACTAGGGTCAAGCTTTATGCTTTATCTTGTAATGCATAAGACTACGGAGTAATGCTATAGCCATAAATTATTGATGTCGCAAATTTTTATTAGTTCTCATTTGAAAACAACACTATTTTACTTATTAATAATCTTTTACTACATCAGCAATTTGTAAAATAGTTTGTGACTTTAGCATTTGCCAAAACTATGAAAATATAAGGTATTACTTAAATGGATTATTATTTTATTTATTTATTTATTGGGGTTTAAAGAAGAAAAATAATATGAGACAAATGACTAAAATTAACCCAAAATTTTTTGGGCATCTGCATAATCACACTCATTTGAAGCTAATGTCTATGTTAACTGCAATATGTACACAAGGCCACACTTAACTGTGAAGCAGCAAACCTTTAAATCTCCACTCTATCAATTCCACTGTCGTCTTCATTCTCTGAGTTGAACTCCCCCCGAGAGATCATATTCATGAAGGTCTTTGTCGCTTGGCCAACAGCATGAGAAGTCTTCTTTGCAGCTCCAGCAACAACAGGTTGCAAAGAGATGATGGGCAGGCTCGCTCTCTCTTGAATCATTGCTGTATCATACAAACATAACAGTCCTCAATATAGGAAAGGGGAACAATATTAATAACCAGAAACAAAATTGAAAAGGAGATTTGGGGTTCAAGAGAGAGAATGGGGGGGGGGGGGGGGGGGGGGTGTTTGAGGTAGAGGAAGAAAAGTTGCAGCTCCAACATACAGATAGTTTGCTGGCGAGCAACTGCGCCAATTTGTCGAATTCCAGCTTCTGCTGCTTGCACAGCTTGAGTAGATTTGCTGACCCCATCAGCTATCTCTTGGCTGAGCACCAGATGGAATAAACATATATTATTATCAAAGCATCATCAATGAAAAAGCGGAAGTGAGAATAATACAAACATAGAGTACAAGAATCATTTCCATAATAAACTATTCAATTAAGAAGCAAAGAAGAGTTTTACCCAGCAAGATGGGGCTACAGGACTCCTGGACTTTTCTCTGGACTATACATATATACCATATAACCCTGAAGAAGGTCAGGGTAACAGAAGGGTTCCCGTTTACAATTATGAGACCCAAGTAACAATTTAAGGAAGGTCCTTTCAGATTACAGAAGGAAGTCCATGTATAGCTTATGATAAACATGTGCAACAGAGCTAAAAGAATTATGGTAATTTACCAGTAGCATTCCACAAAACAACCAAAAATTGAAATAAAAATTAAAAGGATAATCAAAAGTAGGGAGCTTATAATCACCTTAAATCACTTAGTTCCAGTGTAAGGTCGCTGATTTCCATGCCAGATAGTCTAATGGCAGCCATAGTACTAGGGAGCTCCTCACGAGCTGTATCTGCTAGCTTTGAAAGAGATGTTGCAGCTCTCGCCATTGCCTTAAGGATATAAAGGACAAGCAGATGCATAAAAACCAAATGTTTAAAGGGGAAAAAAAACTTTGTCATCAAACTTCAGAAGATTTAGATATCTACAATCAGAATCTACTAAAAATAAGAGAGATGGGAGAGAGAAAGGGTGGGGGGGGGGGAGGGGTGAGGGGAGAGCAAGAGACAATCCCACACATCAGAATGAAGCAGATAGAAAGGCATAAATAAAGCTTTTCAATCTGACAAACCTTATAATTTCCAAATCATAATCTAAATAACTTGAAAACCTCTTCAAAACATGAAAGGGAGATGCTTTGCACAATTCTTATGCTAAAAAAAATAGCTTCAGAGTTATTAGAACACCATCAACAGATTATGATACAAGAATAAAGACAATTTTAAATGTCTATCACAATTGCAAGTCTCAAATGATCAAATGTGCAAGAAACAGACCGCAAATTGAAGTCTGATAAACATTATTAATTTCCTGATCAAGTATGCAAATTTTAGGAACATGAAGTATTGGCCACATAAAAATTTAAGACCATCTAGAATTCTTATATCTGGGACATAAAAGAAAACTCACATTATTATGTCAGACCAGATAACCAAATGAGGGCATAAACCCAACACAGATAGCAGCGGTACCTCCAAAATTTAGCATTAAATGATACTACCCGCAAAAAATTTCCTGACATTGTTTTCAGGCAGTAGTATATCTGAATATCAATAATTACAATCATATCTTTACAATTCTGGACTTTAACATTAGAACCTAAAGATCTTGGTGTTGCCCCTAAAATTTATAGATTCATAGACTAATCAATATAAATAATCAGATCATTTAAACAGAAAAAATTTGGACAGTTTGAGGAAAATATTATCCAGAGAGCATCAAACTAAATTTAACGTAAACAATACATCAAAACCCTCAGCAAGTCCACCTATCTAGCAACCGAAAAGCCAGTTTTCACAGCATAGCCCCAAAAGCAACATGTACTGAGAGCTTCTTCATTACTATGCACCACCAAAGCTTCACATTAATGTTGGCCAGCCAACAGTGAGCATAAAGTAAATTAAGCAACATTCTTATCACCCAAGGACGTCATTCGACTAACTGATTTACCAATTTCTAAATGCTTGCCCCAAAATGCAGCACCAAGGGAGAGTCTTTCCATTACAACACCACAGCTGTGAGACCATATATTTCTGGAGATAATCTACAGTAACAAAGCCAACCTTCTTACAATTCGAGCACCACAAGCATTTCTCAAACCATTTAACAACCACCAGATACGTCTCAACTAAGAGGTAAAACAGAGTTTTTTTTTTTCCCAAAGGAAAAAGAGGGGGAGGGGGGGGAGGGGCAGTGGGGAGGTAAGTTTACAAGAATCAATCGAAAAGACAAGACTATAAAAGGAAGATGAGTAAAAAGCCAAAAATTCATTACAAGACACAGCTTGAGTGGGATTCTAAAAAAATGAGTGTTGAAAAGCACACACTAAGACACAGATATATAGATAGACATCTTAACCAAAATATAAAACAGTGTGGTGCAATCTAATTATTAGAAAGAAGAAAGTTATGGAGGAGGTGTCGAGCAGAATGTTGGTGAGAGATATGGAGGATGCATATGCATCAGGCTTTCGAGCAAGAAATAAATTTCCTAATAGCTTGTTAATTTCTCATCTTTGATTTGCTGATGATAGCAATATTTTCTGTGACATAAATGTAAAACAAATTCTTTTTATAAATCATTATTACTTATAGAGAGAGAGAGAGAGAGAGAGGCCAGAAGCACCTAAACCAATGCCTCATACAAAAAAAAATGACACTCAAGTTTTCTTCTCTAGGAGACATGACACAAACGTTAAAATCTCAATTTTCATACCCATAATTTAGAGTGTAAACAAAACCTACCAAGAAAAAAGTGTAAAATGTGAAAACCGACAAAATTTCAAATTCCTAATGATGCATTAATCATTATTTAAACATTCATGCACAACACAAAGTGGAATAAACCCTTAACTATTAGAAGGTAGGGCGTAAGCAAGCTTTGCCTAGTATATCATTTTTTGATTTAGGCAATCAAAATTAGAAGAATATGCATACCTACACAAATTAGCACCCATTGTTATCTTACATAAACCAGATTTGACACTATTCATCTTCCATATCAGACTGACATAGAGCATGTTTCTGTATATCATGTGTTTATAAACAGTTAGTCATGAAACAAGGAAAGGTAGAGTTGTTACTGGCTACTAAATCTATTGGCAAAAAGGAGATTAGGTGGTTACTGTGTAGTGGCAGGTGGATCGAACTGTAGCAATTAGCTGAAAAGAGCATAAGAAAGAAAGCAATAATCATTAAGGAAGCAAAGCATCTTGTTGCCTACTTCAGGCTTAACAAGGACCAAAAGCAAAACACCTGATCAGCTTCTCCGGGCCCAATAAGGCAACAAGGTCAAAAAGAGGATGGATGAAGATGGCAGCATAAACTGAGTAGTACATAGTAACTGTTGAATTTCTAAGTCACTTAAGTGCCATAAAACTTATAGAAATCATTAGAACAAATACTTAACCAGTAAACTATTATTTATCCAATCTAACAATCTAAATGCAAAAGAATCGGTAGTCAAATAGACAAAAGTGAAACCTATTAAGTCTCACACATAATGCTGGAACATGCAATATAAAGAGATTCTTAACTAGAACATAATGTCAGACATAAGACAACTTACATATAGTGTTGGGACTGCAGCAACAACAAGACTAGTAAATGCCACAGAAGTCTGTACAAATTGAAAATTATTCATGATTATTAATAAGAGAAAATTAACATAAGCCATAGTCAATTCAAAAAAATTTAAGCTAGCAAGTATGACCCAAAAAAAAAAACTGTGCTTAGTGTCTACTACAAGTTTAAATCAAAGCATACTCAAATCATGACCAATTTTTGTCATATACACATATTCCAAAAATTAAAAAAAAAAAATCAATTAATTCTAAGATACATAACTACCTGCAGATTAGAATGGAAGTAACATAGCTTCCAAGATTTTAACAATAATCATTTTACTGGTCATAGTAATGTCCAACTTTCATTGAACTACTTCAAACTTTCAAAAGGTAAGTCATTAGCTGAAAATGTTTTCCACTTGTAAACTCCCAATAACATCATTGCTGCTTTCATTTTTCCCCCTCTAGGGACTATGAGATTACCTAAACAAATTTGATTAGTATGAAATACTAAATTTTGTTCCTCAAGAATAGATATATCTTTATGGTTATGGGTTTTCAAAAAATCATTGTTGTTAATTGGACAAGTCATTAGAGTTAAAACCATTGCTACAATATACATAAAATAAAATAAAAAAAAAAAAGTTCATAAAATAACCCCAACCTCCCTTAAGATATAAGGAAATGATAGTGACCCCCAAATTTTTGCAAAAAAGATAACCCCCTCCCTGAGATTTGTGGTAAACATAACAAATACCATGAAATGCATATTTTGACCTTTTATTTACCAATTTAAACATTACTCTTTTTTGTAGAATCAGATGAGAAGGGAAAATAAGGATTTCATATATAAGCCAAAGGAAAATTAGGAACTTCATCACTTAACCAAAGCAAGATACTACACAAAAATAGGGTAACTCAAGGGTGAAATAGGAATTTCATTTGTATATCTTTATATTAATAAAAATGTTACGAAGGGGAACTGTAAATTTTTCTAAACTTTGGATGTCATTCTCATTTCCTCACAAAACCTGTAATTTGTTGAAAAAGTCAAAATCTTGTCATTCAATGCTTCATCTTGTTCTAAATAGCGATTAATTTTCACTTCCAATACGATGAAGTATCAAAATGATCCATTATTATATTCTAATGGGGCAACCAAACATGTCTTAAAACAAACAAAGAAACCCCATTAAAGCTATTGAAGGCTGCAAGCCTCACAACACAATTAACACTAAAAAACTGGAAACTTCGTACCGTGCAGGCAATGAACGCCAATAGTAAGAAGGCTTGGTCACTCAAGCTCAATTTGACAACATTGGCTGGAACAATGGGGTTCCCCACTTCCACATTCCACTGGCTTTGTGAATTTTCATCTTCAACAATGGTTTCTTCACTCAACACCTCCTCATCCAACCCACTATTCTCCAATTTGGCATTGGATGATTTAGCAGCACGGGGAGCGCAAAGCGCAACTAATCTGGATGGCTTAGAAAGGGATGATTTCAAGGATAGTATGGTGGGCAAAGTAAAGGGTTTGCAAAATGTTGTAATTGGATTTGGATTCTGATTCTGGTTCTGATACTTTGGCTTATAGTTAGAGGATGCGTAGGCACAGGCACAAAATGGAGCTAATGGGTGTGTGGAATTAGTGCATATAAGAGCAAATTTCATTGTGAAATGTGAATTCTAAGAG
Organism: Castanea mollissima; assembly: GCA_014183005.1. NCBI lineage: Eukaryota > Viridiplantae > Streptophyta > Magnoliopsida > Fagales > Fagaceae > Castanea > Castanea mollissima. The sequence goes on from JACAVU010000002.1 coordinate 66,435,897, forward strand.
CTAACAGTGAATAACAAAACCCCCAGTCATTCAAGCTTGATATCACCCATGTAATCAACAACCTGAAAACAGATTCAAGAAACCCAAAACATAAAATCTCAACATAGGAAACGCAGTTTGCAGAAGTGAAAACATAGGACAAGAGAAGCAACAAAAGGAGTTCATAGATACAGATTTATTTTGTCGATAACACACCCAAAACATAAACTTAGGAAAAACAAAAAAAAACGTCGAAACAGTTACAAGAATTCTCACACTTACTCGCTACTACTAGTTTTTAGTTTCTTCTTCAAACTCTGTCTCTTCTTAGAATGTTTGAAGTTGCAGTGTCTACTAATGAAAATGTAAAATGAATTTGTTTTGTTTATTTTTAAGTGGTGAGGATTTTTTTTGTTTTTGTTTTTTTTTTTTTTTTCTGAATAAAGATTTTTCCTTAAACAGAAGCTGAAAAAAGCAACAAAATACAAACAATAAATAACGAACGGGCCCGAGGCATTAACTTCGGCTTCTCTATTAGGGAAAATTTTAACTAAAAAACAATTTAACCAAAAAAATAATAATAATACATGAATCCTTTTTGCTCTTTTCTTTTTATTTTTCTTTTTTTGAATTTTCGTTTCCCCTTACTCCCTAATTTATCTCACGGTTTGTTCCTTTATTTTTTCATATAAATTTTTCTTTATTTTTGAATTTGAAAGAGCATATAAATTTTTTTTTTTTGAAAGAGGATATTTTTTTTATAAATTTTTTTTTGAAAGAGGATATAAAATAAATAAATAACACCCCTATTATAAAACTGTTATTGTAACTTCGGTCCAACAATTTGGTCTATTTCGGTCCTACTTGGTTAATTTGGTTCTATTCAGTCCATTTCGGTCTTATTCGGTCCACATAGGTTCTATTCAATCCTCTTTAGTCTTTTTAATCCAAATTGGTCTTATTTGGTTATGTTCATTCTATTTTTTTCCCTTAGGCCCATTCGGTCTTATTTTGTTCACTTTCATCATATTCGGTTTACATTAGTCCATTTCGGTCTACTTTGGTCTTATTCGGTTCAATTATGTCTTACTCTGTCCATTCGGCCCCCTTTTGTCTTATTCAGTTCAATCTATCTACTTTGACTCTATTTGGTCTAATTCAGTCTTATTCGGTCTATTCTATACACTTTAGTTCTATTCGGTTAGTTCGGTCTTATTCTATCCACTCTGGTCGTATTGGTCCTATTTAGTTCACTTCGGTCCTATTAGGTCGATTTGGTTCTATTCAGTTTACATTGATCCTATTCAATCCACTTCGGTTCTATTCGGTTCACATTGGTCTCTGTGAGAGAGTGTCCTTTTACCATATGTTACCTACTACGGTTGGTACTAGGAAACCTACACTTTCATATAAAACATGAAACTCAAAAACCCTAAGCAAACCAACATGAAACTCAACAACAAACATTTAAAAAAAAAAAAAAACACTCTTTCATCCCAAAAACAAAATTAATTAATTTTTAAAAAATCCTACAACCATATCACAAAAATGTGAAACAAAAAAACCCTGAGCCCTCATTTGGGAGGAAGGAATGTAAGGGAATGGAAATGAATGAAAATAATAATTTTAGAATATTCTCCCCTTCCCTTATTTGGGAGTTTTAATAGAGTGAATGGAAAGTCCATTCTCTTATTTGGGAGTTTAAATGAGAGGGAATGGAATAAGTAAAAGGGAACATTCATTCCTCTCTATTCTCTTAAAATCTCAAATTTTCATTCTCCTCGAAATTAGGAGGAATCGGAGGGAATTGAATTAGATTTAATGAATTTTTTTTACTAAAACTCTCAAAATACCCCTATATATTCAACACTTTATTTTAAAATAAGGGTATAATAGAAACACTGTCATAAAATGAATTTATTCAATTCCTTCTATGTTACTCCCAAATAAGATTACGTACATTCCATTCATTTTCATTCCTTTATTTTAAAACATCCACTCAAGGTTACTTAATTCTATTTCATTCCATTATTTTTCCATTCTTTTCCCTTATTTAATACATTCCATTCATTTTCATTCCCTTATAATCATTCCATTCTATTCCATTTCAAAACTAAGCAAACCAAAAGTCTTTGAATTAACATGAAACTCAACAACAAACGTGAAACCCAAAAATCCAAAAACCCTACACTTACAATCCAAAAACGGTCACAACATATTCTTTGTCGCTATTACCTAGCCACCCATGTGTGAGCCACACTAATAGCAGCTCCACTATTGCTATAGTTTTTTAGGGTAACCCATTGTTCTGTTATATTTTTCTATTATGTAATCTTTTCTTCTTCTTTTTTTATGTTTCAATAATTTCTTAGCTCTAAATCTATTCTTTAATTTTTGGAAGTTTTAACATTTGAATTTTTGGATGAATTTTTTGCACTATTTGAATCTGTTTGCCAGATTTCAACGACTATAACTATGGATTATTCTTTTGAAGGTATCTTTCTCTTATATCTTTCAGCTGTGTAGTCACAGTTTTTTTCTTTTTATAATTTATAGGCTCTAAATCTTCTTATTCTTTTTTTTTGGGGGGGAAGTTTTAATATTTGTAGCAGATTTCAATAAAAGGTAACCAAATTTTCTCTTCTATTTCTCTATTTTATATCCACATATGTTTTAACATCTAAATTTTATTTTTCAGCATATGTTTTTAGCAGATTTCAATAAGTTTAGCCATAAATTATTATTTTGAGAGTAACAAGTCTTTCTCTTATATTTCTCTATTGTGTAGTTATATATATATATATATATATATATATATATATATATATATATATATATATATATGTTGTAATTTCTATGGACTAAATCTTCTCACTCTTTTATTTTTTTTGTCCTTTGGAAGTTTTAACTGCCAAATTTTTGGGTTCATTTTTTGTAATAATTGAAATTGTCTTGCAGATTTTAGTAACTATAGCTATGAATTATTCTTTTGAGGGTAGCTCATCTTTCTTTTATATTTCTCTTTTGTGTAGTCATATATATATAATCTGTATTGTTGCAATAATTTATAGGCTCTGAATCATATGATTTTTTTTTTTTAGCATTTTGAAAGTTTTAACACCTACATTTTTGCGTTAGTTATTGCAATATTTGAACATGTTTAGTAGATTTCAATGGCTATACTATGAATTATATATTCTTTTGAAGGTAATCTATTTTTCTCTTATATTTCTCTATTGTGTAGTCATATAAATTTTGTTTTGTTTCAATAATTTCTAAGTAGTGAATCTTCTAATTCTTTAATATTTTTCGGTCAGAAATTTTAATCTCTAAAACCAATTGGTAGATTTTTTGCAAGATATTGCATGTTCAAGCAATGACTTCTTTTTCAAATCGTAATAAATATTGAAGTCAAACAAGAGAAATTTATGCAATGGTATAGTTTCATAATCAATTTAAGATTTTATATAATTATTTTAGTCTACTACAAAAACAGGTAAGTTCCTGTGCGTAGCACGAGTTTGTCACTAGTTGTTTATAAAGTCTTGATCGATTCAATGTATATTCGATGTAGGATTCAGGACACTCCTAATATATAGCTATAATGTCCTCATCAAGGCCTACATTGTGGGAGTAATATCTCTTGCCCACACAAGGTTACTAGGTTGGCTTTAATTACATTTAAAACAATCTAAAAAAGTGTTAGCCACATATGTGAAATACCCCAAAAGTACTAGTCTAATTATAGTTGGGGCTTCTTGTACTAGTCTAATCATAGTTTGCTAGCATATCCCAAAAAAGACAGACTTTACTAATTCATTGCTCATTCACATCAGTAATCAAGTAGTTCACACAAATAAGAAATGCAAACACCAAATTTAAAGCAATAATAATAAAGAATAAGAAAAAAAAAAAAGCACACACAAATTTGCTAACTAAGTCAAAAACCAAAGAACATTTTCAATGGAAAAACCACTTTGAGGACTTAGTCCCATATAATTTAGGCAAAAATGCACTTTTGGTCCTTACATTTTGGGCCGATTCTTGATTTGGCCCCTAAATTGATTTTGCTCCTAGTTTAATCCATAATTTCAAAAAATCGTTTTTATTTTGGTCCCTACCATCAAGCCAATAACAGAAAAATCTGAGGTGACAAACGGAATACACTGTGTGTATAGTAAATACTGACGTGGCTAATAAAATAATATTAAAAAAATTTATTTGTCATTTTTTAAATGCCACGTTAGTATACTATGCACATGGTGTATTCCGTTTGCCACCTCAGATTTTTCTATTACTAGCTTGACAATAGGGACCAAAATAAAAACGATTTTTTGAAATTAGGGATGGACCTAGGAGCGAAATCAATTTAGGAACCAAATCGAGAATCGGCCTAAAATGTAGGGACCAAAAGTGCATTTTCGCCTATAATTTACAAAGGAAAAACAATTACAATAATCTACTTACAAAACCTTTATATAACTAAACTTTTTTATTGTAACATTTATGAATGGCCAACAGTACTGCGTTTAGACATGGAAAAACAGGTGGGGCGGGTCGGGTCAAACGGGTTCGGGTCAATCAAGTTACTGGTCAAGTTTGGTCGGGTTGACTCGTATTTTTCACATGATTTTTTTTTTAATAAAGAAAACAACATGTATTTGCAATTTAGAAAGTCATGCAACAAATTACTTGATGTAAAATGCATTACTTTGAATTCACCACTTATATCAAGAATAAACTCAATTAAACTTATTAATACTTATTCAATAATTTTAAAATTATACAAATCCTAACATTGCTATCTAAAACAAAATAACAGAAAGATAAGTAAAACAAATACACAAGTTTTATTTCTACACAATATCAACATCCCAAAATATAAAACAAAATTACAATTAACTTATGGATAACTCATTTGACAAAGAATAAAAACATATAAGAAATTTACAATCTTGAAAATAAATTTTATAATCTATTATCAATTGTAGTTGGCACTCTATTTCAATTTGAGATATATATTAAAGTTTGATTATTTACTTATTTATACATGGTCTCTTTTATGAATATCATATCATTGTTAAGCAACTCACGCTCTAGAAAATATCATAATTTATTTTGAAAAATCGTTTATTTTGGACATAAATTGTTAAAAAAATGTCTAAGCATTCATAATTTATACTAATTTGATACTTTGGCTTAACTATTTTCACACTTGTGAATGTTTCTCACGCATGTCCACAATTTAAAATCTATGTTTTTAATTCTGATGTAACTAGATTATCTTGGCATGTACTTTGCTATTTGATATCTAAAAATCTTTACTCATTACAGAATACTCAACCATTCAACTTTCAATTAATTTTTATACAATTATGTAAATGTCTTAATTGTTTTGTTAAAGCTCACAACAAACAATTAAACCAATATTGTCTTAATTTTATCATTTTTTTTTTTACCAAAAATTTTTTTAAAAAAAAATGGTTCGGGTTTGGGTTGGGTCGGTTCACGGGTTGGGTCGGGTTGACCCGCAAAAAACACGGGTCGGGTCATAGGTCAACTCGTTTTGTTTCAGGTCAAAAGAATCGAGTTCAGGTCGGGTATTTTTCGAGTTGGGTCAGGTCGGGTCAGAAAATTCTGATCTTATTTGCCATGTCTAACTACATAGTAACCCTAGAACTTTTGAAATCCCCCAAAGCAAATTGCCTCCATGACTCCTTGTCCACATATACTAGAACCTCTAGCACTCCAAGTAATCTTCTTGAAGATTTGTTGCAATGAACTTATTAATGCAAATATCCCTATGATTTCAACAACCAGTTTAGAGCACAAGGTGTATAAGAACATACAATGGTTTTTCTTGTTTTTGCTATGGGCACAAAGATGACATTTCTTAGTTTAGGCTTAGGAAGATAGGAACAGAAATAGATTTGTTTAGTTTTGGCATAGCCGTCTCTCTTGCCTCTAAGATTTGTGCAATAATTGGCTTCACATTGGTGCATAGAGTCTGTTTGGATAAAACTTATTACTGAAAACTAAAAACTAAAAACACTGTAGCAAAATAATTTTTAAATGTGTAAATAGTGATGCGGGACCCATTTTTAATAAAAAAAATTGATGAAAAAGTACATGAACAGTGCATGCACAGTACGCGCATAGCGCATGTCCCCCGCAGCTGCAGCAAAAACCAAAAAAAAAAACAAAAAACAAAACATGAACGCAATAAATATAATCTTTATCCAAACACCACCATAGAGTAGGGTAAATTTGAAAAAAAAAAAAAAAAACTCTTTTTTTATTGTTGCAAATTTAGGAATGCAACTTGTGGCAATTTCGTTGGAGTAAAATTGTTTGATATGTTGAGCGAGGTTCTCAAAGTTAGCACAATTGTGCCAATTTCAAACAAATATTTTTCAATTTATAAAAATCCAAATTAAGTTAAAGCGATGCCCCATTTGAAGCCCTAGTTGTTTGATTTCCAATGAAATACATTTCAATCTAAAATACATAATGGTGCAAAAAGATATATGTGAAGGATCAACTATTCATCTTTGAATAAATCAAAATTATGCCGTCTTTAAGTAGTCTAACAGAGGCTTAACCCTAACACAATTCTATTGATACAACCCAAATTTTATTGTCTTGCACAAAGATTTGCCAACACATCTCTATATGAACCTTCTACTCTTCTTTTATCATATATCTATATATGAACCTTAACAAAATAAAGTAAACATACTTGACCAACCCACCAAAAATTTTCAATAATTGATGGCAACTACTTTAAAAAAAAATCATAATGTACAAGAAATTGCCTTTTACATAAGTAGGAAGTATATTAGTGTTGTACAAGTAATAGGAGTATAGTATAAATAGTACATTGGGTCTAAGCCCATTAAGCTTATATTCTAACACCTGCCATTTGTTATTCCTCTTGTGGTCTTGTTCGTGACTTTTGAAAACTCCTAGCGAGGTGAAAATGCTCTACCAAAAGCCAGACGTGAGTAAGAAACTCCCCACCTTTTCTAAGTAGTTGAGCATGATTATTTCCTTGACAAAGAGTTGCAACATAAGCTAGGTTCTCCACCCAAAACTTACTCAATATCTCCCACTTTCCATCCATTTGACTTAATTTGTTTGCAAGTAAAACTGCTAAAGGTAACAGAGAGTCTTTCAACAAATACCTGTCTACCTCATTGCTTGAAGCTACATATTCTGAGATCAACCTCGCACAAGAATTGGCTTTAGGCAACCTAGGGAGCTTTTTCTTTAGAAAAAAATCCTCAACGGATGAGCAAGTGTTTTCAAAACTGAGTATGGCATTTCTTGTTGATAATACAAAAGGACACATCACAAGAATATACATCATATAATCTGATATATCCTTGCTCACTTCCAGTAAATTATTTGTAGATTCATACGCACTATTATCTGTGTAAAAGCAGAGATCTGTGGCAATGTGCCAGATGATAATCCTTTGGTAAATTTCTACATTTAAACTTCCATAAGAGATGTAGTTGTCGTAGTCTTCTGAAAACCCTTCGCTGTTTGAACTAAATTTTTGCCGGAACGTGCTGTACACCATGTCTTTCAAATCTGCAGAGACCTGCTTATGGGTCCTATACAAAAGGAACTCTAGTTCTCCATTCAGTCTTGGCAATATTTGATTGAAGACCCATTCTCTCGAGTTGGCAAAAAGTTTTGGGGTTCCTTGGCCAACCTGATCAGACTTATCTTTGAGGCACAAGTTAAGCAAATTAAGTTGAGCTATTGAATTAGACCACCTTTGTTTGCTAGTTAGTTTTGCACAACGGTTTCTTATGGGAGCAAATAGTGTCTGAAGGTGTTTCGCTAACCCGTCATTATCAGGCCAAGGCCAATCGGAGGCACTCAGTAAAATGACACCATATATCTCTACAAGAATAGCTCCAACCAATAATAGGTAAGTAATAATCAAATCCATTTGTAGGTGCTTGTGCCTTTCTTTTAAAGAGAAAAGCACAAATACAAGAAGGATGGAAGTAAAAGAGGAGAAACGGAAGATGAAACCCCAAGCTGTGAAAAACAAAGGAGCCTTGGTGTAGTAAACATCATAAGCATATCCAAGCTCAACCTCAATCACCTTCCAGGTGGTTTGAGAATCAACAAAAATGGTGTCATTGTCAAAAAGCATACGATAAAACATGATGACCCTCTGATTTAGAAAGAGACACCTAAAATCTTTAAACAGCTGAAATGCATCATCTTGTATCCGTTCTCTAATATGGTTAATATCATCACCAAAAACTAGAGAACGTTTCATATACTCAAAACCGAATGCAAGGTAAGTTTCTGAAGGTAGCTCTAACAGTTGGTCATGATTTTCATGTGAATCATGTCGCTCTGGCCTTGAAGGGCACAGATCATAATTTGTTGATCGCATAGCCCATGTCCTTTCAGCAGACTTGATAAACCCAACAAGAAGCATTGGAATACTGAGAAACGATAGCCCATTGGCCTTCCAAGACAAGAGAAAGATGTAGAGTGCCACTGAAAATTGAACAAGTAGTCCAAGCAAATGCCTTGACCATAATTCATTGTCTTGTACTGCGTAAGCTGTAATTGTGTCCTGGCCGCCAAGGTGCAAAAATAGAAACGGTGCCCAAAATGCTGTGAGGTCATTGTGTAAAAGGGAATCATTGCAATCAAGGGGACATCCTTGATTATTGGAGATGACACCTAGTGCAAGAGTTGCCACTGAATCAGCACCTAGGTATGAAAACCAGAGAAAGACCCTTATCCAAGTTTTGACACTATATCTTCTGCGACTGCCCAAGTGAAGAAGAGATAGTTGCAAGGTGAGACTGACAAGAACCAACACTTGTAGCTCCCAATCATTCCATAATTTCCGCACGGGCTTTGGAAACACTTGAATAAGCCTTTGCGTTTCCAGGAAAGCCCAACTGTTAAAAACTTAACCAGGATTTAAACGAAAACTAATTATTATATATTAGCAAGAGTAGCATACACATCATCAAGGTAATCAAATATGGAAAATATTTTTTAAAAAAATTACTGAAAAAAGATTTTCTAATACGAGCATATATAGTTATGCTGCATTATAGATTTAAACTTTCTTCCACTTAAATTATATCTTGTGGCAGGTGCTTGAAGAACCATAAATACTTCGAAGAATAGTTGTAAGTGTTCTAAGAACACAAAATGGAAATATATCTAGTATTATTTCTATCTATCTATTCAGTTTATTTCACCAATATGTATTTAATATCTAGGTAATTTTTTGTGTTCTTAGATTTGTGCTTGCTTACATTCTAATTGGCTGCATATTTATTTGAGCTTACTGAACTAAGTGTATTGTCTTTGCTAGTCTGAATAAAATTTTCACTCATGTTCATCAAAAAATAAATTTATTCTTCATTTAACTGTGTTCGTTATATATAGCTATGAATTTATACAAGCATGTCCATATACTTAAATATAGTATAATATGTGTAATTGTTTGTTAACATACCCGTTAGCAGCATCCTTCGTTCAGCCTCTGAGTTTTCTTGGTGCAAGTCTACCTTTCTTGGATAAGAGTTTTGTGGATGAGGGTGAAGTATGAATCATATGCTTTGCTCAATGATTTAGGGTGTGTTTGGATAGGTATAATATGTGTAATTGTTTGTTAACATACCCGTTAGCAGCATCCTTCGTTCAGCCTCTGAGTTTTCTTGGTGCAAGTCTACCTTTCTTGGATAAGAGTTTTGTGGATGAGGGTGAAGTATGAATCATATGCTTTGCTCAATGATTTAGGGTGTGTTTGGATAGAACTTATTGCTGAAAACTGAAAATATTGTAGCAAAATAATTTTTAAATGTGTGAATAGTATTATGAGACCCATTTTTAATAAAAAAATTGCTGAAAATGAAGTTTGTGGGTCTGTGAACAGTGCACGAATACACTGTTCATGGAAGAAAATGGCTGAAAAGTCAGAAATATATTGCTACTGTTCATAAACAGTAACCATTTGTCCCCTGAAACGCGTGCTGCAGCAAAAAAAAAAAAAAGGTGAAACAAAAAGCTAAAAGCTAGAAATTTTTTGACAAACACACACCAGTGCAATCCATGCAATTACCGTTTAAGAGCTGAGATTGAAAGTTAAAAACTTTTACTTTAAATCTCAGCTTCTGAATTAGAAAAAAATTTAAAGATGTAAATACATTGTGTATAGCCACCAACTCCAACTTCTCCCCTTAGGCTCCTTCTCTAAATCGAGATCGGATGCAGTAGTTAGAGCTATTGTCAAGGCAGTCCTAGGCCTCGAACCTAAGGCGGCCACTTCAAAAAGACCCTATTTTTTTCCTTAAAAAGGCCTCAGGCCCTGTTATAAAAATGGTTCAAAATTGTATGATAATGATTGGTGTTTTAAAAATTAAAAATAATAATAAGATAAAAAAGGTTGCACACTGTATCTATCATCTCTAACAACATTAGACCTTGAAACCCTAAACTTTTTGAAAATAATAAAAATATCTCAATGTGCTAGACCATCAATGATGATTCATTCCCTAAATCAATATCCTACTCCTACACAATAGATTGTAAACATTAGCCACCTAATTTTCCTCTCTTCTTTTTTTTTTTTTTTTTTAATGAAACTAATTTTCCACATATATATCGACACGCCAAACATACTCATATCTCTATTACCTCCAAAATATAAAATGAGAATACTTAACCATATATCGTCTTATATCCAAGAGAAAGCATCCGTCCTGTAAAAGTATGACATTCATTCTGGAGGCTCCAGCTAGACCGCTAGTGTCACGCATTTATTGGATTTCATTGCCGTGGAAACCTTAATTACGGCAATAGCAAGCTAGCAAATGTCACCCTACTAATCAAAGTAGTGTAAACCTTGTAATCCTGGGATAAATCTTAGACGTTGGTGTTGGGGAAAAATCCTAACTCCCCTCGATATTTTTGTGCGAATTAAATTAAATGACTACCATATAATAGCAATATTATGGAAACAAAATTTTCATCAAGCACCGATAAAAACACAACCTCACATAAACACCAAATCTTACGTGGAAAACCCTCTGGTGTAAACGAGAAAACAACATGGTAGCTCCAAAAAATATTTACTAATATGAAAATAGAGATTACAACTAGTTTATGCTAAACTTTTGTCCACAATAAATTGGATATACTACAAATAAATCTCAAGCAGTAGATACAATCTCACCACAAAACTAGTAGCAAAATCTTTCCTTTGAACGCTTCAGCTCTAAGAGAACTCCACCAATTTATCTTTCTTGTGTGTAACTTGAGCAATTCTTTTTCACTCTCTCACTCTCACTGTGCATCTCTTTCAATTTCGGACTGCGCCTCTCAAGCTTTCTAGCTTTCTCTGTGATTCTCTCTTCAGTTTTTGTAACTGAACTCACTGAAGCTCTCTCTATTTGCTTCAGCTCTCTCGTGGCCTAATGGCCTTTTCTATTCTTTTTCTTCTTTTCTCCTCAGCGTGTCCAACACGCTTTGCTCAGCTCTACATTAAACCGAAAGTTGATTTTGTGTGGCTCAGAAAACAAGAGCTCAAAAATGAGTTTTGACAAGAGTGGCAAAAGTGGGCTGGATCCACTGGGTTGGAAAAGAAAAGAACAAATTGCAGTCACATATAGATCCGTTTAAATAGAATTTATTATTAAAAATTGAAAACTAAAAACTGAAATTATTTTAACAAAATAATTTTTAAATGTATAACTAGTACTCTGGGGTTTATTTTTAATTAAAAAATATTGAAAAGTAAAGTTTGTAAGTCTTATAAACAATACACGGAACCACTTATACACAGAAAAAGACTGAAAAGTCTACTTTTGCAACTGTTCATACACAATACATAAATAGTAGCCTTTGTCTCTTAAAAGCTGCGCCAAAAAAAAAACTGAAACGTGGACATAGACGCAAACACTATATCCAAACGTCACCATAGAATCCGTTTGGTTGGAAAAGATAACAACAAATTACAATCACATTGAACATCCATTTGGATATCCAAGTCTGTGTCTTATTTTTCTTGTTCTATTTTTTTTTTTTTTTTTTTTTTTGGAAAAGCGCCATTCAGTGACTTTATTTCACACAAGTGGACCCTATCTTGTTCATGGATCTACAAACTTCTTTTTTTAACAACTTTTTCATTAAACATGAGTCTTACGGCACTATATATGCATTTAAAAATTATTTTACTATAATATTTTCAATTTTTAATTTTTAACAAAATAAACGATATTCAAACGCATCCTAGTTTCTTACATTGCTGTTATCTAGTCTAATAGACAGGATTACAGAGCATGCAATAAGAAATTAATAGTTGACATCGAAAAGTTGTAATCTTTAAATAGATTTTTTTTTTAATTCTTAATTTTTTACCATTTTATTTGTACATTTTTTTTTCTCTCACATCACATGGTTAATTGCATTGAATCTCAACTCTTGTTACTCTTAAGTGATGGTGATTCCCATTTGTCACTTTTAGTTCTATTTAAATATCGCTTATTTTATTTAAATTGAAAACTTATTACTAAAAAATACTGTAGATAAAGATAAAAGTTAGTTGAAATAATACAGTGAGGTTCATGAATAGTAGTAGAAATAAGCTAAATAGTGAAATAATTTTCATTTATAATTTGTATCTAAACGGGAATTTATTGGATTTGCCATCTTATTCATGTGTTTTTCACATGGGTTGTTTCAAGCTTGATGGACAAAATTGTTCCTAGAAGTGGAAGACACAATCAACTCAAGAACCAAATGTTCAAATTTTACGGAATTGAGAATTTATACATATAGAACCAGCTAAGCTCAATATTCGGTTATTCAAGTTCAAACCAATCGGACCATCCAGTACAACCCTAATTTTAGTACATTGCACTACCACTAGTAGACATGGCAAAATGGGTCAAAATTTTTTGACCCGACCCGAAAAATACTCAACTCGAACCTGATTTTTTTGACCCGAAACTAAAATGGGTTGACCCGTGACTCGACCCGAATTTTTCGAGTTTTTTGCGGGTCAACCTGACCAAAACCCGAATCACTTTTTTTAAAAAAAATTTATAAAAAAAAAGTAAAATTAAGATAATAGTAATTTAATTGTTTATTGTGAGTTTTAAAGAAACAATTGATACATTTACATATGCAAATTAATTGAAAAATAAATAGTTAAGCATTCTGTAATAAGTAAAGATTTTTAGATATCAAATAACAAAGTACATGCTAAGATAATATGGTTACAGTAGAGTTAAAAATATAGATTTAAAATTGTAGACATGTGTGAGAAACATTCACAAGTGTAAAAATAATTAAGTCAAATTATCAAATTAGCATAAATTATGAATGCTTAGACTTATTTTTTAACAATTTATGTCCAAAATAAACGGCTTTTCAAAATAAATTATGATATTTTCTAGAGTGTGTGTTACTGAACAATGATATGATATTCATGAAAGAGACCATGTATAAATAAGTAAGCAATCAAATTTTAATGTATATCTCAAATTGAAATAGAGTCCCAACCACAATTGATAATAAATTATAAAATTAATTTTTAAGATTGTAAATTTCTTATATGTTTTTATTCTTTATCAAATGAGTTATTCAATAAGTCATTTGTAATTTTGTTTTATATTTTGGAATGTTGATATTGTGTAGAAATAAAACATGTGTATTTGTTTTACTTATGTTTGTGTTATTTTGTTTTAGATAGCAATGTTAGGATTTGTATAATTTTAAAATTATTGAATAAGTATTAATAAGTTTAACTGAATTCATTCTTGATATAAGTGGTGAAGTCAAAATAATACATTTTACATCAAATAATTTGTTGCATAACTTTCCAAATGACAAATACATGTTTTATTTATGAAAAAGAAAAAAAAATCATGTGAAAAATATAGGTCAACCCGACCCGACCCGCAACCCGATTGACCCGAACCCGTTTTTAACCCGCTTAAGATGACCCGTTTTTTACTTGAGACCCAATTGACCCGCAACCCGATTGACCCGACCCCACCCGCCCGTTTTGCCATGTCTAACCACTAGCACTCCATTCATATTTTTACATATTACTAAATAGGTAAATGTTAACAAGCACCGCATAGGTGCTTGTTAAGGTGGTACAAAAAGTTGGTCTCATTTAATAAAAAAAAATTAAATAAATAAAAAGGACATAAAATTAGTCTTTTTTATTATTTTAATACTTTTTTCTCTTTACAAAGTTGACCCAACATTGAAAAATATGACATAAAACTTTAGAAAAAGTCAAAAAATTGTACCAAAAAAAATTCAAAAGTAGTGCTCGTTAACACAACCCTACTAAATATTCACTTAGAGCACTAGTATCTTGGATGCAAAAAAAAAAAACTTATTTTGCATCCTCAAACACCATTTTATCTATTTACCAACTCATTTTATAATTCACCCTACATTCTAGTTCTTATTTTTATATATAACCTAATAAAATAATATAAACTACAAAACAAATAATATAAAACTTTATTGATTTCTCTCTCATCTATTCATCTCTGTCTCACCTCAACAACCAAACTCACACCAACACCATCGAACCAACCACCCATAAACACCAAACTAACCAAACAACAACAACAACAACAACACCACCACCACCACACCATTAAAGCACCAAAATCAAACCCCCAAACCCACCAGTATAACACCAAATTGAAATCCCAAATCCAAATCTGGCCAAATCCAACCCATATAACAAATCACAGCCAAATACCAATCATCTACAACCACCAACAGCAACCCACAACCACCGAAATTCATACCCACCACCAAAACAACACCACACACCACTGAAACTTTGAAACAAAGTTTAGTAAAAAAGTAGAATGAGATAGAGCACAATAAGTAGCATTAAAATAGGGGTAAGTATTCAGCAAAAAAAAAAAATAGGGGTAAGTGAAATGCAAATTTTTTAATGATGATTATTTTACAAACTATCACATACTTTGGAAATTTCCAATTGAATTCGACAAAATCATTTTCATTGATAGCATGAAAATAATAATTAATATAATGCAACACAAAGCTACTCAAAATAATCACCATGAAATTACATATTATACATCACCTACAATAACAACATTATTCCAAAATCAAAAAATTCAACCCAAGGTCACATGACAAGTCATTACAAAGACAGAACTTATTAGCTATCATGAAGGTTGCAGCATTTGACACGGTAATCACCAAACATCATGGCACAATGGTAAAAACATAAGGAGCTCAGAGGTTTAATATACTCAAATTTTCTCAACATATTTTCAAGTAGTTTTAGGAAATTCTTCAAATGCCAAGATTTCCACCTACAATAATTTTTTCCAACATTCTTAAAATTATCTTAACTCATGTCTAAAGATTTCAAACCTTAAAAGAAATCTATCTGGTGTACAAAGTGACCCAACGACCTCTTTAATCTTTATTGCGCTAAAACAAATTCCAAATTTGATTGGAAGCCATTCAACGCCCTTTTTTTTTTTTTTTGACTTTTGACATCCTCCCTAATATTAAAATCCTGACATTTTCTAAGTTGCTTCCACTAGATTAACGCAACATTTTCAAGATAGATCCATGAAAGAAAAATATCGCAATATCAACCAAGACAAAATCTATCTAAACCTTCAACTAGCTCAAAATAAACCCAAAAGCAATGAAAAAAAAAAAAAAAAAAAAAAAAAAAACAAGGATTTACTAACTATTTAATGTTAGAAACCCTTAACCATTCATCACAAGTCCACCAAATCAAAACTCCTATGCATAATCACATGTATATTACTCAAGCTGCTTAGATTAATTAGTAGGAAATCTAACAAACAACATGAAAATCTATCAAAATATTTAGAGTTTTACCTTCTAAACAAATTGAGATAATGGAGTTCTCTAGTGAATCCGCCAGAAAAATTAATATATAGTGGTTGTAGTGGTCCAGTGAAGTGTGTACTGATGACAGAATGAGAGAGATAGAGGAGGAGTTTAGATGGCTGGGCCACATTCTTGTTTGATTAAGAATAAGAAAAAGAAAATGAGTGTGAGATAAAAAATTTAAAACCTGTGTTGTGTATCCAAGAATTAGACTATTTTGGATGTACACTACTGTAAGTTTTTTTTAAAAACATTCTTTCATCTTCCAGTGTGTGTGTTAAAAATACTTAGTATTCTAAATAATAATAAAAAATAAAAAATCAGAAAAAGAAACAACATATAAAGCAAGGTCGATCAAGCTTCTCAAGTCCACATTAAAAAAGAGTAAATCAATTCAATTACTTTTAAATTTTAATATTTTATCATTATGGGTGTCAAAATTGATTTCACCCCAATCCACACTGTCACCCCATTTTACTTTGGTAGTTAGGATCAAAGGTTCTGTAAAAGGTAAATGTAATATTGTTATTTCATAAACTTTTTTACCTTTATAATATATATTTTTTATTTTATGAATTATGAACTGATTTTATTGATGAAATTTAGAGCTGGATTTCACGTAAATGATTATACTTCTACATTTGTAGAAGTAGAAAAAACTCAATGAAAATCATTAGTAAATAACTAAATACGTACTTATATAGTTAAGCCACAGTAAGGCCCGAAGGGCCCCTAGCCCCTGAGTTGCGTATCTTTTTCTTGGTAGACATATCCTAGCCTAATTTGAATTGAGCCATCAGCCCAAAACAATCATAGTCCAAAAATCATCGATCCAAAAAATTTAACAAAAAACTATAATAAAAAAAAATTATTAGCCCATATTTTACCCAGAAATTGGCAAAATATGATTTATTTTATAAAATACAAATTCAATCTATACATCTACTCCATGATAATTGAGTTAACTGAAACTTGTATAATTGACAACCAATAAATACATATATTCTTGTTTCTGCTTCAAGCCCTTCTAGATTTGTCCCTGTAATATATATCATATTTAAAAACTTATATCATAAGTAGTAGTAGCAGTAATTGTGCCAAATCTTTATCTTATCTCTACAATAAGGGGTTAACTCTCATTAATTATTAAATTAGTTTATCATATAGTCCTATGCAATGTTATATGCGTCGATGATTTTTGCAATGTAATCCACGACCTCGATGTGCTAGGCAGGCAAGGTTCTGGGACTCTGGGCAGTGCAGAGGCCGCTGATTCTGCTGCCTCATAACCACATAGTCCACGGTAGAGAGAATGAAGTGTTTTTACGGTGACAACAAACAAGGTGCTAATATATCATTTGAAAAAAAAATAAAAATCTTATTTGAATTCCGTTAGCCATTTGATATAACTACTGTTTTAATTTTATAATAACAATGAGCAAAGTAGCAAACTCAAGACCAAATTTATTCTATTTTAAAAGTTAAAGTTGAGAGATTAATTTGTCTCTATTAATATTTGAATAATCAAATTAAACTTAAGATTTGATTGTTTCATATCTAACAATATCCACATTGTTTTATATTATGTCCACACCTTTTCACATCATGATAACCAAATGGGTAAGTTAAAAATAAAATGTCATTCATTTTGGGCTCTAACTAGACTGCTGGTGTGCCTGTGGCATTCATTTATTGGATTCCATTGTTGGAACACCTCGTTCATATAAAGCAATAGCCAATTGTTGGTACACACATTGTTGCACACACGGTACACACAAATTATTTTTTGAACTAAAAATCATGTCTTAGTTTGTGTTTGGCTCCAAATCAAAAAGTCAGTTTATTTTACTATTCAGTTTATTTTTGCTATTATTTATGAGTCTCATTATACTTTTGGGTACTATTCATGAGCTTTACTGTACTATTTCAGCTAACTTTCACATTTATCTACAGTACTTTTAGCAAAAAAATTTCAATTTCGCAAAATAAGCGGATTCCAAATAGACCCTTAAAGTTATGATTATAGTTAAAAAAAAACTAAATTGTGTGTACTTTCTGAGTAATAAACACTACCTTAAAGCAAGGTAAATGTCACCATACTAAGCAAATCTCATATCGTTGGTGGAAAAAAGATAAGAAATAAATGGAAATCACCTAGAACCAATTAATCTATTGGATTTTATTTTACACATTAAGAGAGAGAGAGAGAGAGAGAGAGAGAGAGAGAGAGAGAGAGAGATTTAAGGACATATCCAACTTAAATTTGCAGTTCATATTAATGATAACTTCGATACAAAATAAATCTGGCGGTAGCTTATTCTTGTTGTGTGTCCGTTTGGGTATCTCATTGTAACTTATTTGCATAATGTTTATCAAAAGATATCATTTTTTTATAATTTTCATGTTAAATGTATGACAAAACGCTAAAATGGGGAGAGAATGGAAAAGTGGAAGTATAGAAAATATTTTAGTTTCTTCCATTTATGTTTGGTTAGGAGGGTGGAAAAGTGGAGGAATTGAAAACTTTTTTGTTTGGTTGAGATGAAAAATGAGAGGATTAAAAATAGAGTTTGTATAAATTTACCATCACATCCCTGTTAAATAAAAAAAAATGTAACACATTATATACTTAAAAAAAATTGTGTATAGACGGGTACTTTATTAAAATGAAAAAATAAAATAAAATAAAAAGCATAAGTATTAATCCAAACATATTGAGCACCCACAAAAGAAGAAAAAAAAGAGAGAGAAGGAAATGTCCAGAAACATATTAAGCACCCAAGAAAAAAAAAAACCAAAATGTCTAGAACGTTTCCTCTTCTATAATCTCCACAATTTGGAGAGATTGAGTTTTGGTGGGCCCAAGGAGAAAAACCCCCAAGTCCCACCAATTTTCTCTCCCCACTCTCCTCCCAACCAAACAACCACTTCAATCATTTTCTTCCCACTTTTCTCTTCTTTATTTTTCATTCACTCACTTTTTACTCCAACCAAACAGGCCTTGGCCTAAGGCTGCCACTACAAAAAGACCCCACTCTTTTTTCTTAAAAAGACCTCAAGCTTTGTAATAAAATGGTTCAAAATTGTATGATAATGATTGGTTTTTTAAAAATATAAAATAAAATAAAGGTTGCTCACTATATTTCTCATCTCTAGTGAAGTCTTCTAAATATTAGACCAATTAAAACCCTAAACTTTTTGGAAAAAAAAAATGTCTTAATGTGCTAGACCATAAATGATGATTCATTCCGTAATAACTTGAGATTTTAATTTATGGAAACCAATATCTTACACTAATTTTCCAGATATCTAAAGATTGGGAACAATAGTCACCTAATTTTCCAGATATCTACCCACTAAACATACTCATATCTCTCTCTTACCCCCAAAATATAAAAATTAGACTTACAACTTACTTAACCATATATTGCCTTATTTCCAAGAGAAAGTGTCTAACTGTCCATCCTATAAAAGTATGACATCCGTTTTGGAGGCTCCAGCTAGATTGCTAGTGTCAATGTGGCATGCATTTAGTGGATTTCATTGTTGTGGAAACCTCAATCATAGAAAGCAATAACAAGGAAAATGTCACCCTACTAACCAAAGTAGTGAAAACCTTGTCATCTTGGGATAAATCTCAGACGTTGGCTGGAAAAGACAAGGAACAAATTGCAATCACATTGACATTAACTCTTCGACGCTCTTGGCTCTTTGTACTACTACTCAGTGGGGTTTCTTACATTGCTGTCACTCTAAGTGATGGTGACTTGCATTTGTCACTCTCGTCTAGCATGTGTTGGATTTTACTGTGGAAAACCATCTTGTACATGTGTCTTTCACATGGGATGTTTAAGTTTGATGGACAAGAGTTGTTCCTAGAAGTGGAAGACAGAATCAACCCGAGTACCAAATGTTGAAATTTTATGGTATTGAGAATTTATATGTATAGAACCAGCTAATTAAGCTCAATATTCAATTATTCAAGTTCAAACTAATCTAACAGTCTAGTCCAGTTCGAATTTTAGTACATTGCACTACGACTAGCACTCTATTCCTGCTTTTACATATTACCAAATATTCACTTAGGAGCATAAAGAATTTTTCGAGATGAGTTGAGAAATTTTAGGTCAAGCTTAGATTTGAAGAGCAATTGCTAGAACAAATTGTTGATAATGTTATATATTAACGAGACAAGATGGTTTAAGGTTTGGAGATTTTGATCTAGCAAAAATACTTGTGATGTTATGAATTTGAATAGTATTTTAGATTAAATCATTTTAAATCCACAAATTAATAAAAAGAAATCCATCTATAAATTGTATCAATTTTGTGTGTGTATATATATCCTCTCATATATTATTGAAGTCATTGAAATTTAAAAGTAAAATACAAATCTCTCATTTCAAATATATCTATCCACATGAACCATTAATGAATTTTATGGATTTGTAAACTATTCAAGCGTCTTTTCGGTTGCTCAGCCACGTGTGATCCTTTGGAGGGGTGACCTTGCTAGACCATGAGAAGTACCTTGGGCTACCTCCGCTGGTGGGGAAAGGTAAAAGAAAGGCCTTTAGCCGTATCAAGGATCAAGTTGGTAGGAAAATTGCGGGTTGGAAGGGTTAGTTGCTCTCAAATGCGGGTAGGGAGATTCTTATCAAAGCAGTAGCCTAAGCCACCCCTACATATACAATGAGCTGCTTTAAACTCTTGGATACGCTTTGCAAGGAGCTTAATTCCATGATGAGCAAGTTTTGGTGGGGGCAGAAGGATAAGGAGAGAAAGTTGGCTTGGATTGCGTGGGAAAAGCTTTGAACACCAAATGATGAGGGTGGGATGGGTTTTAGAGATCTCAAAGTGTTTAATCTTGCTCTCCTCGCCAAACAAGGATGGCGTATTCAGCAGAACCCAAGTTCTTTAGTCCACAAGGTGTTCAAAGCAAAATATTTTGCTGACTTGACATTCCAAGAAGCCCAGCTGGGCCGTAGCCCCTCATATGTATGGCAAAGCTTGCTGGCAGCCAAGGACATTGTTGCAAATGGTACCAGATGGGTTGTGGGAAATGGGGAGAGTGTGAATATTTGGGAGGACAGATGGATTCCTACTCCAGACTCCTTCAAGATTGTCAGCCCGAGAACCCAACTTGAATCAGACAAGGTTGCTTGCCTCATAGATAAGGAGACAAGGACTTGGGATTCAGACAAAGTGAAAGGAGCCTTTTTGCCACATGAAGCAGAGGTAATTCTCGGCATGCCCATTAGCTCACGGCTGTTGGAGGACTCTGTGATTTGGGCTTGGACCACCAATGGATAATTCTCAGTGAAGAGTGCATATAGAGCGGCTCAAAATTGGCTAAAGACCCAAAACCACAAGGCTGACAGGGGAAGTTCTTTAGACAATATGCGGTTACAAGCCCTTTGGAGAATGGTTTGGAACCTAAATTGTCCAAACAAAATAAAACAGTTTATGTGGCATTCTTGTAGGAATATCCTCCCAACATAACACCGATTTAAATCAAGGGGCATTGCTATTGAGGAGGGGTGTGATCTATGTGGGCTGTGTGAATCCTCTGAGCATGTGTTGTGGAGTTGTAAATTTGCTGCTGAGGTTTGGGGAGAATCAAGACTCAAGCTACCCTTTATCCCTTATCCAACTATGGATTTTATGGAAGTGGTATGGGAGATTAGAGACAGAAAACCTGAGGTTGATTGGGAATGTTTTGCTATCATGGCTTGAGGATTATGGAACCACAGGAACGCAGTAAGGCATGGTGGACAGCGCAAAACTGCAACCAGTCTCATCAGAGATGCGGAGGAGTTTTTGAAGGAGTTTTGTCAGGAAACACCCCCCCCCCCCCCCCCCCCCCTTGTAAGCTTCCTACACCTTTTATCCCATCTTGGACACCTCCCAAACAGGGTTGGTTTAAAATCAATATGGATGGGGCTGCTTGCAAAGGGAGTGGCTGCTGTGGTATTGGGGTGGTAATTAGAAAAACAGAGGGGCTGCTTATGGGGGTGATGAGCAAAAGGTTGGATTTTCCTCTTAAGGCTTTGGAAACCAAAGCTATAGCAGTTCAGGAAGGAGTCAATTTTGCGTGGGACTTGGGATTGAAGGAAATTGTGATCAAAAGTGACTCCTTGACAGTGATCTCTGCCCTCTTAAACACTTCTCCCTCCCCATGGTCCATTCAGATGGTGGTTGAAGGGTCAAAGCAGAGTCTCAAGTGCTTCAATAGCTGGTCCGCTGTCCATGTTCGTCGAAATGGGAACGTAGTAGCTCATCTAATGGCAAAAAATGCTTTAACTGCTTTAGATTGTATGATATGGGTTGAGGATACCCCACCCATAATAGCTATGCAGGTCTCAAAAGATGTATCTACTTTAAATGCTAGTTCATGTTAATGAAAATTTCCAGAGATTCCTAATAAATAAAAAAATTGAGCCTTCTTGTATTTTCAAAAATATAGCTGCTATTTATATTTTATAACAACGATGAGCAAAGTACCAAACCCAAGACCAAATTCATTCTATTTTAAAAGTTAAAGTTTAGAGATTAATTTGAGCCGATTAATATTTGAATAATCAAATTAAACTTAGGATTTGATTGTTTCAATATCTAACAATATCCACACTGTTTTATAATATATCCACATTTTTTCATATCATGAAAACCAAATGGGTAAGCTAAAAATAAAATGTCATTCATTTTGGGGCTCTAGCTAGACTGCTAGTGTGCCTGTGACATGCATTAATTGGATTTCATTGCTGGGACACATCATTCATCTAAAGCCATGGCTAATTGTTAGTACACACATTATCGCACACACCGTACGCACAAATTATTTTTTGAATTAAAAATCATGTCTTCAAGTCATGATTTTAGTTTAAAAACTAAAATCATACTAAGCAAATCTCATATCGTGGGTGGAAAAAGATAAGAAACAAATGGAAGTCACCTAGAACCAATTAATCTATTGGAATATATTTTACACATTGAGAGAGAGAGAGAGAGAGATTTAAGGACATATCAACTTAAATTTGCAGTTCATATTGATGATAACTTCAATACACAAATAAATCCGAGTCCCCTATCCTGCCATGTGTGCTTCTTCCTAATGTGGTCTTGTTTGTGACTTTTGAAAACTTTCTTTGAGGTTCAAATGCTCTATCAAAAGCCAGACGTGTGTAAGAAACTCCCAACCTTTTTGAGTAGTTGAGCATGATGATTTCCTTGACTAAGAGTTGCAAGATAAGCTAGGTTCTCCACCCAATACTTAATATCTCCAACTTTTGCTCCATTTTACTCAGTTTCTTTTCAATTAGAACTGCAAAATGTAATAGATAGTCTTCCAATGAATCATTGTTTGTCCAAATGTCTAAAGCTTCATATTTTGGCAATAAAAAAAAAGCATCATATTCTGGGACCAACATTGCACAAGCATCAGCTTTAGGCAGTCTGGCGAACTTTTTTCTTTTGAAAAATTCCGTAACCATTGCACAAGTTATTTTAAAACTGAATTTTGCATCCCCTGTTGATAATAAGAAAGGACACATCACAAGAATATACATCACATGGTCTAAAACATCCTCACTCACTTTACGAAGCAAATCATTTTTAGGTTCATTCACACCACTATCTGTGTCAAAGCAGAGATCAGTGGCGATGTGCCAGATGATAATGCTTTGATAATATTCCACATTGATAGTTCCATTTCTATTCGCTATGTATTTGTAGTACTCTTCGGAAAACCCATTGCTGCTGGAACTTAATTTTTCCAGGAACGTGTTGTACACCAAGTCTTTCAAGTCAGCAGAAACCTGCTTACGGGTCAACTCTAGATCACCATTTAGTTTTGGCAACATTTGATTGAAGCGCCACTCTCTCTGTAAAATGAGAAGAAACACAAAGAATGCTTTTGAGAGAAAACTATTATTTACTAAAAATGAAATTGTGATAATGGTTTGTTACATAAATCAACTAACAGAGGGGCTATTTATACAGAACCTAAAACAGAGACTGAAAAACTGGCGCCAAAAACAGTAACTGTTTCTTCAAAACATCAACCAATAAGACAGAGACACTTGGCATCTAATATAACTAACTTCCCACTAACTTAAACGGTGCGTTTCCCTTCCTTTTGTTTGTTTGCCGTTTTATGCTTAGGCTTTCTTCCACTGATGTCGTTTTGCTCTCTTTGTTTGTCCTGTCGTTTATCTATTGCTCCATTTACTTCAGCTTCAGCTTCTATTACTTCATTCATTTCAGCTTCAACACTCCCCCTCAAGTCCAGTGTCTTAGACTCTGTGACTTGAATTGATTTCAAAACTGTAGGCTGAAATATGTCTTTCATTCCCAATTTTGCTGAGAGTCTTGTAAAAGCTGCCATGCCTAAAGCTTTTGTCAAAATATCAGCAACTTGAGAATTGGTTGCCACATGAAAAGTCTTTATTTTCTCTTCCAAAATCTTATCCCTTACCAGATGGCAGTCAACCTCTATGTGCTTGGTCCTCTCATGAAAAATTGGGTTTGCAACTATATATAAAGCTGCTTGATTGTCACAAAATAACATAGCAGGTTTATGATGTTCAATTTGTAAATCCTTAAGCAATTGCATCACCCAAGTAATTTCACAAGCTACACTAGCCATTGCCCTATATTCAGCTTCTGCAGAGGACCTGGACACCACCCCTTGCTTCTTTGATCTCCAAGATATCAAGGAATCACCCAAATACACTGCATATCCTTTTAAGGACCTACGGGTATCAGGGCATCCAGCCCAATCTGAATCACAAAAAGACTTAATGTGCAACTCTGAACTACTAGGAAAGAAAATCCCTTTACCTGGTGATCCTTTGATAAATTGAAGAACCCTATGTGCTGCTAGTAGATGAGGTTCTCGAGGCTGTGACACAAATTGGCTCAATCTGTGCACAGCATATGTCAAGTCTGGTCTTGTCAAAGTTAAGTATAGTAGCCTGCCTATGAGCCTTCTATACACTCCTGGGTCAGCAAGTAACTTCCCTTCATATTTGGACAGCCTCAAATTTTGCTCCATGGGAAATCTAACAGGTTTGCAGCCCATAAAACCTGTGTCTTTCAAAATCTCCAAGGCATATTTCCTTTGAGTAAGACTAATACCCTCAGCAGTCCTTGCAACTTCTAAACCCAAGAAATACCTTAAGGTGCCAAGGTCTTTTAAGCCAAATTTATCATTAAGCAGTTTCTTCAAGGCAGCAACACAAGTAGGATTGTTACCTGTAAGCAGAATATCATTAACATAGACCAAGAGTGCAGTGAATGAAGTTCCTTGTGAATGTGTGAACAAGGAGTAATCTGATTTTGATTGCACAAAACCCATCTGCAATATGGTATTTGAAAATTTCTCAAACCATTGTCTTGAGGCCTGTTTGAGACCATATAAACTCTTGTTTAACTTGCATACTAAACCCTCCCCCTTGCTGTGAAAACCAGGTGGTAAAGACATGTACACATCCTCCACCAAATCACCATGTAAGAATGCATTGTTAACATCCATTTGATGCAAAACCCACTCTTTCACAGCAGCCAAGGAAAGCACTATTCTAACAGAAACAGATTTGGCAACTGGAGAAAAAGTTTCAGAGTAATCAAGACCAAGCTTTTGAGTAAATCCTTTAGCAACTAAACGAGCCTTAAACCTCTCAATGGACCCATCAGGCAAGTATTTAATCCTATAAACCCACTTGCAGCCTATTGCAGTCTTACCAGGTGGCAATGGGGTTAAAGTCCAAGTATCATTGACTTCCAAGGCTTCAATTTCTTTGTCCATGGCAGCCCTCCACTCAGGAAATTGCACAGCCTGATGAAAAGAGACAAGTTCTGATGGAGTAGCATTGACTGCTAGAACAAATGACTTAAAAGAGGAGCCCAAGTGAGAATAGCTCAAGTAGTCTGAAATGGTATAAGGCAGACCAGGTTGAGGTTTAGCACTAACCATCTTACAAGAGTAGTCTGAAAGATAAGAAGGAGCAACATGGGGTCTAGTGGACCTTCTTAAAGGAGCAGATAAAGCAGAAGGAATGGGAATAGAATCAGAATGAGAAATAGATTGGGATAAAGAAGGAGTGGTGGCTGGAAGCTCTAAGGAAACAGAATCAATGGAATGAGAAGAATCTAGAGAAGCTGGTATGGAAGTATCAAAGGAAGGAGCAGGAACAGTAAGGGGAACAGAATCAGAATCACCAGGAAATATAGAAGAAACATGAGGAAATACAAAATCATGCAAGTATGAGGTAGATGGTGAAGGATTAGAAACATAAGGAAATATTGTCTCATAAAACACAATATCCCTGGAAATGAAAATAGAATTAGAGTCAAGGTCCAATACTTTGTAGCCTTTAATGCCATGATGGTAACCTAAGAAAACACATTTTCTGGCCCTAGGTGCAAATTTGTGCCTATGATTGGGTGAAGTGGAGACAAAACACAAACAACCAAAATTTTTGAGATAAGCATAAGAAGGTGGAGCATGAAAAAGAAGTTCATAAGGAGTTTTGTTACCCAAAGATTTGGAAGGAATCCTATTGATCAAGTGAACTGCAGTAAGAATGCAGTCACCCCAAAAACATAAAGGAACTTGGGATTGAAATTTCAATGCCCTAGCAACATTGAGTATATGTTCATGCTTCCTTTCAACAATAGCATTTTGTTGAGGAGTATCAACACAAGAAAGCTGATGCAAAATGCCATTGGATTGAAAGAAATCTTTGAGGAAAAATTCAGTACCATTATCACTTCTAATGGTCTTAATATTGCTATGAAATTGAGTTTTAACCATGTTAGCAAAACTAGGAATTAAAAACTGAGTATCAGACTTCAGTTTGAGCAAATACACCCAAGTGCATCTAGAAAAATCATCTACAATGGTCAAAAAGTACTTATAACCTTCAATAGTGCAAGTAGAAAAGGGACCCCAAAGGTCACAATGGATCAATTCAAAAGGAGTAGAAGATACATGAGTACTAATGGAAAAAGGAAGCCTTTTTGTTTTGAAAAATGACAAACTTCACAGCATGGAGTTTTATTGGAAATGTCAATATTTACAATATTTTTCAACAATTGAAGTTTGGAAAATGAAGGATGACCTAGTCTAGTGTGCCACAAATCTAAAGATGAACTAGCAGCAGCAGTGAGAGCATAAGAACTTTGTTGTTTAGCTGAGTTCAACAGATACAAGCCATTTCTCACTCTACCCTGACCAATCATGCTCCATTGAGCAAGGTCCTGAATAAAGCAATAATGACCAAAGAATATAAGACAACAAAATAAGGATTTTGTAAGCTTGCTTACTGAAATCAGATTAAAACCAAAAGATGGGACACACAAAACATCAGTTAAAACAAGTGTAGAAGAGAGATGCACAGTGCCTACATGTGTGACTAAGGCTTCTTCCCCATTAGGCAAATAGACACAAGTATTGACTATGGAAGTGATAGAAGTGAATTGAGTTACTGAGTGCACCATGTGATCAGTTGCACCAGTGTCTATGATCCAAGAATCAGATTTGTAAGCAGTCCTATCAGTTACTTGAGCAGAAAAAACAGAATGTGAAAGATTGGGTGGAATCCAAAAGGGGTTACCTGAAAAACTAGTAGAGAAGGAAGGGGAATTGGAAGTGGTAGGCAAAGATGATTGAAGTTGTGGTGAAGTTGGAATAGCATTGGAAGTCATGACAGATGCAACATGACTAGTTGGAGTGCCAAAACCTGAACCCACACCTGCATACCCTTTCAAGAAACTCAGCAATTGCTCACACTGAGCTTGGGATATGGGACATTGAGGCTGATAAGAAGCACTCTGCTGCATGAAAGAACCACCAGGAGCACTATGTGCAAAACCAAAAGGTGAGCTAGCAGCACCATTCCCAAAACCAGACTGAGTACTAATGGGAGCATTCACCAAATTCTGAACCATACCATCAGATTGGACACCAAAAGTAGGCATCCCAGCAGCCACACCATTTGACTGTGCTATGGAATTACCATCAAAACCAAGATTTCCTGAAACTTGATTAACCATAGGCTTGGTACCTTCTTTGGGCTTATAACCAAGGGGGTACCCATGAAGTTTATAGCACTTATCTGCTATGTGTCCAGTAAAGCCACAATAAGTGCACACAGGTCTTTCTTTCTTTCCTTTCCCACCAATTTTGTTCTGACCTTGATTTGCATTGAATGGCCTATTATTATTATTCACATACATTGCCACAGCATCCAATTGTTGAACCATATTAGCAGTGCTACCCAGATTCCTTCTTTTCTCTTCTTGCAAAACTAAAGAACACACTTTACTAAGAGAAGGAAAAGGTTCAAGAAGCAAAATCTGCCCTATTAGGTTTCCATAGCTGTCATTCAAGCCCATCAAAAAACGAAATACATGTTCTTTGTGCTGTGCATCTAACTGAGATGACTTAGAACCACAAACACAAGCACAAGTGCAAACTGTGAAAGGTTGATTATTAGCAAATTCATCCCATAAAGTCTTGAATTTAGTGAAATATGAACTCACCGAGAGTGATCTTTGAACCAAATGAGAAATCTCCTTTTGCAACTCAAATAATCTTGGTGTATTGTCCTGAGATAGCCTGTTCTTGAGATCAATCCACAAATCTTTTGCAGAATTGATGTACATAACACTAGCTTTAAGATCAGGACTAAGCGAATTAGTTAGCCATGAAAGGATGGTAGTGTTACATCTATTCCAAGAGTTGAATAAGGGTGAAGTTGGATCTGGTTCTGAAATTGAACCATTAACGAATCCAAACTTGTTCTTGGAACTCAGAGCCAGAAACACAGACCTCGCCCAAGTCATGTAATTCTCAGGGCCAATGAGAGGTTGAGATGTGAGAATTAAACCAGGATTCTCATTTGCTGGTAAGAAATAAGGATTGTTTGCATATTCATCTGCCATGACTACATTTGCAGTTGGAGTGGACGAAGAAGATGGTGCACTCGAAGAGTCTGAAGTCATGGGAAGCCAAGAAACTTAGTTCAAAAAAAAAAAAAAACTGTTTGGTTGGTAGGAAAGTGAAAGAAAATTGCTCTGATACCATGTAAAATGAGAAGAAACACAAAGAATGCTTTTGAGAGAAAACTATTATTTACTAAAAATGAAAATTGTGATAATGGTTTGTTACATAAATCAACTAACAGAGGGGCTATTTATACAGAACCTAAAACAGAGACTGAAAAACTGGCGCCAAAAACAGTAACCGTTTCTTCAAAACATCAACCAATAAGACAGAGACACTTGGCATCTAATATAACTAACTTCCCACTAACTTAAACGGTGCGTTTCCCTTCCTTTTGTTTGTTTGCCGTTTTATGCTTAGGCTTTCTTCCACTGATGTTGTTTTGCTCTCTTTGTTTGTCCTGTCGTTTATCTATTACTCCATTTACTTTAGCTTCAGCTTCTATTACTTCATTCATTTCAGCTTCAACACTCTCAAATTGGCAAAGAGTTTTGGGGTTTTATGGCCAGCCCGTTCAGAATTATCTTTGACGCACAAACTAAGCAGATTGAGTTGAGCCATTGAATTAGACCACCTTTGTTTGCTAGTCAGTTGGCACAGTAGCTTCTTATGGGAGCAAATAGTGTGCGAAAGAAATACGTGACTACATTAGTTGCTGACCAAGGCCAATTGGAGGCACACAGTAAATAAACAGCATATATCTCCATAAGAATAGCTCCAACCAATAATAAGTGATAATCAAATCTATTTGTGGGTGATTGTGCTTTTCATTTAAAAGGAATAGCACAAACACAAAAAGGATGGAAGCAAAAGAGAAGAAGCAGAAGATGAAACCCCGAGCTGTGAAAAACAAAGGAGCCTTGGTGTAGTAAACATCATATGCATATCCGAGTTCAAACTCAATCAACTTCCAGGTGGTTTCCGGATCAAAAGTAGATAGGACTTGGTCATCGGTCAAGCCCCTCGAGATTCTCGATTTGCTACTTCGGGAGGAAAGGAGGATCTCAACATTTGTCACCGTTAACTTGTTTACACCACACATCCTTGCTGACAGGGATGATGACTTTTGAACTGTTTGTTACACATTCCCGATGTTTCGACATGCGGAGCATCCCCAAATTAAATTCTAACATCCCTCTGTTCCCCACGCTTTAGTGACGTGATGTGCATCTAACGGTTAAGGATGGCATTGGGACATGGGCGGGAAGTTTCCCGCTTTATGACTTCTACTGATATATATAAAAACTAACAATTCAAACTCTTTTACACACTACAACACTTCATTCAATGCATCTGCCAACCTTTTTGCAATCTACACACGCCTTCACATTTACCAAGTATTGGGCCACTTTTCTCTCTCCATTCTCCTCCTAACCTAATAGCCACTTCAACCATTTTCTTCTCACTTTCTCTTCTTTATTTTCCATTCACCTACCTTTCACTCTAACCAAACACACATTTAGGCCTTGGCCTAAGGCTGCAACTACAAAAAGACCCCACTCTTTTTTCTTAAAAAGGCCTCATTCCCAGTAATAAAATGGTTTAAAATTGTATGATAATGATTGGTTTTTTTTAAAATAACATAAAATAAAGGTTGCTCTCTATATTTCTCATCTCTAATGAAGTCTCCAAATTATTGGACCAAGTAAAACCCTAAACTTTTTGAAAAAAATAAAAATGTCTTAATGTGCTAAACAATAAATGACGATTCATTCCTTAATAATTTGAGATTTTCATTTATGTAAACCAATATCTTACACAAAATATTGGAAACATTATCCACCTGATTTTCCAGATATCTATCCACCAAACTTACTCATATCTCTCTCTTGCTACCAAAATATAAAACTTAAACTTACAACTTAACCATATATTGTCTTATATCCAAGAGAAAGTGTTTGACTGTCCATCCTATAAAAGTATGACATCCATTATGGAGGCTCCAGCTAGATTGCTAGTGTCAATGTGGCATGCATTAATTTATTGGATTTCATTGCAGTGGAAACCTCAATCATAGAAAGCAATAACAAGGAAAATGCCACCCTACTAAGCAAAGTAGTGTAAACCTTGTCATCCTGGGATAAATCTTAGACGTTGGTTGGGATAAACCTTGCAATCACATTGACCTTAACTATTCGACGCTCTTGGCTCTTTGTACTCAACGGGTTTTCTTACATTGCTGTCACTCTAAGTGATGGTGACTCACATCTGTCACTCTCGTCTAGCATGTGTAGGATTTTACTGTGGCAAACCATCTTGTTCATGTGCCTTTCGCATCAGATGTTTAAGTTTGATGGACAAGAATTGTTCCTAGAGGTGGAAGACACAATCAACCCGAGTACCAAAGGTAAATTTTGTGGTATTGAGTTTTTTTTTTTTTTTTTTTTGAGTATTGAAGGAAGGAAGAAAGTCAGAACACACACACACCAGAACCAACTAAGCTCAATATTCAATTATTCAAGTTCAAATTGATCTGATAGTCCAGTCCAGATCAATTTTGTGGTATTGAGAATTCATACGTATAGAGCCAACTAAGCTCAATATTCAATTATTCAAGTTCAAATTAATCTGATAGTCCGGTCCAATTCGAATTTTAGTACATTGCATTACGACTAGCACTCCATTCCTGTTTTTACATATTACCAAATATTCACTTAGGAACTAATAGAATTTCTCAAGATGTGCCTAAACAACTTCATGCATAAGTAGAGAAATTTCAGGTCGAGCTTAGATTTGAAGAACAATTGCTAGTATAAATTGTTAATAAACATTATCTATTAACAAGACAAAATGGTTTAACGTTTGGAGATTTTGATCTAGCAAAAATACTTGTTAAATCCACGTATTAATAAAACAAAATAGTATTTTAGATCTATTCTTTTTAAATTCACGTATTAATAAAACAAAATCCATCTCTAAATTTCATCAATTGTGTGTGTGTATATATATATATATCCTCTCATATACTATTGAAGTCATTTAAATTTAAAAGTAAAATTCAAATCTCTCATTTCAAATATATCTATCCATATGAACCATTAAAGAATTTGATTGATTTGTAAACTAAAGTTCAAAGTTGTAGCCAATGTGGCATCTTCCAAGCTATTTGGAAATTAAAAGCAAAGTACTTGAGTTAGAACATCTTCAGCAAATTCTTCAAATTTTTGTACTGTTTGAAGAATGAACAGTGACTTTTACTTTTTAACTACCCACTTTTTTAAATACATTTTCAACAGATTTTATATCCCATTATCTATCTATCTTATTTAAATATTATTTCTTCATTCATTTTTTAACAACTACACATCTTTTAACATTTTTTTATTCAATATCTCATTATTATAATAGAAAAAAACATTTGAAGAATGTACACTAGCCCATTAGATTTGATGAGCTACTGTTCATGAGCTAAAAAAAAAATTTAGGGTTTAGAGAATCTATTGGAGACCATTTTTTTGGTCTCATTCTCTATTATAGAGAATATTTTGTCTTTAGCCACACCATTGCAGATGCACTTAGCAAACAAAGAGGAAAAATCCCACCTTTTTTTTTTTGCTGAACGACAAAACTCCCCACTTTACTAAAAGAAGGTAAGTATTTTTACATTTATTTATCCTGAAGTGAAATTAGTGTCTGACTGGGGACTTAATCATGAGAAACTATTTGCAGATGCAATTATAATTCAAACTAGATCAAATCTCAAAATAAATAATTAAATAAAAATAATAGCAGGACCTCATGACCAAGGAGATCCCATGCCTAAGTAGAAGAAACACAATTAAAACCATATAGCAATTGCTCAAATTGGTCAATTGGAAACATACGATATTACGTTTCACATTTGATGTCATAACTCTTAACTTGAATTTTAATGGAAAGCCACAAAATACCATGGAGAAAAACCTCTTCAGCCAATAACCCTCATACTGTCAGGCTAGTAACGATTTTGCAACACTAAGCAACACATATATAATAAGTTGGAAACACTTCCAATATTATTTAACCCAGTTATTTAAAAAAATATCATATTTTATTTAGATTTTAATGTCATTAGACTCACTTCCAGGAACTGCTTATCTAGAACAACATATTTTATACAACACTCAAGCCCCAAACCACAGTTTAGCCAGCATTGGCTTGACTTGAAGATATGAATTATTACACTAATTTATTTACTAAGGAGCATGATGGCACCAAAGTAAACCTTTGAAGTACACCTAATTGGTCTTTGAGGTGGTACTAGCTAGCATACGCACCTAACACTACTACAAATCCATTACCAGAACCTTGTCCATAACCAGATTTAGACTCTGAGCCAGTTGTACTGCCACCTGGCTCTGACCCAGGACTAACCTTTGTTTCTTCCCTTTGTGGTCTTGTTCATGGCTCTTGAGAACTTTTTATGTGGTTGAAATGTTCTTTCAAAATCCAGACGTGCGTAAGAAATTCCCCACCTTTTCTGAGCAGTTGAGCATGATCATGTCCTTGACAAAGAGTTGCAACATGAGCTAAGTTTTCTACCCAAAACTTACTCAATAACTCCCACTTTCCATCATTCTGATTCAGCTTATATGCAACTTGAACTGCGAAGGGTAACAGATCCTCTTCCCACAAACGCCAGCGTAAGTTAGTCCCTGAATCTTTAAATCCTGAGATCAAACTTCGACAAACTTGGTCTTTAGACAGTCTGGAGAGGTTTTCCCTTGGAAAATTTTTCTTAACTAATTTAACTAAATCGCAGTAAGTTTGTTCAAAACTGAATTTCGCATCTTCTTTTGGTAACTCAAGAGGACACATCTCAAGAATATACATAATGTAATCTGAAACACCCTTGCTCACTTCCCGATTTAAATTAGGCTTCTTCCTATCACTATCTGTGTAAAAGCAGAGATCTGTGGCAATGTGCCAGATGATAATTCTTTGATAAGTTTCCACCCTTGCGCTTGCAGCTCCATTTGTTATGTATTCGTCGTGAAACCCATTTCTGTTGGGACTTCGTAACGTGTTGAACACCAACTTTTTAAACTCATCAGAGACTGGCTTATGGGTCGTATACAAGAGCAACATTCTATAGGAGACCCGCTCTCTCAAGTTTTTTGGGGTTCCATGGTCATCCTGAAGAGACTTATCTTGGAGGCACAAGCCAAGCAGATTGAGTTGACCCATTGAATTAGACCACCTTTGTTTGCTAGTCAATTTTGCACAACCATTTCTTACAGGAGTAAATAGTGTCTTAAAACAATTTCCTAAAAATCTATTACCATACGATCGCAAGGGCCAATCGGAGGCACTCAATAAAATGACAGCATATGTCTCTATAAGAATAGCTCCAACCAACAATATATAAGTAATAATCAAATCTATCTGAGGGTGTTTGTGCCTTTCTTTTGTAAGGAGAAGCACAAACGCAAAAAGGGCGGAAGTAAAAGAGAAGAAACGGAAGAGGAAACCCCAAGCAGTGAAAAACAAAGGAGCCTTGGTGTAGTAAACATCATAAGCATATCCGAGTTCATCCTCAATTGTCTTCCAGGCACTTTCAGAATCACGAAAATAGGAGAGACCGTCACGAAGAAGAATAGAATCCTTGACCTTCCGATTTTGAAAGAGACATCTAAAAATTTCAAACAACATAAATGGATGGTTTAGTTTTGCCCTAGAAATTGCCTCATCATCAATGCCAATATCATACGGAATCTTAAAAGCTAGATCTTCCGCCACCAACCGTACATCTTCATCATTACCTCTACCAATTCTTTGACGTCGTCGCTCCAAAAATGCAGCCATTGAATCATAATTTGCTGAATTCAAGGCCCATGTCCTTTCGGCATACTTGATAAGCCCAGCCAAAAACACTGGAATAGTTAAAAATGACAGCGAACTAACCTTCCAAGACAAGAAAAAGATATAGAGTGCCACTCCTGATTGAACAACTAGGTCAAGCAAATGCCTTAACCACAATTCATTGTCTTGTACTGCGTAAGCTGTAATTGTGTCCTGCCCGCCAAGGTGCAACAACATAAACGGTGCCCAGAATGCTCTGAGCTCATTATGTAATTGGGAATCATTGCAATTTCTTTGATTATTGGAGATGACACCTAGTGCAGTAGTTGCCACTGAATCAGCAACTAGGTACGAAAGCCAGAGAAAGACCCTTAACCAAGTTTTAACACTATATCTTCTACGACTGCCAAAGTGAAGAAGAGATAGTTGCAAGGTGAGACTAACAAGAACCAACACTCGTAGCTCCCAATCAATCCAAAATTTCCGCACATGCTCCGGAAACGATGTCGTAAGCCTTCGCGTCTCCAGGAAAACCCAACTGTTAAAAACTTCACCAGGATTTAAATGAAAGCAAATTATTATACGTTGGCAAGATTAGCGTATGCCTCAACAAGGTAATCACATATAGAAAAAAAAAATACTGAAATTTTACTGAAATAAGCTTATCTAATCCAAGTATATATAACTATACTTGTAATGCCTCAGCCCATTTAAATAAATAAAATATATAAAATAAATAAATAATAAAAAAAAAAGTTGTAGAGTTTTAGATCACACGGGACCCACCAACACAATCATAAATATCTCCCTCTCTCTTGGCCGGCCATACCCTCTCTTTCTATATGAGTATATATATCTGTTGTATATTAGTGGATGTCAATTAACTTAATTCATAAGGTAGTTGATAGTTTAATAAGAGATTTAGATAATAGTAAGTTGTTTTCTTTTTTTAAAGTCGCATGTGACATCGTTGAAAAAAAGCATAAATGAAAAAGTAAAAAAGTAAAGTGAAATAAAGAAAACAAAGAACGCTTGAAATTGGAATGACCTTCACGTGTGTGGTTGTGGTCGAAGCACATAAAACGAAAGAAGCTAAACGATAGAAAGAAACTAAAGAGGCAAATTGAAAAAGAAACATAAGAAATACTATGAAACAAGGGGCACTGGGTGAACAAAGAAAGAAGAAAAAGTGGAGGAACAGATCCGCTAAATGGGCTGAAGACAAAGAAGAAGAAAGGGCATCTGGTCTAGGAAACATGGCCGAAACGTTCTGAGGATAGAGGCAGTGACATGAGCACAACAAGCCAGTAAGTCACTGATAGTTTCAGATCTAAAATTTTTTTTTTTTTTTGGTCCAGTACGAAATTGGTTCCATTGGTTGCAACCCCGAGGAATATGAAATATATAAATATTTGTAATGAGTTGTAATATAAAAAAAAAAAAAAAAAAGTAATAATATTTTTTTTTGTCAAGTATTGTCTCTTTTTTTTTTTTTTTACTTCTACAAGTATGTTTTTTTTATCATTTTATCTTTACAAAAATATCACTCTTATTATTTTTTTTTTTTGAGGTGATTCATGTTCTTCTAAGTTCTATTTTCTATTTATCTTTTCTTAATATATAACTAATCTTTATAAGTTTCAAATTTATTATTCAAATTTCACATCTCTCAAGAAATAAGGGCATGATCATGATAATCAAAACACACCACAAAATTACAATATTATCTTAACCAAAATTAAAATGAAATCAAAGTAATAAAACATAGATTTTATAACAATTTGTATTTATATGTATCTATCCTATTCACTTTATTCCATCAATTTGTAATTTATATCTAGGTAATTTGTCATGTTGTTAGTGCTAGTTTACGGTCTAATTTACTGCTTGTTTGTTTGAGCTTGCTGAACTAACTATTATATTATCTTTGTTAATCTGGAAAAAATTTCACTCATGTTCATCCAAAAATTTGTTCTTTATATATATATATATATATATATATATATATATATATATATATGAATTTATACAAATATGTACATATATTGAAAAAGATTAGATTATATTTATGAATTTATACAAGCATGTACGTAAACTTCAATATATTAATATTACAGTGAAAATTAGGTATAATTTCTTAGGTGTAATATATTAGGTTTGAGAATTAAATTTAAGCACATAGATATTGAATTTGATTTTCTTTAAAAAAGATAATACTATTTTTTTTTATTAGTCAATGCAGCAATATATTTGAATTTAATTAGAGAACTTAAAGCACAATACCTAATATACTAAGTAACCACACCTAAACTTTTGAAAATAATTCTATGGGCAAATTACATTTTATCCACCTGTGGTTTGGCTGAAATTTAAGTTGCCTACCTGTGGTTTAAAATTTGGCACTTTACCTACTAAGGTTTAACCAAAATTTAAGTTGTCTACTTGGGATTTAAAATTCCATGATGAAATTGTTCTGATGGATATTTTTTATCTTATTTAATCTTGTATTTTTATGTTTATTGTGTTTTTAACAACCGAATTTGGTATAGAACATATTAGCCAATGCAATGTCTAATTTTGTTAACATACCTGCTAGCAGCATCCTTCAGCCTCTAATTCTTCTTGGTGCAAGCCTAGGATGAGAGAATTTTGGATGAGGGTGAAGTATGCATCATTTGGATTGCTCAATGCCTAGATTTATAATTTTTTCAAAATAACTATTCATTTCAAAACAAAACAAACATACGAGCATATTACTTCCTTGCATGTTGAAAAAACATAAAAGTACGGACACTTACCTTGCTCCATGGTCTATGCGAAATGATACATAAAAGTGAGAAAAAAAATGATAGAGAGATTGCATAAAAGCATATTACTTCCTTGCATTCTGAAAAAGACATAAGAGTACAAATACTTACCTTGGTCTATGCGAAAATGATACATAAAAGTGAAAAAAAAAAAAAAAAAAGGATAGAAAGATTGCATAAAAGCATATTACTTCCTTGCATATTGAAAAAGACATAAAAGTACGGATACTTACCTTGCTCCATGATCTATGCGAAAATGATACATAAAAGTGAGAAAAAAAAAAAAAAAAAAAGATAGAGAGATTGCATAAAAGCATATTACTTCCTTGCATGTTGAAAAAGACATAAAAGTACAGATACTTACCTTGCTCCATTGTCTATGCGAAAATGATACATA
Organism: Castanea mollissima; assembly: GCA_014183005.1. Taxonomy (NCBI): domain Eukaryota; kingdom Viridiplantae; phylum Streptophyta; class Magnoliopsida; order Fagales; family Fagaceae; genus Castanea; species Castanea mollissima. Next base: position 66,473,800 of record JACAVU010000002.1, read on the forward strand.
TAAGTGAAAAAAAATATATAAAAAATAGAGAGATTGCTTAAAAGCATAGTTCTTCCTTTCATGTTGAAAAAGACATAAAAAGTATAGATACTTACCTTGCTCCATTATATATGCGAAAATGATACATAAAATTGAAAAAAAAAAATGGATAGAAAGATTGCATAAAAGCATATTACTTCCTCGCATGTTGAAAAAGAAAAAGACATAAAAGTGTGGATGCTTACCTTGCTCCATGGTCTACGCAAAAATGATACATAAAAGTGAAAAAAAAAATGGATAGAGAGATTGCATAAAAGCATATTACTTCTGTGCTTGTTGAAAAAGAAATAAAAGTATGGATAATTACCTTGCTCCATGTGTGGACACAACGGAAATGAAGTCGTCGCCTAATTTTTGCAATGGTCTAAGAACCATATATATAGAGTCCTCTCGAGGAATAACCTTTTGATCTTACTACCAGTGATATGGGTTGGGAGTTAAGGTACGGTCTTGGAAATGTGTTAGGCCCAAAACTACCCAATCTAAGGTTGGCTTCCCATCATTATGTCTTATGTTTTAACCCTATTAAAGATATACTTAAAACTTGTATCTAACTCACACACACACACTAACATTCATCTAACAATCAACATGGCATCAAACATCCATAACAATCAACATGCATGACTAACCTTTTACTATTATCTTAGTATTAACAGTTTATTAATACGGACAGAGCCAGGGCCGGCTCAAGGCCTAGGCAAGTTAGGCCTAGGCCTAAGGCCCCACTTAAAAACAAAATTTCTTTTAAGGAAAAAGGCCTCATTTTAAAGGTTAAAGGCCTAAACTTTTATAAAATTACATATATATTTTAAAAGTTGTGCATTTTTTTATTAGTAATGTTAAGGATATTATAAATTTTACTTTTGACTTACAAATTACCCTGTTATTAATCACAAAAAAGTGATTTAAACATTCATAGTTAAATTGATGAAATTTATAAATGAGACTCAATATCACATTATATTTTGAACATTTTATAGTGCTTTTAGTGCAATTTTCCTTTTCATTTCTATTAAGACTCTCAAAGAATGACTCCAATAGAACCCTAACCCAATTGAAATCCTAAAATGCTTCAAAAAATGTTGCAAATGTGTTAAATCATCAATTATAGATTAATCTCTCCTAATAGTTTGAGACTGTAATTTTTGTAAATTGATATCCTACAAAGCCATACACCAAATAATATCTATCTCTATCTTTCTCTCTCTTAAAAAAAGATATAAAATTAAAAATTAAATTATAACTTTACTTAACTATACATCATCATATATCCAAAATAAAGTATCTTTTTTAATTGTAATATATTTTTATTTATTTTTATTAATATTTATAGTTTAAGTTTAACTATGATATTCAATTCTCTATATGAAATTAACATTAGTTTAATTGGTATTGTTCATCAAAGTATGTATTTAATGTATCAAATAAACTTGATTTGATTAATATTAAATAATTTTTTTAATTAATATTCACATTAAAGGCCCCGTATAATTTTTTCGCCTTAGGCCCCAAATTATGTTGGGCCGCCCCTGGACAAAGCTACATATGATATCTTTTGTTGTTAGCATTAGCAGCAACTTTTTGATCAATGAGTTGATGTGCAATAACATGTTTCCATGAAGTAGAGTATCATCAAGAATCTCAAGCCTCCATGTCCAACTAAGAGATATAGGTTTGTTCTCAGCTTTGTTTGATTTCTTTACCATCATAGCTAGAAGTTTATATGAGTGTTTGCCTAATATAATTACAGACAAATACGTTAGTTAATCATAAAAATTCTTTTACTATTTTATAAATAATTTATTAAAAATGAAAAGTATAATATCGTACATAGATTGTCTTTGTAGTTAGGAGTTGGAAATTTTACTTGAAGTCAAATTTTAGTTTGAATCTCGCGTGTGTACATTTTAGTAACTAAGAGTTATTTCCCTTGCAGTTATATTCTTCATTTTTACAATTTAAAAGAATACTAATGGACCAAGCAGGAAAAAATATATTTATTCCTTTAAAAATTGATTGTAGCATCTACGGGTAGTGTTTGCTTTGCCCAAAAATCTTATTTGTTTTTATCTCCTCCTCCCATAATATCCTAAGTTTGATTAGAAAACCTAACTGATTACAACTCAAAATTCTTCAATTAATAGAATTCTATTTACTTTTAACTTTATGTTAACAGTTTATTAATACACGATTATGTATTCTTTCTTTAGTTTTTATCAACTTTCTATTAACAGTTTTTCTATTTAAATTTTTTTTTAATACACTTAATTTTTTTTTTTCTTACATAACAACCTTTGATAAGGAGTTGAACATTTAACATTTATCAGCCTCAAATCACACTCAATTATCTAACTCAATTACATGGACAACAGGTTTGTGATATGATACAAGTTACTTAAGGTGTGTTTGGATATTGCTTATTTTGCTAAAAACTGAAAACTTATTGCCAAAAAAAAAAAAAAAAAAAAAAAATTTGGGTTACTGTTCACTCCCCCAAACACTGTACATTTGCCATAATGCACTATTCATGTCCCATGAACAGTGCAAGAGACATTGGTTAAAAAGAAAAAAGAAAAGGAAAACACAGAAACGTGAAACGCTAGACGCATCATCCATATCCAAACGTAGCTTTAGTCATTAACTTAACAGATGAATTAATTTTAAGGTGTTTAATGCAATTTTAGATTCATGATAACTATATTTACTAGATTTTTTCTTATGCCGTCTATTAGTATTCAGTACCCACCTTCTCGTTTCTTCTATAATCCCTCAATTAATTAAAAATTTTAACTTGATCACAATTCGAAATTCTACAAATAAGGTGTGTTTAGATACTGCTTATTTTGCTGAAAAAAAAAAAAAAAAAAAAGTTACTATACATGCGCGGGTTACTGTTCATTTTCCTATTTGCACTGTTCATTTCCCATGAACAGTGCAGTAGGCGCCAGTTAAAAAAAAAAAAAAAAAAAAAAACGCACTCACGCAATCCAAACTCTACCTTAATAGAATTCCTCCAAGTTTATTTATACTTAACTCTGGCTCCATTTAAAAAAAAAAAAGTTTTTAATAATGTACATGTTTAAATTTAGGGCTTCTTCATACAAGCAGTAGCGGAAATCTTAATTATGAGATATCCGGTATATAAATTATGTAATAATCATTCATTCAGTTATTATTTCTCAATAAAATTATATATTCTATAAGTTTTTTACTAAAACCTTACAACACACTAACCTTAAACTAGTCGTATATAAAATTTTTATTTTTATTTTTATTTTTTTATTCAAAGATAGAAAGTTATTTATATTATTAACATTACACAATGATCATATCCTCAGCCACTAGCTGATTAAGGGTGGAGAAATTTCTTCCATCCAAACACGTTCTGATGTACAAGATAAAGCAACCATTGCTTTGTTGTATGCAAGTTTGATACCTTTAGCAGCTGAACATTCAAAATTAAAATCTATACAAGGCCGGGCTAGCCACTTTGCTTCCATCTAACAAATGTCCATTACTCACAAAGCACACCAATGAAGAATTGAATGCTGAGACTTAAACTCTGTTGGACCCAGCAAAAAACAACACTTACAAGACCCAACTCAATGGCAAAACGCACAGCATGAACTGTAGCCAATGCTTTGTCTCCTTCCCATTGCAGTATGGGAGGTTAAGCTTGATGGACTAGAATTGTTCCTAGAAGTGGAAGACACAATCAACCCACAAACCAACACAGTTCAAATTGTGGTGTTGGAATTTATACTTACTGGATTAGCTAAGCTCAATATTCAATCATTCACGTCAAACCGATCAAACTGTCCAGTCTACTCCGAAATTTAGTACATTGCACTACAACTAGGACTTCATTCCTGTTTTTACATATTACTAAATGTTCACTCAGGAACATAAAGAATCTCTCGAGATATGCCTAAACAACTTCATGCATGAGTTGAGAAATTTTAGATCAAGATCAGATTTGAAGAACAATTGCTATTATAAATTGTTAATAACACCACCATAAATTAACGAGTCAAGATGATTTAAGAATTAGAGATTTTGATCAAACAAAAACACTTGCAATGTTATGGATTTGAATAGTTTTTTACATCTAATCATTTCACATCCACATATTAATAAAACTGAAATCATCTCTAAATTTCATCGATCAAAGAAAAAATAAATCCTCTCATGTATTATTGAAGTCATTTAAATTTAAAATTAAAATTAAAATCCAAATCTCTCCTTTCAAATATTACTATCCAATGAACAATTCAAGAATTTGATGGATTTGTGGACTAAAATTCAAAGTTGTGGAACAACATCTTAAGCCAATGGTGGCAGTACTTGGAAAACAAAAGCAGGGTACTTGAGTTAGAAGGCAAGGGAGGACAAAAGCTCACTTTACTAAAAGAAGGCAAGTACTTTTATATCTTTTGTCCTGAAGTGATATATATTAGTGCTTGGAATTGAGGACATGATCATGAGAAACTGTTTGCAGGTGCAATTGTAAATCAAACCAGATCAGACATAATTAAAATAAATAAATAAGAAGAATGAAGAAGAAGCAGGACCTCATAATCATGGAGATCCCATGCTCAAATAGAAGAAACTCAATTAAAACCATATAGCAGTAAAATACCATGGAGATAAATCTCTTCAGCCAATAACCCTCGTACTGTCAAGCTAGGACTGATTTTTCTACCCTAAGCAGCCTAGTTATTTAGAACAATATCATTTTTTTTTTTTTTTAGATTTTTATGCCATAAGACTCATAACAGAGGAACTACTTATCTAGAATACGTTTCATACAACACTCAAGCCTCAAACCACAATTTAGCCATCATTCTCTTGACTTAAGAGATTAACAAGTATGCTGGCACCAAAGTACACCATTTTTTAGAAGACACCGAAGTACAATTAACTGATTAATTGGTCTTTGAGGTGGTACTAGCATCAACACTTGACACTGGAGTAGATTTATAAACAGAACCTTGTCCATAACCAGAATCAGACACTGAGCCAGTTCTGCTGACACCTGATTCTGCCCTAGTAACTGTATCTACAACCATTTCAACAACAGATTCAACATTGGTCACAGCAGAACTAACTGATTGTACCCCATAGCCTGAACCACTACCAGACCCAAGCCCGTAGCCTGAACCTGTATCGCTACTAAAATTGTTTGTAGACATTGTTATGGAGATGATACTTCTACTATTTATTATTGAAGTGTGATGACCTTAATGGATGTCACTCTATTTATATTGCAAGTCTCCAGCACCTTTTTCCTAATGTGGCAAACTACATCATTAGAGTGCACAGTGACCTTAAGAATGTGGATTAGTGGCCCCACAACTAACCCAACTTTAGGACACGTAATACCCAAGACATTTAAATCAAATGATTTTTTTTTTCAACAATCTTGAACAGTAAAAATAAAATCCTGCCTTTTTGGCTATGATATGATATGTCACATAGTGAGAGCAATATGTGCTTGAGAGTTTTAGTTTGTGGAATTTATCACTTACGCATGGAGAATGATAGAAATGATCTATTTCAAAATTTGTCTACACTATTTTCTTGATCTTTACATGAAAAACGAAGCTGCCAAGAATACGAGGGTTTAGGAAAGATAAGGCTAAACAAAATTTAATAAATGAGCAAGAAAACCCAATTCTAGAGAGTTGAAGAATGTGACTCACTTAAAGGTCCTTCATATTTACAACTAAAAAGCAGAACGTTAAAAAAATATATGCTAAAACCATTTACAAAGTTATATCAATAATGAATCTGCACTAGTTGGAGAACTCATAATAATTTGTTTCTCATCACTGACTACAAGAAAACAGACCTATAATACATATAATATAAACCCGTAGTAGTAAATGATATAACTCCTGGTAAATGTATCTTTTTATTTTTCCCTTTCTTTTAAGACTAAGTTTTTATTCTGGAGCTTGAAGAATTTGTTCAAGATCCACCCGAGCACAGGTTGGTTAGTGGAATCATACCTGAAACTGATATGTTAGAATTCTAGCTTTACAACCCAAACAAGGCATGTGATAAAAGTATATCACATTTTAACCTGAGCATTTTCTGTTTTTATTTTTTGAAGCTCATCTTGGGCACATATGAACCTACATATAACAAACAACAATTCAAATAATGTTAGCATTTGAGGATAATTAATTTTAATTTATCAATTTTTCATGTGGTATATCAATCTAATTACCTCCACTGCAACTCAGTTATTTCATGAAGTAACTCTTTTTCCCTATCATGGGATGCTTCAAGCTGCAATCAGACATGAACACTCTTCAGCTGAAGTAACATAGCAAAACTAGGTCGAGCCATTCATGTAAAGCATCAGTGCTAGGCTCCAAATTACAAATTAAACAGCTGTATCACCAAAATCAAAACACAATCTAATTATACAAATAGATTCTGCAAGCAAACTGATTGCATTTGCATAAGAATATTACAGAGTATATAAAGGTCTGTCATGTATACCAAGGGCTGAATGTGAGACACAGGCATGATCACGGTGGTTAAACCAAACACATCTTAAACACACAGCATCTGGCTGGGAATAAAATGATTCAGGTTTATGTAAGGGCAGCAGTGCCCCCGATTTAAGATGGCGCTTAAATTAAGAGATAAGAATCAATATAGGTGGGAAAAAATTTTTAGTTGAGGCTTTATGAAAAGGATGGTTAGTTTATATCAAACATGAGGGTTAGATATTATTATGTTTATGAAGGGGTTTACAGGCTGAAACCTATTGAGGGGGTTTTAGGGGCTACAAACTATAGTCCAAAGTTCTAACTCTTAAGTATCAAGGAAGTTTCATATATGGAATGCGAAGAGGGTATTAAACTATTAATTGTTTGGAAAGGGTCTCTTTATACAATGCTGAGAAGACATAACAGGTTGGATGCCAAGGACGTCTCTTCATACTTTGCTCGGGTTTAATGGTTTCCAATCTCTTTGGAAGAGCATTTCAAGTACTAAAGTTCCTGGGAAAGTTGTTTTTTTTTTTTTTCCATTTGGACAGGTGCATAGGGTCTTGCCAAAAAAGGGATCACTCTAGTGAATTGGTGTTATGTGTAAATCATGTGGAAAAATAGAGGATCACTTGTTGCTACATTGCACAACTGCAAAAGAGTTGTGGTGTATAGCATTTTTAGTTGTTTTGAAGTTCATTGGATTATGGTTGGGGAAGGTTTTTTAAGTTTTTGGATGTTGTATAGGAATGTTTATATGCCATAAAAGTAGATATATTTGTAATGTTATATGGCACTGCATTAAGTGGGATATATGGATAAAACAGAATAAGTGGACCTTCAATTGTGTGGATATTTTTATGAATGTCCTAAAATCCATTTTCAACAATCATTCTATGATTGGGTGCTGCATGTGTGAGTAATCATTTCTCCATTTTCTTGAGTTTCACTGATCTTTGAATGTATAATCTCTAGGATAACCTTAATGGCAACATGTGCACACGCACACGCGCACACACACACATATGAATATATATATATATATATATATCAAGGGTTTTCAACAAAGCCTTTTAAGTAAAGGTGATTCTTATCCATCATGGATGTGAAGTAGGTTTTCAAACTAGATTTTAGTTTTTATTCATATCCTTTTTTCCAGTTTATAAGCTGTTGCAACAGGATCTATAGTAGGTTGCTATGTTACAAAATCATTCTTAGCTACATTGGAATGAATTCTACCAAGATTTTCACCTTAATTGAATCAGTTTTTATTCATTGTTTGTCATCATATTCAGTTGCTTCTTTTTTTATCAAACTTTTGAAAGATCACATGAATATAATATATTTGACTAAATACTACACTTGCCGGCCTGCCCCAAAAAAAAATTGCACCTTCTATTTTATACTTTTGGCTAATCTAATTTCAATATTTTTTACTTGAAGCATGTTCCCATGTGATGCTCCTACACACTAGTTCAATGTTTTTTAAAAGCGCTGAGCGCACTTAAGCGCAAAGCGCAAGCGTGTGCCTGATCGATGTGAGGTGCACATTTTAAAAAGAAAATTTAATAAATTAAAAAAAAATTATTAATGATCAATACAACAATCAAATGATCAATTAATTATATAAATTACAAAAAAACATTTTATATAATTTATATAACAATTATATAATTCTTTTGTACTTTACAAAATATATGCAACCATGATATTTGATGGTCATAATTACAAAATATAGTTGAATCAAAATAGAAGTATAGAACCAAGAAGGCCAAGGCTAAAAAGTACTAGAATGTTAAGTAATGCTATCTTTGTGAGTTTCTGATTTACGTTTGTTTGTGTCGTTGTGGTTAAAAGTTCAAAAATATCTAAAGAGATAGGCTTAGGTGTATGGTAGCGCACCACACTATAAGTTTTTATATATTAAATCAATGACTTATATCAAATATATTTAGATCTAATGGCTAAAAATCAAATCAGGATTTTTTAAAAAAAATTACAAAAAGCTCAAAAAAACGCGCTTTACGCTTAATAAAAAAGCTCAAAAAGCGCGCTTAAAGCGCGCTTTTGTGAGGGCGCTTTGCTTTAGAGGGAAAAAGCCCCAAGGGCACTGTGCTCTGCACTTTGCGCTTAAGCGCACTTTATGTGCGCTTTTAACAACACTGCACTAGTTTGAACTTTTTTTTGTTTGTAAGTCTGTAGGTTGCAACTCAGGAATCTGGATAGAAATTTTGCCACCAGATTAAACTTTGGCTATCATTAAATAATGGCAATTTTAACACAAGCATGGAAAAATTTTCCTCACCATTAAACGCTACAAAAATCAACTCAAGAGCAAAACGGATGTGGGAGACGCAAAAAATTTTATTTAGTATTATTTATGTTTGCAAGTCAATTGTATTTTTATGTTTAAGTCCTAGTAGTTTATTAGGCTATTAATATTTTAATTTGGAAGCAAGGTTATTTTCATAATAAGGCAATTAAGGTTTCTTAGCTAATTAGAACTAGGGTTTCGTAATCCTTTATAAGTAACCTAATGTACTCTTTAAGGAGACAGTTGACATTTTGATGTATGAAAATATGGCCGTTTGGTCTCTTTTGGTCTGGTACTGACTCGAGGTCTACCCTAAGTGCTGACTTCTAGTGGTTTTTCCGCTTGGTGCTGACTCTAAGCAAGGCTTAAGTGTTGACTCTTAGGTCATATCCCTTTATATTATTGTTGTTTTAATTTTTTTCTAGTTGTCCTGGGTTAATTTTGGTATCAGAGCAAACATCGATCAGTCCCGCAGTCAATCCAGAACCAAAAAAATATTACAAAAAAAATCCATTCACCATATTTTTTTCTACCACCAAAAGGTTACCCATCAACCCAAGCTCTTAGACCCAACAATCAACAAGCCCTACGGCCGGACCTGGTTAGGTTCTTTCAAGAAGTTTCTTCGTACGCCACCACCCATTGGAAAGCCAACGCTCATCCCACTTCTATCAGATCACACCACAGTGAGCCCCACCACCATCCTCTTCTTGATATTGCCCACCATGACCCTCAATTGACCAGCACCATGCCTTCGCAATCTCTCCATAAACTAGCGATTCCATCTCAAAGGTAACAATAACAAGCTTTTTATTTAATTTTAAAAAAAAAAACCCAGCACCCTATTTTCTATTCAAATCCCGATCATTTTTAATTTGCAACCCACAGTGTCTTCCCATTAAGAACAACTTGACCCGGCCCATCTGAAATAAAGAAATCACATTGAAACCCATTAAGCTACCTGACCCAGACGAAACAACAAACTCATTGTAGTCACACAAGCCAATGACCGAACCCATTTCATTAACAAGACCCCAAGCCCAGCTTTATACCCAAACCCTTAGCTCCAGTTTAAAATAAAGAAATCAATCAATACAGCCTTTTGCCGTTACAAACCATCAGCCCCACCAAGTCCACTCATCACTAGTGTTCCAACTGTCAGCTTTTACTTGGTGAGGCCACGACAGTGCCTTCTTTAGTGGGCCATACTTAGCAAGTCAAGTTGACAAAATCTTTTTGCCTAATGAGCTATGATAATATTTGAAGCACCTTATTTTGATGGTTGTAAAACTAATCCACGGGATTTTGTCTATTGGATGAATGGGATAGAGCAATTCTTTGAGCAAACAAATTGGGCAAATAACAAAAAAGTTAGGTATGCAAAGTTGAAGTTAAGAGGTGGAGCACAAATGTTTTGGAAGAAGCTTGAATGTTTCCGCTATCTAAACTATAAACCTACCATTAGTGTGTGGGAAGATATGAAAGAAAAGCTTTGTGATGAGTATCTGTTACCATAATTTCGAGCTAAGTATCTACCCTAATCCCAGTGTGGTATTTTTCGAGTTAAAGCAAATACGATGAACTCTCATTCCATTTCATGTCCTCAGCGCACTTTTAAACAATATATTAAGGAATTATCTACCAAGGAATTAAAGGAATTATCTGTAAAGCACATGAAAGATGTTCAAGATAGGATTGCTCAAATGAAGCAAATGAATACTCAAACCGATTCAATTGGGAAACCAAGGATAATTGATCACAATGAACTTATTGTTGCCCCCATAGAAGACAACATTGATGATGATATCTTGGTCATGGAGAATCCTCAAGCATCACCAAAGCCTAATGTTGACACTAACGTACATGCCTCAACAAGTGTTGCTTTAACATGCGTGCAAGAAAACGAATCTATTGAAGAACAACAAGGTGAAGAGATAGTTTCTAAAGAGAGTATTATGTTAGAGGGTGCACATAATGTGATACTGGAAGCTAATGAATCTACTTTTGATCAGCCTTCCATGGTACATGAAGACAAACAATTTGCTAAAGTGGAGAAATTGGATAACATAGTGCTTCTAATGGTTCAAAATAAGATTATGTTGGTTCCACACATTGATTTTGTTATTCCAAATGAGTTTGATGTGGTGAAATTCAAAATTTCTTTTCCTTGTGCTCCTTAAGGTGATTCCAGACTTGAAGCAAGTGTTACTTGTCAAAGTCTTAATCCTTCAATGCTTTAAAACTCGAGGTCGAGTTTTCTCCAACCAGAGGAAAACGATGCAGGAGACGCAAAAAGATTTTTATTTAGTATTATTTATGTTTGCAAGCCAATTGTATTTTTATGTTTTAGGTCCTAGTAGTTTATTAGGCTATTAATATTTTAATTTGAAAATAAGGTTATTTTTGTAATAAGGCAATTAGGGTTTCCTAACCAATTAGAACTAAGGTTTAGTATCCTTTATAAGCAACCTATTATACTCCTTAAGGAGACAGTTGATATTTTGATAAATGAAAAAATGACCGTTTGGTCTCTTTTGGTTTGGTGCTAACTCTAAGTCTACCCTAGGTACTAACTCCTAGTGGTTTCTCCGCTTGGTGTTGACTCCAAGCAAGACCTAAGAGCTAACCCTTAGGTCATATCCCTTTATATTATTGTTGTTTTAATTTTGTTCTAGTTGTCCTACGTCAATAACCGTACGTAACAAGAACCAGGTCTTCATAGATTTACACTCAATTTATTTTGGCAGAAAAAGGTTTTTGAACTAGGCTTTCTAGGCAAGTGGCTATGGATGTTTGAAAATGAAAGGGAACATTTACGGATAAACTTTTATTTGTATGAAAATATGGAGAAACATAAGGTGCTGGACAACGAAGATATCTAGGAGATCGCATGGGGTAAGCTTAAGGAACAACATCAGAAAAGGGTGGGATGTCTTTTGCAGTTTTCTTAAATTTACTATTGGGGTTAGCTCTAGGGTCAGGTATTATCATGACCTTTGGCACGGTGCCTCTTGTATTAGGACATGTTCTGAGTGGCTTACATTGGCAGTAAATAAGGACGCTATGCTTCTGCTGCTTTGTACTCAGGTGGAAGACGGACATGGAATCCTCAATTTTGCCACGCTCTCCATGATTGGGAGTTGGAAGCTGTGGATAGTTTCTTTTGACTTGTACTCTCACATGCATCAACGGCAACCTGAAGACCAGCTTTCATGAAGATTAACTAAAACGTTGAGGTTCGTTCTTTCTATGAGGTCTCAAACAATCTAGAAGAGCTCAAAATCCATGGAAGAGTATTTGAAGTGTAAAGGTATCTCATAAGATCGCTTTCTTCGTTTGGACAGCAGCATTTAATAAAATTTGGGATAATATTTAGAAAGGATCTCTTATGATTTTTGACTGGTGTTGCATGTGGAAGAGCAACAAGGAGTTTGTTGATCACCTTATTTTGCATTTCTCCTTTGCATCAGACTTGGCATTTTGTATTTACTCTCTTTCAGATTTCTTGGGTCATGCTAAGGACAGTAATTTGGTTGCTGGAATGTTGGCAAGGAAAGTGCAATGGTCATAGGAATTCGAAGATATGAAGGCTACCTCATTATGTGTGTGTTGTGGACCTTTTGGCAGGAGAGAAATAGAAGAAACTTTTATGGTGTTGAACTTGGAAGGAGAGGAATACAAGAATTTGTTACATTGTTGAACAGCCAAATTAAATAATCAATCAATTGATGCTGAGGTCTCTAAACGAGTGGATGACTGTCTGAAGCAGCATCCCTTTGACTTCTTTCTAGAGTTTATAGATCTTCTGATCTGAGTTTGTAATTCTTTAGCAGTAGATCATTACACATATTATGTACTTGATCTATTTCCTCCATTTAATAAAATTATTTAATAATTAAAAAATTAAAACTTTGATTATGTAGCTCTTAAGCTTGACTATCTACACTCTTAACCATGGGCGGAGCTGTTATTGGACTAGGGGGGGCAATGGCCCCCCCTAATTTTTTTCATAAAAATATTAGTATATTAATAGGTACTAAGTTTAACAATTTTGTTCAATAAAATTACACTTTGCCCCCTTAATAATGCCATTAATTCTTTTGAGAGTAATCTTATAGCCAAAAACATTTTTACAATGTTTATACAAACTATTAAGGTAGCAAATTCTTATTAGTTCGTACACTTGCATCACTTTTTATATATCAATAACCACTTATCACATTAGCAATTTGTAAAAATTTTGTAGTTTTAACATTTTTCACCTTTTAAAGGACATAAAAAATTAATAGATTAAATCTAAAACAAAATATAAAAACTCAAAAAAATTAGCTCAACAACAAAAATTACCAATATAATAAAACTAAAAAAATTAAGTCCAATCAATATATTTTACCCAGAACAAACTACTTGGTCATTTAAAAAAATTTTAACAAAAATCCTTAGTAGTAAAAAAATAGACTCAAGGGTCGGAGCCACCGCACACAGCTAGCAGCAAAGTCGCCCCCCTAACTCCAAGTCCTGGTTCCATCCCTGCTCTTAACTAAGGTGATTGCAGTATATGCAAACCAGTATTTTTTAAAACTGAAGTGCTCTTAGGCACCATACTCACAAGTTTTAATATGTTAGAAGATTTGGTACAGAGTGCATGCAAATTTTGGGAGTTTCATGATGATTAGTTTGGAACACAAAGCACAAATGAACCCTATTTTACATACCAGAGATTTCTCCATTGCAGCAATTTGTGCAGGCATGCCTCCTCTATTGACCGCACCGTTGGCTGCAGTGTAGGAAGGAATGACATTAGAATCAACGAATTTGAATGAAATTTTAAATGCTAAAATGGAAGGGTCATTTATTGCCAAAACCTGTAGTCCCACCTCCAGCAACTTGCTTCATTAAACTTAAAATACTTTCCTGTAGAAAACAATATGACAAATAAATAAACTTCAATCCTACTTAGAATATAAAGTAAAACTATATGGCTAATCATACCCTTTGAACAATATTTGTCTGCAAAACAGTATTCAACGCTGGAAAAAGATAATAGCCAGAAAGATTTAATGACAAAGCATCACAAGGAGATGGTAGAGGTGATGGTAGAGGTGACGGTAGAGTTGATGGTAGAGGAATTGCAGGATGTGGGGTAGTCACCTACATAGCCCAATGCAACAGAAGATTTAGTAAAATATGATAGAAACATATCTTCAGGGCATATAATGTGCAAACTAGTAGTTAACAGTTTAACAGTTTAAAAGAAATATAGCAAGAGACTTATCAAAAAGATATATATATATATATATATATATATAGCAAGAGACAATCCCACACATCAGAATGAAGTAGATAGAAAGGCATAAATAACGCTTTTCAATCTGACAAACCTTATAATTTCCAAATTATAATCTAAATAACTCGAAAACCTCTTCAAAATATGAATGGAAGATGCTTTGCACAATTCTTATTCAAAAAAAAAAAAAAAAAAAGCTTCAGAGTTATTAGAACACCATCAACAGACTATGATACAAGAATAAAGACACTTACAAATGTCTGTCACAATTGCAAGTATGTCCCAGAAAACAGAACACTTAGTGCCTACTACAAGTTTAAATCAAAGCATACTCAAATCATAACCATTTTTTCTGTCATATACTCCTTTCCCCAAGATTACTAAAAGACATTAATTAATTCTAAGATACATAGCTTGCTAGATTTTAACAGTAATCATTTTACTGCTCATAGTAATGCCCAACTTTCATTGAACTGCTTCAAACTCTCAAAAGGTAAGTCATTAGCTGAAAATATTTTCCACTCCCTTGTAAACTCCCAATAACATCATTGTTGTTTTCATTTTCCCCCTCTAGGGACTATGAGATTACCTAAACAAATTTGATTAGTATGAAGTACTAAATTTTGTTCCTCAAGAATAGGTATATCTTTATGGTTATGGGTTTTCAAAAAATCATTGTTATTAATTGGACAAGTCATTAGAGTTACAACCATTGCTACAATATACAAAAAAAATTTAAGAAAATAACCCCAACCTCCCTTAAGATATAAGGAAATGATAATGACCCCCAAATTTTTGCAAAAAAGATAACCCGCTCCTGAGATTTATGTTTCAATAATTTCTTAACTCTAAATCTATTCTTTAATTTTTGGAAGTTTTAACATCTAAATTTTTGAATTAATTTTTTGCACTATTTGAATTTGTTTGCCAGATTTCAACAACTATAACTATTCTTTTGAAGGTATCTTTCTCTTATATCTCTCTGCCGTGTAGTCACAGTTTTTTTTTTTTTTTTGGAAGTTTTAACATTTGTAGCAGATTTCAAAAGAAGGTGAGCGAATTTTCTCTTATGTTTTAACATCTAAATTTTTTAGTTTTTTTTTCGGCATATGTTTTTAGCAAATTTCAATAGCTTTAGCTATGAATTATTCTTTTGAGAGTAACTTATCTTTCTCTAAAATTTTTTAAAAAAGATTTTATATAATTATTTTAGTCTACTACACAAACAGGTAGGTTCATGTGTGTAGCATGAGTTTGCGACTAGTTGTTTATAAAGTTTAGATCGATTTAGTGTATATTCAATGTGGGATTAAGGACACTTCTAATTTATAGCTATAATGTCCTCATCAAGGCCTACATTGTGAGAGCAATGTCTCCAAGCCCACACAAGGTTACTAGGTTGGCTTTAATTCCATTTAAAACAATCTAAAAAAAGTTTTAGAATGTGGAATAACCCCAAAAGTACTAGTCCAATCATAGTTTGGGGCTTCTTGTACTAGTCTAATCATAGTTTGCTAGCATATCCCAAAAAAGACAGACTTTACTAATTCATTGCTCATTCACATCAGTAATCAAGTAGTTCATACAAATAAAAAATGCAAACACAAAATTTAAAGCAATAATAATAAAGAATAAGAAAAAAAGCACACACAAATTTGCCAACCAAGTGAAAAACCAAAGAACCTTTTCAATGGAAAAACCACTTCGAGGACCTAGTCCCATATATATAAAATTTACAAAGGAAAAACAATTACAATAATCTACTTACAAAACCTTTATATAACTAAACTTTTTATTGTAACATTTGTGAATGCCCAACTTAGCTCCTACAGTACTACAGTAGTAACCCTAGAACTTTTGAAACCCCCCTAAGCGAATTGCCTCCGTGACTCCTTGTCCAATGTACTAGAACCTCTAGTATTCCAAGTAATCTTCTTGAAGATTGTTGCAGTGAACTTATTGCAAATATCCCTATGATTTCAACAACCAGTTTAGAGCACAAGGTGTATAAGAACATAAAATGGTTTTTCTTGTTTTTGCTATGGGCACAAGGATGACATTTCTCAGTTTAGGCTTAGGAAGATAGGATTAGTTTTGGTATATCGGTCTTTCTTGCCTCTAAGATTTGTGCAATAATTGGTTTCACGTTGGTGCATAGAGTAGGGTAAATTTGAAAAAGAAAAAAAAACACTTTTTTCATTGTTGCAAAATTAGGAATGCAACTTGTGGCAATTTCGTTTGAGTAAAATTGTTTGATATCTTGAGCGAGGTTCTCAAAGTCAGCACAATTGTGCCAATTTCAAGCAAATATTTTTCATTTTATAAAAGTCCAAATTAAGTTAAAGCAATGCCCCATTTGAAGCCCTAGTTGTTTGATTTCCAATGAAATACATTTCACTCAAAAATACATAATGGTGCAAAAAGATATATGTAAAGGATCAACTATTCATCTTTGAGTAAATCAAAATTATGTCGTCATTGAGTAGTTTAACACAGGCTTAACCCTAACACAATTCTATTGATATAGCCCAAATTTTATTTGTCTTGCACAAAGATTTGCCAACACATCTATATATGAACCTTAACAAAATAAATTAAACATACTTGGCCAACACACCATAAAATTTCAACAATTGATGGCAGCTTCTTTTAAAACAAAATGACGTAAATGCACTTTTAGTTATTACATTTTGACTTTTTTTCATTTTAGTTCCTACATTTTATTTTTACCATTTTTAGTCCATAAACCAATTAACGCCATTCATTTAAGTCCTTGAAGCACTATTCTGTCAACAAACTAACGGAAAAACTGACGGATCAATAAATATTATTAAAAAATTATTTTACATTTTTTAAATGCCAAAATTTAAAAAAAATTAATTACTAAATTTTAATTAAAAAAAAAAACAAACAAAAAAAAGATCTACCCAATTCTGTACATAACCCCATTGTTGTGGGTTCTTCACACCACTTTCATACACAAACAATTGTCTCTCCATCTACAAGAAACCAGAGTAAAAATGAAAAACTAAAAATTGAAGGACCACCTTTTTACTACCCCCACCAACTCCCCCTCTCTCTCTCTCCAATGCCTAGGTAGGCAAACCCGATCGTGAATCTGGGTTACCACTCCGATCAGTGTCAGAAAATTCCTTCTGGGACTCGATCTCCATGCTACCCGCCTGATTTCTTCTGGGACTCGATCAAAGATTCAAAACACCACAATCCTAGTCTCTGAAACTCTCCTATCTCAACTCTGTACTTGCTCAGTTTGTGGGTTTGTGGATTTTCCTTTGATTTTTTTTTATGGGTTTCTGTGCATATGGTGTTGCCGACTTGCCGTGGTAAGGTGAAGGTCTGAGTTTGTGGATCGGCATGGTGGAGTGTGTGGGTTTGTGGATCGGCAACTGTGGTGGAGGGTAAGAAATTCCCCACCTTTTTTGAGTAGTTGAGCATGATAATTTCCTTGACAAAGAGTTGCAACATAAGCTAGGTTTTCTACCCAAAACTTTCTCAGTATGTCCCACTTTCCATCCTTCTGATTTAGCTCTTTTGCTAGTTGAATTGCAAAAAGTAACAGATAGTCTTCCAACATATACTTTGATGGCTTAAAGTCAGGAGGACCTTTATAATTGATATAATTTTTTCACAAACTTGGTCTTTAGGCAATCTGGAGAACTTGCTCTGAAGACAATAGTCATCAACCATTTGCAAGTCGATTCAAAACCGAGTTTCGCATTTCCTGTTGAGAATGCAAGAGGACACATCGCAAGAATATACATCATGTAATCTGAAATATTCTTGCTCACTTCTCGACTTAAATTAGGCTCGTTCCTATCACTATCTGTGTAAAAGCGGATATCTGTGGCAATGTGCCAGATGATAATGCTCTGATAATGAAGAGGATAAAATAGGAGACGGATCTCTCTTCGTAAATTACGACGAGGCGATGTGGACATGATTAGGGTCGACGGGTCAATACTACAAGGACGTGTGGTGGACAGTTGTAACACTAGATCTCCATCAATATTGATTAGGCTTTGTAAGTTTCTAATCAATATCAATTTGCTTCTCGTGATAAGTTTGATATTGGCTTTGCTTGATCTCCACACAAGCGTAAATAAAGGGAATTCTCATGTTACACGTTTGACCATAATCAAAGGACTCCTATATAGAAAAGAACTCTATAATGAATGCAGAATCAAAAGAAGTATTATCCTAAAAGGAAAGGTTTTCCTGGTCAAGGCGTGGATGATAACCCTACATCAATATAAATACCCTAAAACCCTTGTAAGTAAAAGTAAGCATAATTAACTAGACTCTGGCACTCTAGAGTTGTAAAAAGACTCTAACTTGACCTTCGGAGGGTTTTTGGCCTGTACCACACCGATGCTCTCTGTTAGGTCTCCTCTTTTCTTTCTTGCAAGTGTTGTTTCGGGTTGGGAGTGATTGCAGCTTACTGGTGATTTTTTCGGCATCATCAGTTGGCGCCGTCTATGGGGAAGGAGTTATCCTTTGTTCTATTCTTGAGACAAAAAGTTGCATGGTACTCACTCGATCGATGGCAACAACCAACAACCAAGGCGACGAACCGCACGCCATAGCTCTAGAGAGGTAAGTCCAAATGCTTGCGGCGGCGGTTGAGCGCTTGACCAAGCAGAATCAAGATTTAAAAGAGCAACTGCGGCAAAGGAATGCAACCCAAGCGCACCAAAGGAAGACCAGGAAGGTGCTAGTGCGGAGGGGAGGAACGCGGAAGGGCCTGAGGGTAGCAACGCTCCGACTAGATCGGAGCAGCAGGAGATCAACCGGCCATCCATCTCGGACACCTTACCAACTCATATAATAGCTGAGATACAGGAGATGAGGGAACGTATGGATGTGATGATAAACGCCCTCAGAGAAAGAATCTCCAGCGACCTGGATGACCTAGTCCATAGAACGGATTATCCTTTCACAGCACTCATAAGTTCATGCCCCCTTCCCCCAAAGTTTCGCATGCCTCAGGTGGAGAATTACGACGGATCCAAGGATCCATTGGATCACTTGGAATCTTTCAAGACCCTAATGCATCTTCAGGGCGTACCAGATGAAATCATGTGTAGGGCTTTTCCAACCACGTTGAAAGGGCCTGCAAGGGATTGGTACAGTAGGCTAACACCTAATTCTGTCGGCACTTTTAAGGAATTGGGTGCACAGTTCGTATCACACTTTATCGGGAGTCACCGGCATAAGAAGTCTACCACGTGTCTAATGAACATTAAACAACGAGAAGACCAGACTTTAAGATCATACATAGCCCGTTTTAACAAGAAAGCCCTCTTGATAGACGAGGCAGATGACAAGATACTTGTAGCAACATTCACAAACGGGCTGCGAAAGGGTAAGTTCCTGTTTTCTCTGTACAAGAATAGCCCAAAGACTATGTCCAAGGTATTCTATAGAACAACGAAGTACATGAACACAGAGGATGCCTTACTGGCTCGAGAATAAAAACCTAGAAAGAGGGAGAGGCAGGAAGATATACGATCGAATAAGGGATGGAAGATGGCTAGAACAGGAGAATGACGAGAAGATTGACAACCCAAACCGCCCACAGGAAGATTCACGAACTTCACTCCTCTCACAGCCCCAATCGACCAAGTGTTAATGTAGATCAAAGATGAAGGAACCCTAACGTTTCCCGGCAAGCTGAAGGGAGATCCGAACAAGAGGCCAAAAGACAGATACTGTTGTTTTCTTGGTGACTATGGACACGATACGACGGACTGTTATGACTTAAAACAGCAAATTGAAGCCCTCATTAGGCAAGGAAGGTTACAGAGATTTGTGAGGAAGGGGAGAGCGGATCAACTCCCGAAACAAAATCAACAACGAGAGAATGAACGTCCTAGACCGCCTGTAGGAGACATACGGATGATTGTAGGGGGCACTACCTCAGCATCGAGTTTTCGGAGGAAGATGCGCAATGCCTTCACCACCCGCATAACGATGCGCTTGTCGTCAGCATACGGCGGGGGACTACAACATACATAGAGTTTTGGTGGACAACGGAAGCTCAGCAGATATCCTCTACTACCCCATGTTCCAGCAAATGGGGATTGGTAGATACGACTAGTCCCGACTAATGCCCCCTTGTTAGCTTTGGAGGGACAAAGGTCTACCCTTTGGGAATCGTCACGTTGTTTGTGACGGTCGGGGATTACCTACAGCAAATAACCAAGGACACAGCTTTTTTGGTGGTCGACTACTCTTCTGCTTATAACGCCATCCTCGAGCAGCCCACCCTTAATGCATGGAAGGTTGTTACCTCTACCTACCATCTAATGGTCAAATTCCCCACCGAATACGAAGTTGGAGAGCTGCGCGGAAATCAGGTAGCTGCATGGGAATGTTACATTGCCATGATGGAAATGGATGACCACCTACAAGCAATGAGCATCGAGGAATAAAGGACGGTGGCAGAACCGATGGAAAAGTTAGAAGAAGTACAACTGGATGATTCTAGGCCCGAACGAACCACGAGAATCAGCACCTTGGCCAACCAAACAGTCCAACAAGCGCTCACATTATTCCTCAAAGAAAATCAACATGTTTTTGCATGGAGTCATAAGGATATGCCGGGGATAGACCCAACGGTCATAGTTCACAGGTTGAATGTGTCACCCTCTTTCTCCCCTATCCGACAGAAGAAACGAGTGTTCGCCCTCGAATGAGATCGAGCCATCACAGAAGAAGTACGGAAGCTACAAGAAGCAGACTTTATACGCGAGGTGTACTACCTTGATTGGTTGGCAAATGTAATAATGATCAAGAAAGCCAACGGGAAGTGGAGAATGTGTGTTGACTTCACAGATCTAAATAGGCTTTCCCTAAGGATAGTTACCCACTCCCACGTATTGACACCCTAGTAGACTCCACCGCAAGGCATGAACTTTTGAGCTTCATGGATGCTTTCTCCGGCTACAATAAAATCAAATTGGATAAGGCTGATCAGGAGAAAACCTCGTTTGTGACAAGTCAGAGGCTTTTCTGCTACAAGGTAATGCCTTTCGGCCTTAAAAACACAGGAGCCACATATCAGAGATTGATGAACAAGATGTTCACACACCAAACTGGCAGAAACGTGCAAGTTTACGTAAATGATATGTTGGTAAAAAGTGTGCGGGTGTCTGATCACCTGAGGGACCTCCAGGAGACTTTCAATACTTTTCAGTCATACAAATGAAGCTGAATCCGAACAAATGCGCATTCGGAGTAACCGCAGGAAAATTCTTGGGATTTATGGTATCCCAGAGAGGCATTGAAGTCAACCTAGAGAAAGTAAAGGCGATCATGGAACTATCTCCTCCAAAGAAGGTAAAAGAAGTACAAAGCTTGACCGGGAAGATAGCAGCATTGAACAGTTCGTATCAAGAGCAACGAATAAATGCCTCCCATTCTTCCGCACCCTAAAGATATCATTTGAATGGACAGACGAGTGTCAAAAAGCATTTGAAGAGTTAAAGATGTATCTCTCCACTCCGTCATTGCTTAGCCCATCTATGCCGGGGAAGAATTGTTCTTGTACCTTGCTGTCTCCTCAGCCGCGGTCAGTGCAGCTCTCATTAGAGAAGAGGGAAAGGTACAAAAGCCTGTGTACTTTATAAGCCGGGCACTGAGAGGAGCAGAAGAAAGGTACCCCCAGATGGAAAAACTCGCGTTTGCTCTTGTGACCGCGGCTCGGAAGCTCAAACCATACTTTCAAGCGCATACAATAAATGTCCTGATAGATAAACCCTTACGAAGAGCAATGAGTAATCCCGAAGCTGCTGGACGGATGGCGCTATGGGCAATCGAGCTGAGTGAGTTCAATATCCAATATCAACCACGGGCAGCAGTGAAAGGACAGATATTGGCAGACTTTGTTGCTAAATTCACTACCGCAAAGGATCAGGGGGCAGAAGAGACGCCCATATGGAGAGTTCATACAAACGAATCTTCTAATAAGCATGCCAGAGGTGTTGGAGTTGTACTCCACACCCCGGAAGGAAATAAGATCAAATGCATGATCCGTTTGGACTTCGCTACTACTAACAACAAAGTAGAGTACAAGGCCTTGGTAGCGGGACTAGACCTTGCGATAGCGGCAAGAGCTAAGAGCGCGGTCGTCTACTCCGATTCTTAAATCGTGGCCAATCAGGTTAATGGGAGCTATGATTACAAGAATGAAAAGATGAAAAGGTATCTTGAGAAAGTAAAGGGTCGAACAAATAACCTTCAATTCAAGATAATACAAATCCCAAGGGAGGAGAACCAAGAAGCCGACCGCTCGCAAAGACAGCATCGGCCGAACCCATGATCGTCCCTAAGCAGGTAATGTCCTTCGTCCAACTCTCATCATTATTTGACGACATCAGCATGCAGGAAGTAAGCAATGAGCGTTGTTGGACGACTCCAATAGTGGCGTATCTCAAGAAAGGCAAGCTACCCAACAATAAAGAGGACGCAAGGAAGTTGAAGGAAGCTGCCCGGTTCGTCTTGGTTAAAGACGTCCTATACAAAAGAGGATTTTCCTAACCATATTTAAGATGTCTCGGCTGCGAAGAAGCGAACTATGTAATGAGAGAGATCCATGAAGGAGTTTGTGGAAACCATTCCAGATCAAGATTTTTAGTGCACAAGCTACTTCGAGTGGGATACTACTAGCCAACAATGCAGGAGGATGCCCACACGTATGTTAAAACTTGTGACAAGTGCCAACGATTTGGCAATTTCATAAGGCAACCAACAGAGGAGCTTACCCCTATGACGACCCCATGGCCATTTGCACAATGAGGTTTAGACATCATGGTTCCGTTCCCAACAACGGTGAGGCAACTGAAGTTCTTGGTGGTTGGTATTGACTACTTCACCAAATGGGTAGAGGCAGAGCCTCTGGCTACTATCACGGAGAAGAACATCCGTAGTTTTGTATGGAGAAGTATTATTTGCAGGTATGGAATTCCAAGAGTGCTCGTTTCGGACAATGGGAAACAATTCAACGATGCATTCAGAGACTTTTGTTCCTAGCTCGAGATTAAGAATCACTACTCATCACCCGCCCACTCGCAGGCCAACGGACAGGTTGAAGTCACAAACCGGTCCTTGCTTAAAATTCTTAAGACCCGGCTCGAGGGGGCAAAGGGCACATGGCCAGACAACCTACCAAGTGTTTTATGGGCATACAGGACAACGGCGAGAACACCAACAGAGGAAACACCGTTTCGATTAGCTTATGGTAGTGAGGCTCTCAAACTGGCAGAGGTAGGGTTAACTAGCTACCACGTGGAGAACTACGATAAGAGCAAGAATGACGAAGCTTTGCCTTTACAGCTTGACCTTGTGGACGAAGTCAAGGCCGCAGCTGCACAGAGATTAGACATCATGGTTCTTGGTAGTTGGTATTGACTACTTCACCAAATGGGTAGAGGCAGAGCCTCTGGCCATTATCACAGAGAAGAACATCTGTAGTTTTGTATGGAGAAGTATTATTTGCAGGTATGGAATTCCGAGAGTGCTCATTTCGAAAAATGGGAAACAATTCGACAACGATGCATTCAGAGACTTTTGTTCCCAGCTCGAGATTAAGAATCACTACTCATCACCCGCCCATCCGCAGGCCAACGGACAGATTAAAGTCACGAACTGGTCCTTGCTTAAAATTCTCAAGACCCGGCTCGAGGGGGCAAAGGGCATATGGCCAAATGAGCTACCAAGTGTTTTATGGGCGTACAGGACAACGGCGAGAACACCAACAGGGGAAACACCGTTTCGATTAGCTTATGGTAGTGAGGCTCTCATACCGGCAGAGGTAGGGTAAACTAGCTACCACGTGGAGAACTACAATAAGAGCGAGAATGACGAAGTTTTGCGTTTACAGCTTGACTATGTGGACGAAGTCAGGGCCGCAGCTGCACAGAGATTAGCGCGATACCAAAACCTAATGGCAAAGCATTACAACTCCAAAGTTAGGCACAGGGATTTCTAGGTGGGAGATCTAGTCCTAAGAAAGGTAATCGGCGCAACAAAGGATGTCTCCAAGGAAAACTGGGTCCTTACTGGGAAAGACCATACTGGATCACCTCATGGCATAGGAAAGGAATATACTACTTAGAGACATTAGACAGAAGAAAGCTGAGTCATTCATGGAACACGGGGCATCTGAAAAAATACTACTAGTAGACAAAAGGCCAAAGACAACAGCAACAGTTACCTCCTTATTTTCAGTTTGTTTAATTATGATTTTTACTTCCTAAAGACAGTTTTTTTTTTTTTATTGTTTTCTATGAACAATAGTCTACCAGTCCGTTATAATAAGAGGAGTTTTTATTTAGAAACGCAAGTTTTGCTTATAATCTACTAAGTCCACACAGTGGACGGATCATCCAAAAATGATGAAAATATGTTGTCTACATAGTGAACGGATCATCCAAAAAGGATGAAAATATACTAAGTCCACACAGTGGACGGACCATCCAAAAAGATGAAAATATGTTAAGTCCACACGATAGACGGATCATCCAAAAAGGATGAAAATATGTAAAGTCCACACGATGGACGGATCATCCAAAAAGGATGAAAATCTGTTGAGTCCACACGATGGATGGATCATCCAAAAAGGATGAAAACATGCCCACACAGTGGACGGATCATCCAAAGAGGATAAAAATATGTTGTACACATAGTGGACAGGTCATCCAAAAAGGATGTAAACATGTCAAGTCCGCACAATGGACGGATCATCCAAAAAGGATGAAAACGTGTTCGCACAATGGACAATCATCTCAATAGGATGGAAATATATTGCCCACATAGTGGATGGATAATCTCAAAGGATAAAAATATATCAAGTCCACATAGTGGACGGATCGTCCTACAAGGATGAAAAATAGTCCACATGGTGGACGGATAATCCAATGAGAATATAAGTAGTCCAAATAGTGAACGAATAATCCAATAAGGACAAAATATACAGTGGACGGGCGACATGATTAGATTATCTATTGTGCGAGCAATAAATTAAAAATGCACGATGAATAAAAGCAAGTGAATAAGTTAGTTAAATTTTACAAAAGATATGTTCATAAATAAATTGTGACGGTTCAACAAAATAAATTACAACGGTTAAAATTTTGTCCTTAACATAAAAAAAACTACTACTCTGCTGATACTTGGGGGGAGTGCTTTCAAGTTTCTGGTTGTCGTCTGGTTGATTAAGAGTCTAGCCTTCATCCGCAAGAGGAGCAGTAACGGCAAACACATCTTCTGTGCTCTCCAAACGGACAAAGTGAGCAAGTGTCTGCCCTTAGGCGTCTATAAAGAATACATCCAAATCATGATATGATGCCTTGACCTGATGAAGGGCATCATCAAATCCGTCAGCAAAGGAGCTCCCAAGCTCTGCCAAAAGAAGGTCGGAGTCACGATATTCCCGGATCGCCTCTTCTTTGGCATCACGAAGCTGATTCCTGGCGTCCGTCACCTCCTTTTCCTTATCCTTTAGAATTTGCGTCAACTGCTCTGTCTGCCTCTTCAGCTCTACTCTAACCTGCTCCGAGCAGTTGAGTTTTGTCTCCATGTTGATCTTCCAGGTTTTTAGATCATGAAGCTCATCCTCCATCATCTTATTCTTCTTCCTAAGACGGTCCAAAGTTGTCTCATGATTCAGACACCGACCCATCAGCCCCTTCATCATCAGCATGGCCTGAAAACAAAGTACAAATAAATATCCTGTAAACAATGGATAAGAAAAGACGGTTTTGAGTTCAAGGACGGGTTTAAAATACCTGAGCAATAGTGAAGAGGCCCGTCTCTCCCATCGCCTCCACATCATGGTTGCCAAGGTCCTCAAAATCATCAGCGGTAATGATAGACGAGAGTTTTTCCAAGGCATATTCTGAGTCTTCTCGCAGGAGGACGGGTGGTTTCTCACCAGTAGGAGCTGGACCCTTCATTAAACCTTTACCTTTTCCATGCCCCATAGGAGTGACCGTCCTCTTGGTCTCGGCCTTCAGCAGTACGACGGGCTCAGGGGTGGTCTTCTGCTTCTTTGGCTGATGGTCCATCTTCTCCGGTTGCTTCCGTTTGGATGGAGCTGATGAACCCGTCCCCTTAGCTTGTTGACCGGCCTCTTGTTTCTTTTTTACTGCTTGCTGCTTGATGAAGGCTCTTCTTTTGGCAGCGTCCATTTCTGCAAAGAAAAGACAAATGTGCAGCATTAGAAAAGAATGAGTAAAAAAAATAATAAGTGTTTAATGACGGACTTACGTTTACGAACTCTACTATCGTAACGACGAGCGGCAGAAGTTGGTTCGGGGCCTTCACAATTCCAATGGAGTGTGTCAAGGGTGACTAGTTGTGCCCACGTCCTCTCTTCGAGCTTTGTCTTATTAAAAATCCTCTCTAAGAAGCTCCACTACTCTAAAGTAACTTGCAGTCGGTCTCGAGCTGCAAAAGAAGACAATTAGAGTAACTTAAAGAAAATAAAGGATTTGAGCACACGGGAACTAAAAGTAATTGAATACCCAACGGAGGCATTATGCCCCATGTTGTGTCGATGGGCATATATGTGTTATCCCCGGGACGACACATCCACTTGTCCCCTTCCATGAAAAAATACATACTCTTCTAGTCCCTATTTGAGTTAGGTGTATCATGGATGAGCCTCAACAACAGCCTCCTAGCCATAAAACTATACATACCCTTGGACTTTATGATCTCAGTGGGATGGTAACAGTGGAAAAATTCTTCCACCGTTAGCCTTCACACACCGTTTGACATGGCCTCGTACAAGACCTCCACGCCTATGAAAACCCTCCAGGTGTTTGGGGAGATTTGTGTGACGGATAGACCAAGGTACTAAAGTAGTCGACGGTGGAAAGAGCTTAGAGAAAATCTGAGCCTTGCCTTCAGCGCTTGCTCATAGATCCCAACACCGTCAACCCCCTTGTAGTAACATTTCTCGGACTTGTGGGGAAGACGGAGACAGACGTTGTCAAGAATTTGGTACTTGGCCCTAATTGTTTTGAAATGGGATTTAGTGACTGTGGACCTAAAATCGTTGACTGTCCATAGGGGTAGCATGACAAACTCCCTAAGACCGTCAGGACCTATCACAGATTGAATAGGGGGATCGACGCCGTCTAAGCTATCGCTTGAAGGTTCCTCTGAACTATCCAACTCAAAACCTTCGTCATCTAGGGAAGGAGAGCTAGCGGACGAATTCCTTTCTTCACTTAAAGTGTTAGGATCTCTTTGACCTGATGGGAATCCCTCATCGTAGCTCGCCCCGTCGCAGGCAAACGATTGATTACTCGACGCACTAAACATTACCTACATATGACGGTAAAACCTAAAACACTGACGGATCTACAGAAAGTGCATAAAAAATATTAGAAAAAAAAAAAAGTTCAGAGCACATACCGGATCGAGGTCAAGCAATACGATATGACGGATATATTAGCAGGACGGTACAAATGTGCAATGAAAATGACGGTGGCACTCCGATTGCAAAATTTTTATAAAAAAGGTAAGAATGAAGAAAGAGAAGGCAAGCTTTTATAGAGTAAAGGGCACAAAATACGAAGGGACATTTCGCTTAGGGTGAACAACTAATCAAAAAAGGTCACGTGTCCCTAGTAATAAATAAGCCTGGGTCGTCTATCTCAATAGGTTGCCATGAAAAGGGTAGACTACCACTCCATGAGTCCGTCTAGTTTGTAGTGATGGACTCAAGGAGTGAGGGGGCAACTGAAGAGGATAAAATAGGAGACGGATCTCTCTTCGTAAATTACGACGGGGTGATGTGGACATGATTAGGGTCGATGGGTCAATACTACAAGGACGCGTGGTGGACGGTTGTAACACTGGATCTCCGTCAATATTGATTAGGTTTCGTAAGTTCCTAATCAATATCAATTTGCTTCTCATGATAAGTTTGATATTGGCTTTGCTTGATCTCCACACAAGCGTAAATAAAGGGAATTCTCGTGTTACACGTTTGACCATAATCAAAGGACTCTTATATGGAAAAGAACTCTATAATGAATGCAGAATCAAAAGAAGTATTATTCTAAAAGGAAAGGGTTTCTTGGCCAAGGAGTGGATGATAACCTTACATCAATATAAATACCCTAAAACCCTCGTAAGTAAAGGTACGCATAATTAACTCGACTCTGGCACTCTAGGGTTGTAAAAAGACTCTAACTTGACCTTCGGAGAGTTTTTGGCCGGCACCACACCGGTGCTCTCTGTTAGGTCTCCTCTTTTCTTTCTTGCAGGTGTTGTTTCGGGTTGGGAGTGATTGCAGCTTACTGGTGATTTTTCTGTCATCATCAAATAAGTTTCCACATTTGCAATTCCATTTGTTATGTATTTGTCGTACTCTTCGAAAAACCCATTGCAGTTGGAACGTAGTTTTTCCCAGAACGTGTTGAACACCAAGTCTTTCAACTCAGCAGAGACCTGCTTATTGGTCCTACAGAAGAGCATCTCTAGTTCTCTATTTAGCTTTGGCAACATTTTATTGAAGGCCCACTCTCTCAATTTAGCAAAGAGTTTTGGGGTTCCATGGCCATCCTGAAGAGACTTATCTTTGAGGCACAAGCCAAGTAGATTGAGTTGAACTATTGAATTAGACCACCTTTGTCTACTAGTCAAATTTGCACAACCATTTCTTATATGAGTAATATGTTTTATTACCCATTTATACCATGGCCTAATATAAAAATCCATAAACCAACAGGAGGCACACAGAGGCCAATCGGAGGCACACAGTAAAATGACAGCATATATCTCTATAAGAACAGCTCCATCCAACAATAAATACGTAATAATCAAATCTATCTGAGGGTGTTTGTGCCTTTCTTTTATAAGGAAAAGCACAAATACAAAAACGATGGAAGTGAAAGAGAAGAGACGGAAGAGGAAACCCCAAGCTATGAAAAACAAAGGAGCCTTGGTGTAGTAAACATCATAAGCATATCGGAGTTCATCCTCAATCGTCTTCCAAGTGGTTTGAGAATTAGGAAAATTGAAGTAATATCCAAAATGACTAATAAATCTGATTTAAAAAGAGACATCTAAAAACCTTAAACAAGAAAAATGCTTCCCTTATTTCGGCTGTAGTATTGGATTCATCACGAGATACAACAGGATGCTCATCCCATGAATACATGGATGGATCTCTGGAATTGAACGGGAGACTTATATCCATCAATAATCTATCCAACAAAGATAAAGGATTATTTGCTGATTTCAAGACCCATGTCCTTTTGGCATACTTGATAAACCCAACAAGAAACATTGGAATAGTTAAAAATGACAACCAACTGACCTTCCAAGACAAGAGAAAGATGTAGAGTGCCACTCCTGATTGAACAACTAGTCCAACCAAATGCCTTAACCACAATTCATTGTCTTGTACTGCGTAAGCTATAATTGTGCCCGGGCCGCCAAGGTGCAACAACATAAATGGTGCCCAGAATGCCATGAGCTCATTCTGTAATTGGGAATCATTGCAATCACAAGAGTTTCAATTTCTTTTATTATTGGAGATGACACCAAGTGCAACAGTTGCTACTGAATCAGCACCTAGGTACGCAAGCCAGAGAAAGACCCTTAACCAAGTTTTAACACTATCTTCTGCGACTGCCAAAGTGAAGAAGAGATAGTTGCAAGGTGAGACTAACAAGAACCAACACTCGTAGCTCCCAATCAGTCCATAATTTCCGCACATGCTCCAGAAACGATGGCGCAAGCCTTCGCATCTCCAGGAAAACCCAACTGTTAAAAACTTCACCAGGATTTAAATGAAAGCAAATTATTATATGTTGGCAAGATTAGCATATGCCTCAAGAAGGTAATCACATACGGAAAAAATACAAAAATTTTACTGAAATAAGCTTACCTAATCCAAGTGTATAAATTAAAAAGCAAAAAGGAAGAAGTAAAAAATATGCTTATTGACATAAAAGTGATCAGGTATTGTGAAATTTATTAGAATAAATAAATAAACTGCAAAAATAAAAGAGTTTCGTTGCTTCTGTAGATTACTATTTTTCTTGGTATAAATATTTTAAATATAGTCTAAACTAACGTACAAAATAGTGATTGACCCTAAACAACTCAATGCCATTAAATATGTGATTATTTAGCATTCAATTTAAATTCTTTTAACAACTAATGACTTTCTGTAATTGAGTCTGTAAGGTGCTAGACTCATGTAATGTTGTAGTTTTCATATATGATATATCTAATAAGAGAGGATACTAACAATATGCCAACCATATATCAAAAATAATTTCAAAAAGGTATAAAACAGAAGTTTGAACACTTCATTTCGTTTTTTCTGATTATAAAAAATCAAAATCCTCGTTGCAAATAAGAATTCAATGGAATTTTTATATTCTCTACCAGAAAAATATTTCTCTTTCTTCCTCCTCCCAACTTTCTCCCCAACAAAAGATAGACAAAAAACCTGGTTGCCCCTCTGCCTCAATAGTTAAAGCTAAATTATGAGGGAGAAGTATCTCTGATATTTGAAAAGGAAAAAAAAAAAAAAAAAACATATATAAGGCTTAGAAAAATATACGAATCCAGGAAGTTTAAGTTGCAAATAAGATAGATGCCAATGAGCTTTAGCTCCAACTCAACTTTAACAACTCAGCAAAGGAAAAAAAATTATAGAATAAAAAAAATGTGAAGGACTGAACTGTTGACACAGAAGTAATATACAGAATTGTTTGACTAACTCCATAAATTAGCAAAGCAACTATCAACTAACGCTTACTAAGTTATATTCAGCTGCCATGGGAGTAAACCCAAGCCACAAAACCAACAAACAAACTAAAAACTTTAGATCGAAAAAAATTGTGACAAGAAAAAAAAAATATTTATATATATAGAATATCTAATTTGCAATTGTTACAAAACATTGCAATGACTAGCATTTGGAAGTGCCACAGAAAAATCAGTATTAGAAAAAAATGAACAAGATAAAAATAAAAGATAACATCATTGCTAACATAGAGAAGACAATCAAAAGGTTGGAAGAGGAGAACAGTGCAGCAAAAAGATCTATAATTCCAAACACATATATATCAGCCCACTCATATATATAACATTATGATAGGCTTTCCTAACTATCTGTCAGCCCACTCATCCATCAAGATATTGAAATATAATAGGCTCATCAGTGAATCAACTTACTCTGATTCTCAATCTTGGCAAACTTGACCAAACATGAGATTCCTAGAATGGATCGCCTATCTTTTGTGTACTCCAAGAATTAACAGAAGGTTATTACTACAACTGTGAGTGCTCCCCACTATATCTGTCATCCGCTCACCTAGGAAACCCCATTTTCATCCCAATAAAATGCCTCCAAAGATCTTTCCTCCCCAAATTCTACGATCATTTGCCAGCAAAGCTTGGTTATAGGTACTTAGCTTCCTTATTCTAAACACTTCAATTTAGAAGGACAACAAGCAAGTTCCCAATCCACCAACTGAAATTTGAACTTCTCATCTATAGCACCACTTAAGTCCACTGTAATTTTTCCAACTATTTATCCACATGCAAAGGATTTGTAAAAAGACCAGAGAAAGGAAAAAAGTAGATAAATGGGATGTCTGACAGGGGCATGACTTTCTATCTCTTTTTCTTCCTTCCATGTAAAGAACCGACTTCTATCAGTCACTAAATTTCAATTTAGCTATTTTTGAGTAGCTACATTACCAACTGACAATATTTTGAAAATTCAAGCTACAATACCATGTTAAAGAATGCCATGGATAGGTAGAACTTAGCTGAGAAAGGACTTAACAGGGACATAATGCTATAACAATCTCTTAACATTTTTATTTTAATTTAATTAAAATAGCAGTATTTGTATTAAGGAACAAGACTACTAGTTCTTGTTGTACAAATGTTTGAAGAAGTCAGAGCCTTCCCCTTGCCAAACATGAAACTCATTTACTCTACCAGCCCAGTCTAGCAACTGAGTTGCCACTCTATTACATTTTCTTACAAGCATAGTTGACAGACCCTCCCATTACAGCAATTTTATTTCTTATTATCATGATTATGCTTTTTTATATTATTTACTTGGTGGTGGTGGTCCTGGTGGGGAAGAATTATGGTAAAGCAATCATGGGTATTGAAATCTTGTTTTTCAAATAGGAGGAAATTCCAAATCAACTTTCGAAACAAAGTTAACAAACAACACCCAAATCTCCTATGAAAATAATAAAAATAAAAACCCAAATCAATTAATAGCATTAGGGATTACTCACAATGAATAAAACTAAAGACAAATCATGCGTTGATAGTCAAAGAAACTTTAATAATCTGTATATTAGTAGTAAAATCAACTTCGTCTGAGATAAAGAGAGAGAAAGACAAACCTATTTCAAATATCGACGCCGGGCAGAGAACGGCCGATACTGTTTCTTCTTTGGGTTTTGTTTAGCTGCCCTGGGTTCTTGTGGTTGATTAGTAAGAGAAGAAGCTAATACAGAATAAGCCGAATTCTTGGTTCTTTAGATAAACTGAATCGAAAGTGTGATACAGAGTCCAAAGCGTGATGAAGAGAAAGAAGCGCGACAGAGAGAACTTTGTTTTTGAGAAGGAGATCGAAGCGCACAGTGAATACTGGGTTCTTTTTGGTTTTTTTACTTATATATATAACTTGTTTAACCGGTAACAAGTATTCACTCTAACTTACTTCAAATTAAATGAACGGTGCTGATCAAATTTTTATTCAATTAATGGTTTAGATTTAGGTGGGTATTATATCCAAAAAAAAGAGGAGAGTATGGTAGAGAATGATAGAGTAAGTAGGTAAAAATTAAATGTTATTGTTCATTGTCCAAACAGGACAAAAGTTAAAATAATCTGCTAAAAATGCTCTAATAATGCTGAATTAACTCCAAAAAATGCAGAACTTTTTACTTTTTTTTTTTTGAAGCAGTACGTAAATACTAAAATGAACTAACTCCAATTTTTCACATTTTCACCATTTGTCTATTTATATTTCTCCATAAACTTTTCAGCCATATCTAATATCTTCAACTAACTTTTTTCCAATTAAGTTTTAGTCATAATTTTTAGTTTTAGCTTTCTTTAGAAGATTCATTCAATTTTTTTTAAAGGATAAAACTTACGTATATATAGTACATTATATTCCCCTATTAAACTCATCCATATTGAATTTAATTGTTCCTAAAATTAATAAAACTATTTGTATTTTTTTGTTCGTGTATAAAAGTATTTGAATTTAATTTAAAAACCTAATGCATTACAATTAAGTTGCCATCTTTAAGAAGTTTTTTCAATTCCCAAAACTCTTACGATATTCCCTTCCACTTTATAGCCAACAAAAAGACTCTTCTCATCACTGGTGCTCTCTCTTCAATTTCAATTTATTAAATCTTCCTTACGATACTCTCACATAGTCACATTTTTATTAACTCCTCTAGCTCTTAAAAAAGAGTTTTCTTATTTCAAATTTAAGCAATCTTGAGAGGTACAAAATTCTTTTTTATTCTTTTTCGTTAATATTTTAGTTTAATTTCAATTTATATATGAATTATGACTTGCTTTGGATTTCTTCCTAAAAATAGAAAAATTAGTGCATGAAAACACGCACGTGTGTGTGTATGATGTTGATTTTTTTTCTTAAACTACAAATCAATATGATAGTTTTACCTTGGCCTCTCCCAATAGAAATTTCTAGTTTTGCCCTATGCATGAGAAAGATTGAGCGGCTTGAAATTGCTGCAAAAGAAGGTTTTGGCTTTACCAAATTTCAAAATTGGGCCCTTAGTTGAATTAAAGATAGTAACTAATTCGCTAACAAGTATGCTAGCACCAAAGACACATCGTTTTTTTTTTTGGAGAAACAAACACACTCACACACACACAAGGGAGAAAGAAAGGAGTTCTAACACAAAGGCACACCACAACTTCACTCAAAAGCCATATTAACTGTTTTTTTAGAAGACATCAAAGTACACTTAATTGGTCTGCGAAGTGGCATACAAGCATATTACTTCCTTGCATGTTAAAAAAGACATAAAAGTATGGATCGTTTACCTTGTTCAATGGTTTACTCGCAAATCTATATATATATATATCTAAAAGCTAAAGTGTAATATTTATTTTTGCTACGCTCCTGTTGAGCCACATCAACGACAATATCATTATTTCCATTAATAAAAAAATTATTTTATTTTCATTCTATTTCTATTAGTATTTTAACAATTTCACAATTTCCACTTCAACTTTCATAACACCCATGACTCTCTCTCTCTCTCTCTCTCTCCATTATTTTTAGCTTCCCATGTTATCTATTAATGCATGAAACTCTCCATCTCCCCCTTTCTTACCCCTTCCTTTTCTCATTGAACCTAATTTGGTCATACATGTTCAGTTGCCACTGTCCCTATAAATTCAAGGAGATAATGTATAAACAGTTATACATCCACTATCTCTCTTCATTGGAAGATGATTGGTTTTGGATTTAGCTCCAACAAAAAGCACATGACCAGTGGTATTATTAGATGCTTTAACTCATGTTCTTGTAATAGGCTTTGATAAAAGAACACGTGTCACCATATTATGCATCCATGAGTTTTAAGGATCCAACTTTAAAAAATACTACCATAAGGCTTGCGTGATACACAAATAATGCTTTAAACTACCATGTGAAAGATTATATAAAATGTTTAACATATGTTAAAGAAATAACATGAAATAATGTTGAAAAAACATGAATAGGCTTTTATTGAATTAAAGTAATATGGAATTAAGGAGATAAATCATTTATCTTTAAATCTCAAGAGGTTAAAGAAATAGAGTACGTCATAAAAATTAGTTGAAGTAATGAATTCATCATGAAAAGTGAAAATTTAAAACTGCGTACACATGTCTATTATAATTTTTCTAAAGAACAACGTAGGAATATTGCAATTTAAATAAAGATAATAGCATTTTAATCCATTCCATATTATTGACAATTATTATACAATGTAATTGTGCCACATGGTAGAACCTCGTGATCTTCTACATAACATTTAGCAATCAAAGAGAGCAAAAAAAAAAAAACTTAAAACACAAAACTAAATTGTATCAACCTCAAATAGAGTTTAAAAAAAATACAAAAATCTATCAACCTAAAGTAGAGATGCAAGAAATTTTTTTAAAAAGAAATCCACTATATAATTGAGAGAGAGAGAGAGAGATCACATTTTGTGAAGGGAACAAATTATGCATAGAATGGAAGAGAAAATAACAAATTTATACTAAAATATATTAAAGAAATAACATAAAGTAATGTCGCGAAAACATGAATAGGTTTTTATTGAATTAGAGTAATACAAAATTAAAGGGATAAATAATTTTTCTTTAAATCTCAAGAGGATAAAGAAGTAGAGTATGTCATACAAATTAGTTGAAGTAATGAATTCATCATGAAAAGTGCAAATTTAAAATTGCACACACATGTCCGTTATAATTTTTCTAAATAACATTTTCACATGTGATGGTGGGTTTCTAGATCCTAATGTGAAGATTACATGTCTTGATATAATGTTGTGGCTTTTAATATAAAAGCTCTGTAAATAGATTCTTTATAGATTGCGATTGTCTTTGCCTTTCTGAAGTAAAAGACAAACCTCTGTTATCAGACTACACTATTGTTAATTTGCAGTACGTTTTGCATTTTTGACACTTTCCATTACCCAATATGAAAAGGAAAAAGGAAAAAATAGCACTGATAAAAGGAAAGGGCCCTAGGAGCCTTTACATGATTAAAAGGGATTTCTATTCAGTCCAATTAGCATATGCCTCAACAAGGCAATCACATGAAGAAAAAAAAATATTAACAAAAACACGGAAATTCTACTGAAATAAGCTTATCTAATCCAAGTACAGGGGTAGTGCTATGTTGAAAGAGGGGGGGGGGGGGGGGGGGGGGACATGGTCCCCCAAAATTTTGAAATTTTTTTAAATATAATTATTTTAATGTTTTCAAAATTTAGTGTACAAAAATAAGAGTTGGCCTCCCCAAGTATTTGAATTAGTCCAAGTATTTGAATAAAAAAAAATAATTGGTTTAATAATTATAGAGACATAACTTTATTTTTCGCAATTCTATTTTTTATTGTACAATGTGGTCTTATATCTTTCAAATATTTGATAAATTTTAGCACCAAACATGTTTAAATTTATCTTTTCAATCTGCTATGCGGCGATTAACATTGACTCATTAAAAAATTCTTGTCACTAAATCTACACATGAAATGTCTCTTTAGTTGCCACATAATGGGTTAAACTAAGATAACTTCAAATATGTTTGGAGCCTAACTTGTTCCTTTAAGTTTTGGGTCATTCATATTTTTGAAAATTTCATCAATTCAATTAAATGATTTTTTACTTACATTAGTATAAAATTTGATAATTTGCATAGAAAATAAAACTTTTTAAGAATTTCACTATGAAAATGGTAAAAATGTATTTTTATTAATTTTATGAAAGATCATTATTATAGGGTCACAATTTGCACCCAAACCCAAAATTAAGGTTGGGATAGACCCAAAAAGCCCAATACAATGAATTTGTAGAGAGTGGACTTGAAATTTAGGTTCTAGTGATTTTAAATAACAAAGATAATGGGCTAAATCGCAACACCATACACATAAGATAGTTTATATAACAAAAATTGTCCTCGGACTCAAGCCGAGGAGACTGGATCTTATATTTCACTTTCTCAAAAACAATTATCGTTATTGATCTCAATGTCTATAGTGTTTTCTCTCTTCTCCCTTTGATTCCCCTTCTTTGAATGTCTTCTCCTCCTTTAATATCTTATTTCCTCCTCTCTCTCCATCCTCCACGTATGGATTAGATTACTGATTTGGATCCTTGTCCCATCAGCCATCCTTGAAATCGTTGGAGATAGTTGTAAGGCTGAATCCTGATACTTAGCCATCACTTTCCCATTAATGCGGCCAGAGGTTTAGTTGCAGAGCATCTACTGCAATGGTAGCAGCTTTATCTTGGATGCTTCATAACCCTTATTTTTATCCTACATTCCCTCCATGCTTATCCTTACTTATAGGGTTTCCTAGAACATCACCTTTGGACATTGGACAACCCTTCCCTATCTCGGCTCTAAATAGCCGAGGTAGGATTCATCCTCGAACAACCTTTAGGGAGGACCTTGATCAGCCCCTGTCTCTTTATCCATCAACACTGCTTTCTGAGCCCTTATTCCCACATCCTCGGACCATTTAGTGTCTCCGAATTGGGCCTTTGGCCCAATACATACCTGTGAGCCCATTGACCCCACAGTTATCAAACATAATTTTAATTGAAAATAATAAGTTTTTTTTTCTCTTGGGTGTGTGTATATATTAGTGTGGGTGATACCATACCATACCGGCCGATATATATTGTACCGGCCAGTTTTTCAATACAGGTACACCCTATGTTTCGTACCGGAAAAAATACCAGCTGTTCCGGCCTCACACCGGCCGTACTGGCGAAATCCGACTGTTTCGGCCGGTAATTGGATACCGGGCCGAAACACGATCTCAAAAAAAAAAAATCTGAGTAAACCCAGAAAACACAAACACAATCCTCCTCTCTTCTTTGTTCATCTATCTCTCTCTCAAACGGTAACACAATCAAAACACAAACACAATCTAAAATCATAATAGAGACAACAAATCAAGAACAGGGAAAAATACAAATTTAATTGGAACAAAAAATCTAAAATCAAAACAAAAACAACAAATCAAGAACATAAAAGCCTATCTAAGCTCCATTGTAACAACAAAGTGACTCAGAAAAAAAAAAAAAAAAAAAAGGCCAATCTCTCTGCCGGCTGTGTGTGTGAGTGAAGTGAGATGAAGAAAAAAAAAATAAAAAACAAAAATGCAAACATAGAAGTCAAAAGATCATAGTTGGCTGTGTCACCTGTGTCTGTGAAGTAAGCCGAAGAGGAAAGGAAAAAAAAAAAAAAAAGGAAGAACAGAAGAAAAGGAGAAAGAGAGACAGAGGTTCTGGAAACTTGGAAAGTAGAGATAAAAATGATGTGGTTGGAGATATATGGTTATAGGTGTGTGGTGGAGAAAAAAAAAAGAAAAGAAAAGGAAACGTACGATGGATGAAAGAAAAGAAAAGAATAAGAAACGACCACCTAGAAATAATATCACAATATTTTCACAATATTTTCACAATAAATTTTAAGTTATTAGCTAATATGAGTGAATAAAAAAATAATTTCATCAGTGGGTTCAAATTAGAATTAGTAACAACTTTCCACATAAACTGTTGATGTGATTCTTGTGAAAGTATTGCAAAAAATATTGTGAATATAACATTTTTATTGAAAAATATAATTGTTGGGAATGAAATAATAAAAATAGCGGTAAACCCGAAACGGTACACCGGTATTGACCGGTATTCAAAATATATCGTACCGCTAGCCAAACCGGTACAATCTCCAGTACGGTATTGACTTCCTTGGTATATATATGACTTATCAAATAAAAAAGTATGTATATATAATAAAAACATGTGTGTATATATATGTGTGTCGAGAGTTGTCTTGATAAATATATTAGTGCTGCAACTTGGCTCTCTCAATCAAAAATTTCTAGCTTCACCCTTGTCCACGTATATATAACTATGCTACTCTAAGTTTGGCCAGATGCCTTTCTACTAAATATTTTCCAAAATAATGCTATCTGGAAAAATTAGCCATAATTTTTCATGTTCTTAGATTAGTGTTTGTTTACTGTCTAATTTGCTCTTTGTTTGTTTGAGCTTGCTGAGCTAATTGTCTTATTTTTGTTAGTTTGAATAAAATTGACTCATGTTCCCCCAAAAATTAATTCATTTCTTTATCTATAATTATCTATAGTCAAGGGAATGAGAAAAGGTAGAGAAAAAATAGAGCTAACAAATACAATCTCAACTAATCTCAAAATATTTAGGACTAAGGCTTTGTATTATTGTTGTTGGGCAAGACTTAGGTACAATTCTTAGGTGTTGTTCTTTAGGTTCTCTTGTTAAGATTTTGCCATGTGAATTTTTTATCATGAGATGGAAGTGTATTTTTTAGTTAAGTTGTCATATGACTGAATCTTAAAAGGGGAACCTAAAGAACAGCACTTAAGGTACTATATCTAAGTTTTGTCCATTGTTGTTTTATAGTTATATGGATAACACAAGCATACTTGTTAGCAGCGCCAGCATCCTTCGTTCAACTTCTGAGTCTTCTTGGTGCAAAAAGAGAGATGGCTCATTTGGTAGGGGAAAAAAGTTCAGTCTTAGTGAGAAACAACTAAAGAGATGCTCCAAGTGATCACTTTTCTCTTCGTTTCGTCTCTCTTTCTTTACTGGTAATAAGAAACAACTAAAGAGAGGCTTGTTCTACTTTCTCTTTGTAAACAAAGGGACAAGCCTATTTATCAAAATTCCTTAAAAGACAAAAAGGAAGAAGTAAAAAATATGCTTATTGACATAAAAGTGATCAAGTATTGTGAAATTTATTATAATAAATATATAAACTGCAAAAATAAAAGAGTTCTGTTGCTTCTGTTGATTACTATTTTTCTTAGCATAAATCTTTTAAATATAGTCTAAACTAACTTATCAAAATAGTGGTTGACACTTCTTGTGTGTGTGTGTGTGTGTGTGTATATATATATATATATATATTTTTTTTTTTTGAGGATTACTTCTTGTATATATATTACAAAGAAAGTGTATATCCAATAAAAATAAAGATAAGCTTGAAGTTGCGCTCACACTTTTTGTAGCACTAAGGGAGTATTTAATTCGCTGTAAAGTTACATTATACCATAATATTATATTAATATAATCTCAATACAAAAATATAACATTAAATTGTTTAAGAATGCGAATCAAATCCATTTTTTTAAGAGCCGGGCCTGAACTCCACTCCAACAGTTCAGCCAGAACCCCCCCCCCCCCCCCCCCCCAACAAATCCCAACTTTTTAGACCTTCTTTTTTAAAGCAGTAGGTAAATACTATAGTGGAGTGGACCAACTCCAACTTTTTCACATTTTCACCTTTTGTCAATTTTAGTTTTAGCTTTCTTTAGAAGATTCATTCAATTCTTTTAAAGGATTACACCAAAAAAAATTTAAAGAATAAAACTTAGGTATCGTACATTATATTTCCCTATTAAACTCATCCATATTGATTTTTTTTTTTTTTAGAATCCCATATTGAATATAATTGTTCTTAAAAATAATAAAACTATTTGTATTTTATTGGTCATGTATACAAGTATTTGAATTTAAATTAGAAACCTAATGCGCTACAATAAAGTTAATGTCCTTAAGAAGCTTTGTCATTTTTCAAAACTCTTATGATATCTTCTTCCACTTTATAGCCACCAGAAAGACATTTCTCATCACCCGTGCTCTCTCTTCAATTTCAATTTATTAGTTCTTTCTTACAATGCTCTCACATAGTCACATTTTTATTAACTCCTCTAGAAAGAGTTTTCTTACTTAAATTTTAAGCGAATCTTGAGAGGGTGCAAAATTCTCTATCTTCTTTTTCATTAATATTTTAGTTTATTTTCTTTTTGTAAACAAATTATGACTTGCTTTGGATTTCTTTCAAAAACAAATTAATGCATGAAGACATGTATATATGTATATGTGTGTGTGTGTGTATTATATTGTACTTTGAATTTTTCTTAAATTACAAATCAATATAATAGTTTTACCTTGGCCTTCCCAAATAAAAATTCCTGGTTCCGATAAAGAGGAAGGCGAGGCTTTGAAAGGCATAATGCGTGAGTCCTTGGCGTGGCCTCTTCAATACCACGACCCCATCCAATTGGGCCATGCTAGCTAGATCCCACCACAGGGCAGATCAAGACTTCTTTGACTTCTTTTGTTGTTCTTGATTTAAATTCCTGTGTTAATTTGTTTGTCTCCTTAATAGGCTTTTTGTTGTTGTTTTAAATTTAGGTTTCTTCATTTACACCCATAGAGCCACTTGCATACGCTGGTTACTTTGTAATTTCGATTATTATAGAGGAAAGTAAATAGGTCTTATAATGATGCCAAAATTTCGCTAATAGGTAATATGGGTTCTGCAATTTGAGGTTTGAGTTCTATTGATTAAAATTGAGCAGAACCGTGTTTTTGCTTGTTTTGTTTGATTGATATCCTTTGTGGTTTTGTGGTCAATCATTGGATAAAAGAGTTAAAGACTTAAAGTGGCTTTAAAAAGCTTGATGTGATTCAACTTTTTTTTTTTTTTTTTAAATTCTTTGAAAGAAAATCTTTAGAAGAGTTTAGTACTACATGGGGAACAAGGTTGGTCCCTCCGCTGTTGTTCCCATCCTCCAATTCTCCGCACCCACAAGGTCCGCCTCTCTCTCCCGCTACTGGCATTTTATGTTCTACGGGTTTGAAAGGGCACACAAACCCAACACCCAAATAGAAATGGGTTCGCTGTTACATTCATGTGTAATTTTTAAAAATTTAGAGTCTGAATTTGGTACGAATAAGGTGTAAAAGCCATATTTTACACCATTTAATAAGAGATTGTCACATCAACTTTTTATTTAAAACTAATCAATACGTTCTATCACACATAATAACATCTCAATAAAAACACAGTTAATTTAGATTTCAAATGGGTATTAGAATTGATTAAGTGCGGTTGTGTTTGTTCTTTAATATGTAATATGATGATGAGATATGTTGAGATTTGAGGGATAAAACTTGGGTTTTACACCGCATTCTTATTGAATTTAATCTCAAAATTTTATACCTCATCAAAAAAAATTGTCACTTCATTATTCCGTTGGACACATAAGCAATAAAATTAACAAAGTTAACAAAGGGACTAATATTGTTCATATTTTAAACTTTGGGGACCAATAGCACTCATTTTAAACTTAAGGGACTAAAAGTGCTCACTAGATAAACTTTAGGGACGTACCAATAATGTAATTTCGCCTAAAGAATTTCTCGAAATGTGCCTAAACAACTTCATGCATGGGTTGAGAAGTTTTAGGTCAAGCTTAGATTTGAACAACAATTGCTAGTATAAATTGTTAATAACGTTATAAATTAACAAGACAAGATGGTTTAAGGTTTAGAGATTTTGATCAAGCAAAAATACTTGCAATGTTATGGATTTGAAAAGTATTATACATCTACCCATTTCAAATTCACATATTAACAAAACTAAAATCCATCTCTAAATTTTATAAATTTGAAAAATAAATATCCTCTCATGAATTAATGAAGTCATTTAAATTTAAAATTAAAATCCAAATCACTCATTTCAAACATTACTTTCCTCTCATGTATGATTTTTATTAACTATGAATTGATTAGTTTTATTTTCTTTATTTTATATGAAATATATATTTATAGTTGATTGAGATTATGGAGAAGCCTTATCATAATATGAGTTTTAAATCAAATTCTAAGTATGAAAAAATAAATTAAAGTTTACATTTATTTTAGTTTTAGTATGAAATTATATTACCATAAAATTGTATATTTAGTTTGTTATTGACATCAATTAATATTTTTCACATTCATTTTACTTTCAATTTTGTCTTTTAATCTTGCCCTTTGAGTCAAAACCCTAGCTTTACCATTGCCAAGATCTAAGCTCAAGTAGAAGAATCTCAATTAAAACAATATATCATTTTTACAATGACAACTAACAGGTGCTAATATATCATTTTGTTAATCCTATTTGAATTCCGTTAGCCACCTAATATAACTGCTATTATACTTTTACTAGCCTCATCACACACGCTTCGTGTGTGCGATGAGGCATTTTTTTTTTTTTTTTAGTGTCAATTTTTCATTCATTCCAATTTGAGGTTTACACGCTTTCTCATTAATATTACACATTTAGAATTACTAATACAACCAGGAGTGTCATGAGTCTTAGTGGCCCTATTTTGTAGCCAAAAAAAAAAAACTGTGTATTTATTTTATATATATAATTTTTATTTTGAAAATCTAATTTATAAGTGAATAAAGCAATTTGAAAATCAACCGAAGAATGACCCTATTTTTTAGACAATGTTTTAGTGGGAGTTAAAGTTATATTTTTACCAGATTGTCCTTTAATTTTGTTTCTACTTAAATATAGGGGTGTAGGGGCATTTTTTAACCCAAAAAAATGAGAAATCCAAACAGGGAAGCCCTTTAAATAATAGTATAGATAACAATGAGCAAAACAGCAAACCCAAAAACAAATTTATTCTATTTTAAAAGTTAAAGTTTAGAGATTAATTTGACTCTATTAATATTTGAATAATCAAATTAAACTTAGGATTCGATTGTTTTCATATCTAACAATATCCACATTGTTTTATATTATGTCCACACCTTTTTATATCATGAAAACCAAATGGGTTAGCTAAAAATAAAATCTCATTCATTTTGGGGCTCTAACTAGACTGCTAGTATGCCTGTGGCATGCATTTATTGGATTTCATTGTTGGGACACCTCATTCATATAAAGCAATGGCTAATTGTTGGTACACACATTGTTTCACACACGCTACACACAAATTATTTTTTGAACTACAAATCGTGTCTTAAAGTCATGATTATAGTTAAAAAACTAAATTGTGTGGAGTTTTTGTGTAATAAACACTACCCTAAAGCAAGATAAATGTCACCATAATAAGCAAATCTCATATCGTTGGTGGAAAAAGATAAGAAATAAATGGAAATCACCTAGAACCAATTAATCTATTGGAATTTATTTTACACACAAAGAGAGAGAGAGAGAGAGAGAG
Organism: Castanea mollissima; assembly: GCA_014183005.1. NCBI lineage: Eukaryota > Viridiplantae > Streptophyta > Magnoliopsida > Fagales > Fagaceae > Castanea > Castanea mollissima. Next base: position 66,517,798 of record JACAVU010000002.1, read on the forward strand.
AGAGAGATTTAAGGACATATCAACTTAAATTTGTAGTTCATATTGATGATAACTTCAATACACAAATAAATCCGAGTCCCCTATCCTACCATGTGTTCTTCCTTTGTGGTCTTGTTTGTGACTTTTGAAAACTTTCTTCGAGGTTGAAATACTGTATCAAAAGCCAGACGTGCGTAAGAAGCTCCCCACCCTTTCGGAGTAGTTGAGCATGATGATTTCCTTGACAAAGAGTTGTTCAAATGCTCTATCCTTTTCCTACTCGGTGGCATCTTGTTCTCGTTGTGTGTCCGCTTGGGTATCTCATTGTAACTTATATGCATAATGTTTATCAAAAGATATCAATTTTTTATCATTTTTATGCTAAATGTATGACAAAAAGGTAAAATGGGGGAGAGAATGGAAAAGCGAAATGACAGAAAATATTTTAGTTTCCCTTATTTGTGTTTGGTTGGGAGGGTGAAAAAGCGGAGGGGTTGAAAACTTTTTTTATTTGGTTTAGATGAAAAATGAGAGGATTGAAAATAGAGTTTGTATAAATTTACCATCATATCTCTGTTAAATAAAACAAAAAGTAACACATTATATACTTGGAAAAATTGTGTATAGATTGAAACTTCATTAAAATGAAAAAATAAAATAAAATAAAAAAGCATAAGAAATTAATCCAAAAATATTTTCTAAAAAAATAAAAATAAAAACAAACCACAACTAATGAGAAAAGAAACATAGTGAGCACCCACAAAAGAAGAAAAAAAAAAAGGTGGTGGAAACGTCCAAAAACATATTAAGCACCCACACACAAAAAAAAAAAAAAAAACAAAACCAAAACCAAAACCTCTAGAACGTTTTCTCTCCTATAATCAACACAATTTGAAGAAATTGAGTTTTGGTGGGCCCAAGGAGAAATACCCCGACCACTCCAGTTCCCCCCCCCCCACTCTCCTCCCAACCAAACAACCACTTCAATCATTTTCTTCCCACTTTTCTCTTCTTTATTTTCCATTCACCCACCTTTCACTCCAACCAAACAAGCCTTGGCCTAAGGTTGCCGCTACAAAAAGACCCCACTCTTTTTTCTTAAAAAGACCTCAAGCCTCGTAATAAAATGGTTCAAAATTGTATGATAACGATTGGTTCTTTAAAAAATATAAAATAAAATAAAGGTTGCTCACTATATTTCTCATCTCTAATGAAGTCTCCTTATTATTAGACCAATTAAAAGCCTAAACTTTTTGAAAAAAATAAAAATGTCTAGACCGTAAATGATGATTCATTCCGTAATAACTTGAGATTTTAATTTATATAAACCAATATCTTACACTAATTTTCCAGATTTCTAAAGATTGGGAACAATAGCCACCTAATTTTTCAGATATCTACCCACCAAACATACTCATATCTCTCTCTTACCACCAAAATATAAAAATTGAACTTACTACTTTACTTAACCATATATTGTCTTATTTCCAAGAGAAAGTGTCTGACTGTTCATCCTATAAAAGTATGACATCCATTTTGGAGGCTCCAGCTAAATTGCTAATGTCAATGTGGCATGCATTTCTTGGATTTCATTACTATGGTTACCTCAATCATTGAAAGCAATAACAAGGAAAATGTCACCCAACTAACCTAAGTAGTGAAAACCTTGTCATCTTGGGATAAATCTCAGACATTGGCTGGAAAAGATAAGGAACAAATTGCAATCACATTAATCTTAACTCTATGACGCTCTTGGCTCTTTGTACTTCGTCGGGTTTCTTACATTGCTGTCACTTTAAATGATGGTGACTCGCATTTGTCACTCTCATCTAGATAGTATGTTTTGGATTAACTATGGGCCAACCATCTTATTCATTTGTCTTTCACATGAGATGTTTAGGCTTGATGGACAAGAATTTTTCCTAGAAGTTGAAGACACAATCAACCCGAGTACCAAAGGTTCAAATTTTATGGTATTGAGAATTTATATGTATAGAACCAGCTAAGCTCAATATTCAATTATTCAAGTTTAAACTGATCTGACGGTCCAGTCCAATCAAAATTTTAGTACATTGCACTAAAACTAGCACTCCATTCCTGTTTTTACATATTACCAAATATTCACTTGGGAACATAAAGAATTTCTTGAGATGTGCCTAAACAACTTCATGAGTTGAGAAATTTTTGGTCGAGCTTAGATTTGAAGAACAATTGCTAGTATAAATTGTTAATAAACGTTATTTATTAGCAAGACAAAATGGTTTAAGGTTTGGAGATTTTGATCTTGCAAAAATACTTGTGATATTATGGATTTGAATAGTATTTTAGATCTAATCATTTTAAATCCATGTATTAATAAAATGAAATCCATTTCTAAATTTCATCAATTGTGTGTGTGCGTGTATGTATATATATCCTCTCATATATTATTGAAGTCATTTAAATTTAAAAGTAAAATCCAAATCTCTCAATGGTGGCATCTTGCAAGGTACATGGAAATCAAAAGCAAAGTACTTGAGTTAGAAGGCAAGGGAGGACAAAACCCCACTTTACTAAAAGAATGTAATTAGTACTTTTATATCTTGGTGAAAATACACTTTTGGTCCCTACATTTTGGGTCGATTTCCAATTTGGTCCCTAAATTGATTTTGTTACTAATATAGTCCCTAAAAAAAGAAAATCAATTCTATTTTGGTCCCTACCGTCAACCAACTAACAGAAAAATCCTACGTGGCAGACGGAGTGCATAGGTGGCATATCAAATGCTGACATGGCTAATAAAATAATAATAAAATACCATGTCAGCATCCACGTCAGCATATTTTTTTTTTTTAAAAGCCACCTCAGAAAATTAAAAAACAAAATAATGAAATAAATTATTTTTTAAAACCTTAATTGATTTTTTTTTCTTTTCATTATTTCTTTGGTGTTCTTCCCATTATTCCCAAAACATACTGCTCATGTTCTTGAACCCAGCAAACTGATCAGCCAAAAGCAATACAGAACCATCAATCTGAGATTAAACCGATCAAACCCATATGAAAAAAAAAAAAATCAAAACCAATCAACCAATCATACCCATATGAAACCAAAACCAAATCAAACCCATCAAACCGATCAATCCATCTATCACCACAACTGCCGATCTCAACCTCACCCACTGATCAACCCATCCACCACCACCGAGTTCCCAAATCAAGAAACTAAAACATTAGATGTAGCTTCATAAGACATTAGATGTAGCTTCACCAAGTTCCCACCACCTCATGCATATTGAAGAGAGAGAGAGTGGTTCAGACCGAGAGAATTAGAGAGGGAAGAGAGCTTTTACCTTTGGTCTTGGAGCTATGGTGGCGCGTGGTGGAGAAGAAGGCCGAGCTGTGAGCTCCAACCCTAACGGTGAAGAGAAAGAGAATGTGAGATCAGAGAGTTTTTAGGGATTATTTGATGGGTTTGAATTAAAAAGATAAAGGAGTGAAGTATGAAAAATTATTATTGTTTTATAGTTTACATTTTTGTGTTTTTTGTTTTTGTGACGTGGGTTTGTTTTCTTAGCTTCTTATGAGATTTGGGTTCATGTTCTATTGATTTTTTTTTTTTTCAAATCTGAATCTATGTATTTTTTATGTTTTTAATTTTTTTTATGTTTTTTAATTTTTTTTTAAATTGAGAAATTAATTTTTTTTAATTAGATGCTGACGTGGATGCTGACATGGTATTTTTATTATTATTTTATTAGCCATGTCAGTATTTGATATGCCACCTATGCACTCCGTTTGCCACGTAGGATTTTTCTGTTAGTCGGTTGACGGCAAGGACCAAAATAGAATTGATTTTTTTTTTTTAGGTACTACATTAGTAACAAAATCAATTGAGGGACCAAAATGGGAATCGACCCAAAATGTAGGGACCACCAAAAGTGTATTTTTGCCTTATATCTTTTGTCCTGAAGTGAAATTAGTGTCTAAAATTGGGAAGTTGATCACAATAAACTGTCTGCAGATGCGATTATAAATCGAACCAGATCAAATATCAAAATAAATAATTAAATAAAAATAATAGCAGGACCTCATGATCAAGGAGATCACATGCCTAAGTAGAAGAAACTCAATTAAAATTATATAGCAATTGCTTAAATTGGTCAATTGGAAGCATACGATATTACGTTTCACATTTGATATCATAACTTATAACTTGAATATTAATGTAAAGCCATAAAATACCATGGAGAAAAACCTTTTTCAGCCAATAACCCTCATACTGTTAGGCTAGTAATGATTTTACAACACTAAAGCAACACATATATAATAACTTGGAAACACTTCCAATCTTATTTAATCTAGTTGTTTAGAACAATATAATTTTTTTTTATTTAGATTTTTATGTCATAATACTCATAACAGAGGAACTGCTTATCTAGAACTGATTACCAGAACTCTGTCCACAACCAGATTCATTGAGCCAGTTGCGTTGCCACTTGACTCTGACCCAGGACTAACCTTTGCTTCTTCCTTTTGTGGTCTTGTTCGTGACTTTTGAAAACTTTCTGTGAGGTTGAAATGTTCTATCAAAAGCCAGACATGCGTAAGAAATTCCCCACCTTTTCTGAGTAGTTGAGCATGATTAATTCCTTGACAAAGAGTTGCAACACAAGCCAGGTTTTCTACCCAAAACTTACTCAATATCTCCCACTTTCCATCCTTCTGATTTAGCTCTTTCGCTAGTTGAATTGCTAAAGGAAACAAAGATTCTCCGTACAAATCCTTTTCTCCCTCAAAGTCATTAGCTTTATATTCTGATATTATTTTTTTACAAACTTGGTCTTTAGGCAATCCGGAGAGCTTTCTCAGATTAACATAGGTCTCAACCCGTAAGCAAGTGAATTCAAAACCTTGTTTCACATTTCCCGCTGAGAATGCAAGAGGACACATCGCAAGAATATACATCATGTAATCTGAAACATCCTTGCTCACTTCCCGACTTAAATTTGGCTCGTTCCTATCACTGTCTTTGTAAAAGCAGAGATCTGTGGCAATGTGCCAAATGATAATGCTTTGATAAGTTTCCACATTTACAGTACCATTTGTTATGTATTTGTCGTACTCTTCGGAAAACCCATTGCTGTTGGAACGTAGTTTTTCCCAGAACGTGTTGAACACCAAGTCTTTCAACTCAATAGAGACCTTTTTATCGGTCCTATGGAAGAGAATCTCTAGTTCTCTATATAGTCTTGGCAACATTTTATGGAAGGGCCACTTTCTCAAAATAGCAAAGATTTTTGGGGTTCCATGGCCATTCTGAAGAGACTTATCTTTGAGGCACAAGCCAAGAAGATTGAGTTGACCCATTGAATTAGACCACCTTTGTCTGCTAGTCAATTTTGCAAAACCATTTCTCATATGGGTAATATGTTTTATAAACCATCCATTTGTATCCCGTCGCTCGTCGTAGGCACACACAGGCCAATCGGAGGCACATAGTAAAATGATAGCATATATCTCTATAAGAACAGCTCCAACCAACAATAAATATGTAATAATCAAATCTATCTGAGGGTGTTTGTGCCTTTCTTTTATAAGGAAAAGCACAAACACAAAAACGATGGAAGTAAAAGAGAAGAGACGAAAGAGGAAACCCCAAGCTGTGAAAAACAAAGGAGCCTTGGTGTAGTAAGCATCATAAGCATATCCGAGTTCATCCTCAATCGTCTTCCAAGCAGTGTGAGAATTAGGAAAATAGGAGTAATATCCAGAATGACTAATAAAGATGTGGAACTTCATATTTAAAAAGAGATATCTAAATTTCCTAAACAATATAAATGCACCCCTTATTTCGGCTCCAGTATTGGATTCATGATGAGATACAACAGGATGCTCATCCAATGAATACATAGATGGATCTGTGGGAGTAAAAATGCCACTTGGATCTGGCACTCCAATATTCAACAGAGGAATTGGATTATTTGCTGATTTCAAGACCAATATCCTTTCGGCATACTTGATAAACCCAGCAAGAAACATTGGGATAGTTAAAAATGACAGCCAACTGACCTTCCAAGACAAGAAAAGGATGTAGAGTGCCACTCCTGATTGAACGACTAGTCCAAGCAAATGCCTTAACCACAATTCAGTGTCTTGTACTGCGTAAGCTGTAATTGTGTCCTGGCCACCAAGGTGCAACAACAGAAACGGTGCCCAGAATGCCATGAGCTCATTCTGTACTTGGGAATCATTGCTATCGCAAGAATTTTGGTTTCTTTTATTCTTGGAGATGACACCTAGTGCAACAGTTGCCACTGAATCAGCACCTAGGTACGCAAGCCAGAGAAAGCCCCTTAACCAAGTTTTAACACTATATCTTCTGCGACTGCCAAAGTGAAGAAGAGATAGTTGCAAGGTGAGACTAACAAGAACCAACACTCGTAGCTCCCAATTAGTCCAAAATTTCCGCACATGCTCCGGAAATGATGCCTTAAGCCTTCGTGTCTCCAGGAAAACCCAACTGTTAAAAACTTCACCAGGATTTAAATGAAAGCAAATTATTATATGTTGGCAAGATTAGCATATGCCTCAACAAGGTAATCACATATGGAAAATATACATAAATTTAATATCATTTTGAGGACTTAATTATGATAACGCGGACTTAACTCTCCCCTATAGGAGCCTTCTCTCTCTCTAAGAGTCCTCTCTCCCTCTTTTCTCACCATTAGGGTCTGATCTAGGGTATATCCCTTTCTTCCTAAGTGCCACCATGGAACAAACTGTGGTGGATGGCTTGCTTAACCTCCACCTCACCAAGGAGGAGGAGGAAGAAATCTCAATCTTAACAAGATGCAGAACAGATCTACTAGAAGAATGTAACCTAAGTCTATTTGGTCGTTTGTTATCAGAAAGACACCAAAATCAAAGAGCTCTAAAGTCCATGTTAAGATTAGCTTGGAAGATGGGATCGAATTTGCAAATCGTGAACGTGGGAAACAATGTTTTGTAGTTCAAATTCGTTTCTGTATACCAATTACAGTGGGTAGAAAAGAATGGGCCATGGAATTTTGACAACAATCTCTTGTTGTTGTGCAAATGGAGAAGGGGCCTATCAAGTACAAACATCACTTTTACCCATTCTCCCTTTTGGGTTCAGAATTGGGGACTCCCTTTTGAGCTTATGTCTGAGAAGGTGCGTAGAGACCTCGGTAATAGCCTGGGGAGATTTATAGAAACTGATCAACGAACTGGGCAATCAGATCAAGCCAAGTTTAGGAGAGTCAAAGTGGATCTCCAACTGGATAAGCCCCTTAGGCATGGAGGCAGAATAGCCAGCATGGAAGGCAAGAGATTTTGGGTAAGTTTCAGGTATGAAAGACTTCCAACGTTTTGTTTTCATTGTGGTAGACTTGGGCATGATATAAAACATTGTCAGGAAATTCCAAACAATATTCAAACTTCTTCCAACCAATATGGTGATTGGCTTAAGGCTCTGGGAAGCTCTAAAATAGGTGTTGATAGATCAAGGTCTACGAGTAGTAGGGGTAAGGATGGTGGCAATGAGGACAAGGTTGAAAAAAATATTCCAACCACGGTGAAGAATTCATATACCTCTATAACTGACGGTGGTGGAAGCACTTCAGGCATCGGAGGTAGCCGGAAGGAGAAAAGTCAAAACATTGGAGAGGTAAATGACATCACCAGTGACAAAGAGGACCAGCTAGAGGAAGCTCTGAATTGATGGGACTACTCCACACGTTTAGAGCATGTTCCAATGCAGGTGTCAAAGGCACGTGATACTGTTGGTACACCCCCCCCCCCCTCACTTGGTCTCCTACGGAGCTTCAAAATTGAAAATGAGGCAAAAGATGCGTTGTCCTTAGTAGGCCAGCAAGCCCAAGCTGAAATAGACCCAATGGAAGTTACTAGCCTATTGAAACTAAGTATTAATGCTAACGAGGGAAATACAACCAAGATAGACTCCATAGGCCCAAAGGTTGACAAAAAGTTAAAGACCAGAGTCCATTTGAAAAAGATAGCAAGGGAACAGGGCAAAAGTAATAGCCCACAGTTTGAAGCTGATTTACTAACGGTGGGGAAAAAAGAGGGGGAAAGCTCATTTTTTATGAAGAAGAGGAAGTCATTGTGCAGAAAAGGAGGTGCACAGCAGCTAGCATAAACCACATTGAGACTGATGAGAGACAAAAGCCAAAACTAAGCATATGGAGAGAATTAGAAATAGGCTGGGTTTTGCAAATGGCCTTAGTGTTCCTTGTATTGGCCGAAGTGGTGGGCTGGCTCTTCTATGGGCTAGAGAAGTCGACCTTGAAATCAAAAGTTATTCTAAGAACCATATTGATGTAGTGATCAAGGAGTACGACAGTAATTTCTATTGGAGATTCACCGGCTTCTATGGGCATCTGGAAACCCACCAAAGGTATGAATCATGGCAACTTTTAGCTTTCCTCAATAATCAGCTTCAACTCCTATGGTTATGCCAGAGGGATTTTAATGAAATTTTATCGATAGCTGAGAAGGAAGGGGGTGCTATTCAAACCCAACAACAAATGGACGATTTTAGAAGGGTAGTTAACTATTGCATTTTCCAGGATTTGGGTTATAGTGGGTCTGATTATACATGGAGAAATATGCATGAAGGAAACAACAACATAAGCCTGAGATTAGATAGAGCCTTCGCTACTCTAGAGTGGGTAGAAAAGTTTGGGAGTTTGAAAGTGCACCACATTGTTGACTCCACATCGGATTACCATGCATTGCTAGTCACAGATTCAATATCCAAAAGATATGCCAGTGAAAAACGCTTCCATTTCGAAGCAATGTGGGCAAAGAACAATGATTGTAAAGCTATTATAGAATCATCCTAGGGCATAGGATCAGATTTAAGCTCTCCGGAAGGAGTTATAGAGAAGATCAATCGATGTGCTGCTGACCTTAGGACGTGGAGTTCAGAAGTGTATGGGCAAATCCCGAAAAAAATTCAGGCAAAAAGGAATGCTTTGAACAACCTAACTCGAAGTAATAAGGAAGGTGTCCTAAGTAGCAAAATCAATAGCTTAAAGAGAGAAATTAATACCATTTTAGATGATGAGGAACTCTATTGGGGTCAACGAGCCAAAGCACATTGGCTCAAGGAAGGGGACAAGAATACAAAATTCTTCCATGCTCAGGATTCGGAGAGGCGTAAGCAGAACACCATTATTGGAATTTGGGATGAACAAGGAAACTGATGTGATGAAAAGGAAAGCATAGCCCATGCAGCCATTAATTATTTTGAGAACATCTATACAACAACCCACCCAGCACAAGTTGATGAAGTAATTGCAGCCATACCTTTAAGAGTAATTGATGACATGAATGAAAGCTTAGACTGAGCCTTCACCAAAGAAAAGGTAGTCTCAGCTCTTAAACAGATGCACCCTACCAAAGCCCCCAGCCACGACGGTATGTCTGCTTTATTTTATCAGAAATACTGGAATATTGTGGGTAATGGTATCACTAATATGGTCCTTAATGTTCTTAATAATAATTATCAGTGGCTGAAATTAGCAAAACCAATATATCGCTCATTCCAAAAACAAACAGCCCAAAGAAAATGACTGACTTCTGCTCCATTAGTTTATGTAATGTGGTGTATAAGCTTATTTCAAAAACTTTGGCCAACAGAATAAAAGCCCTCCTACCACATATCATCATTGAGAATCAGAGTGCTTTCACCTCAAACCGTCTCATCACTAACAATGTGATTGTGGCTTTTGAACTAATGCATTTTCTAAACCATAAATCTGTAGGAAATGAAGGCTTTATGGCAGCCAAGCTCGACATGAGTAAGGCTTTTGATAGGGTGGAATGGTGTTTCATTAAAGGTGTGATGGAAAGAATGGGCTTTAGTACTAGATGGATAAATTTGATTATGAAATGTATAACCTCAGTCTCATATTCAGTTCTTATAAATGGTGTTGCTTATGGAAATATCAAACCAACCCATAGGTTACGACAAAGCGATCCCCTCTCCCCCAACCTTTTTCCCCTCTGTGCCGAAGGTCTCTCTGCCCTCATCCATGAAGCTGCTCGAAATCAGTACTTGACTGGTATCTCAATTGCGCAAGGCTGCCCAAGAGTGACCCATCTTTTCTTTGAGGATGATAGCATCCTCTTCTGCAAAGCAAGCCCTAGAGAATGCCAGGAGTTAAAGCGGATCTTCTGTAGATATGAAGAAGCCTTGGGCCAAAAAATCAACACCTACAAATCCTCAGTTTTTTTAGCCCAAACACAAGCCAAGATGTTAAAGAGGAGATCTTCAGCATTCTAGGGCCAATGCAAGACTCAAAGCACACTAAATACTTGAGACTCCCTTCTTTCATTGGAAGGTCTAAGACTCAGGTTTTCTCCATTTTAAAAGAAAGGATTGGGCAGAAATTAGCTGGTTAGAAAGGTAAACTCCTTTCAATGGGTGGGAAGGAAGTCCTCATCAAAGCAGTGGCCCAAGCGATTCCAGTGTATACTATGAGTTGCTTCCAACTTCCACAAAGCTTATGTGATGATTTGGAGAGTATGATGCGAAGCTTTTGGTGGGGTCAGAAGCAAAATGAAGCAAAAATGAGTTGGGTCAATTGGAAAAGAATGTGTATTTCCAAAGCATATAGAGGCATAGGATTCCGGAATTTGAGACCTTTTAATCAAGCCATGCTTGCAAAGCAGGCATGGAGAATCCTATCAAACCCAACTTCCCTAGTAGCTCAGGTCCTTAGATCAAAGTACTTTCCCACGATGATGTTCTGAATGCTAAACTTGGGTGTTCGCCTTCTTACTCCTGGAGAAGTATACACAGCAGCCTTGAAGTCATAAAGAATGGATCTCGTTGGAGAGTAGGCAATGGGAAGCTGATTCACATTTGGGATGACAGGTGGCTGCCTACCCATCCACTTATAAGGTCATCTCCCCTCCAAACGGCATTCCAAAATTTCCCATGGTTTCTGCTCTTATTGATCCTATCACAAAGTGGTGGAATGTCAACTTGGTCAGAGCAACATTTCTCCCCTTTGAAGCTGACATTGTTCTAAGGATTCCTTTGACTCATAGCATGCCTGAGGACAAGATAATCTGGTTGGGCAATAACTGAGGAGAATTTAGTGTGAAAAGCGCATACCAAATAGCCTACAACCTGATTGAAGCAAAGATGGATGGTGAATGCCCTTCGGGGGACCCATTTAAACCTCTTTGGAAGAGACTTTGGCATCTTCATCTTCCTGCCAAGGTTAAGATATTTGCTTGGCGAGCTTGTGCTAATGGTCTCCCCACCATGGAAGCTATTTGCAATAGAAGAATTAGCAACAATAAGGGATGTCCAATTTGTGAAAAAGCCTCTAAGAGTATTAACCATGCCCTCCTCAACTGCGACTTCTCAACCCTTGTCTGGAATCGATGGCCTAAAAATCCATTAGGCTCACAAGAGGTTTGGTGGTCTTTCATTGATTCAGCCATGTTCATCCTCTCCCATCACTCTCTGCAAGATTTGGAGCTATTCTTTGGAATTGCCTAGGTAATGGATAACTGCATTCCCCGCCAGCAAGTTTGGCAATTGGCTAAGAGTGTAGTGGAGGATTTCAGCAATGCAGTTGACTGGGACTTCTTCCAACCAAGACCTTTCACTGTCAAATGGAACCCCCACCACCAGGAATTTTCAAGGTAAACGTTGATGGGGCAAAAGCTGATCATGGAGGGAATTCTAGTGTTGGAGTAATTGTCAGGGACTGTACTGGCCAGGCAATTGCTGCTCACTGCAAGCTCCTAAAAGCATGCTATTCTGCAAATTTGGTGGAGATTATGGCCTTGCTTGCCCAAGAATTGCATCTCCCCTGAGTCATTATGGAGTTTGATGCGCTTGCAGCATTTTAAGCCATAAATGATAAACTCACTAGCAGCAGCTCAGGTCATATTATATAGAAATTTTACTGAAATGAGCTTATCTAATCCAAGAATATATAACTATGCTTGTAATGCCTCAGCCCATTTAAATATATAAAATAAAAATTAAAAAAAAAAAAAAAAGAAAGGGTCAGATTTTTAGATCCACAAGGGACCCACCAACACAATCATAAATATCTCCCTCTCTCTTGGCAGGCCAATCCCTCCCTTTCTATACGAGCAAATATAACTGTTGTATATCAGTTTACTCAATTAACAAAGTTTTATATGGTTGAATAAGAGATTTAGAATTAAATTTTATTCTATATTAAAAATCAATTGGTGTATTGGTCTGATATTAAAGAGATATTATCATAAGCGAACGTAATAGATTAAAACTCTCTAAAAAAAAACTGTGGTAAATTTAACTTTGATAGTTTCTAGGCTTAAAAAGATATCTTGTTGGTGGGGATAGTGGGATAGGGAAGAACAAAATTGAAAGGTTTTGAGACACATCGTCTCTGTCTTTATGCTAAAACTGCGGCCCCCACTACAAAGAATTTGTTAAGGGTTACAGGAAATTGGTCTCAAGATACAACAAAGTTTGGATATTTGCAAATAGCAACCCCGAAAATACTTATAAACTTCTATAGAAAATGTGTGCTGCACAAAAATTGTAAAAGTTACTGGAAATAACTGAACTTGTACTCTTTTTTTTTTTTTTTTGAATTTAGTGAGGATTTAAATGAACTTGTTGCAACCCATGCAATGAAAAATATATAACTATTTGTAATGAGGTGTAATATTTAAATCAACTTGTTGCAATCCTAATGAACTTGTTGCAATCAAGGGAGTCAATTTCATATCGGAAGTTATTTCGGTTCGGCCAAAGGAATGAAATATTTGGGTACCGGTTGTACTGTTTTGGGATTACTGCTATTTATATATTTCTATACGTAAATATATATTTGTAGTATTTATGTAAATATAAATTTATTAATTTTTATGTTTATCAACATAAGATTTAAAATTCACATATTTTATAAGCCTACATATTAGCTTAAGTTCGGCATTAACTAATATTAAATATTTGTAGTTATTTATTTATATGTTCATTAACCAAAGCCCATGAACTTTGTTAACATTTTTTTATTCTTTTTTGATAATCTTTGTTAAAAAAATATTTAAGATTATAAGCCCATGTCTTTTAATATCCTAATCTCTAACTAAAGTATAAGTTCATTTATTAAAGGGTCCAATTAAATTATTTATTTTTGAAAATATTTTGTAAGAAATTGAAAAAGCTGTAAAAAAATTTAATTTTTGATAAAAAAAAATTTAAAAAATAATATACTATTATATACTTTAAAGACGCATGTTAGCAAAATTCTTGATGAAATATATAATAGACATATCTTTAGATAATGGTCAGTTGTTTTATTTTTTTAAAGTGGCAGGTGACATCGTTTAAAAATAAAAAAGCCCAAATGAAAAAGTAAAAAAGTAAAGTGAAATAAAGAAAACAAAGAATGCTTGAAATTGGAATGACTTTCACGTGTGTGGTTGTGGATGAAGCACATAAAACGAAAAAAAGCTAAATGACAGAAAGAAACTGAAAGAGGCAAATTGAAAAAGAAACATAAGGAATACTACGAAATAAGGGGCACTGGGCGAACGGAGAAAGAAGAAAAAGTGGAGAAAAAGATTCGCAAAATGGGCTGAAGAAAAAGAAGAAGAAAGGGCATTTGGTCTGGGAAACATGGCGGAAACGTTCTGATGATAGAGGCCGTGACATGAGCACAACAAGCTAGTAAGTCACTCATAGTTTCAGATCTAAAATTTGAGTTTTTTCTGTTGCAACTCCAAGCAATGGGAAATATATAAAAAAAATTTAATGAGTTGTAATATATAAAAATAAAAATAAAAGTAATAATATATTCTTTTTCAAATATTTTCTCATTTTTTCAAGACTTCTACAAGTATTTTTTTTTTTTTTTTTATCTCTACAAATATATTATTCTTTTTTTGAAGTGTTCGTGTTTTCTAAGTTCTATCTTCTATTAGTATTCAAAAAAAAAAAAGTTCCATCTTCTATTATAGTGTGTTATGTTTTTCTAATATATAACTAAACTTTAAAAGGTTCAAATTTATTATTCAAATTTCACATCTCGTACGAAATAAGGACATGATCATGATAATCAAAGTTCATCACAAAATTACAATATTATCTTAATCAAAATTAAAATCAAATCAAATTTATAACAATTTATATTTATATGTATCTATCTTATTCACTTTATTCCATCAATTTGTAATTTATATCTAGGTAATTTGTCATGTTGTTAGTGCTAGTTTACAGTCTAATTTACTGCTTGTTTGTTTGAGCTTGCTGAACTAACTATTATATTATCTTTGTTAATCTGGAAAATTTTTCACTTATGTTCATCCAAAAATCTGTTCTTTATATATATATATATATATATATATATATATATATGAATTTATACAAGCATGTACATAAACTTCAATAAATTAATATTATTCTACCAAAAAAAATTAATTAATATTATGGTGAAATTTATTTTATTGGTCAATGTAGTCATATTTTTTAATTTAATTAAAAAAATTAAAGCACAACACCTAAGTTTAGAAAATAATTCTATTATAAAAGTTTTTTAACAACAGTAATGTCTAATTTTTGTTAACATACCCGCTAGCAGCATCCTTCAGCCTCTAATTCTTCTTGATGCAAGCCTAGGATGAGAGAATTTTGGACAAGGGTGAAGTATGCATCATTTGGATTGCTTAATGCCTCAATTTATAATTTATTCAAAAGAGCTATTCATTTAAAAAACAAAACAAGCATTCGAGCATATTACTTCCTTGCATGTTGAAAAAGACAAAAGTACAGATACTTATGTTGCTCCATGGTTTATGCAAAAATGATACATAAAAGTGAAAAAAAAATTGGGATAAAGAGATTGCATAAAAGCATATTACTTCCTTGCATGTTGAAAAAGAAATAAAAGTACGAATACTTACCCTTGATCCATGGTCTATGCGAAATGAGCCATAAAAGTGGAAAAAAAAAAAAAAAGATAGAGAAATTGCATAAACGTATATTACTTCCTTGAATGTTGAAAAATGCATAAAAGTACGGATACTTACCTTGCTCCATGGTCTATGCAAAAATGATACATAAAAGTGAAAAAAAAAAAATGGATAGAGAGTTTGCATAATAGCATATTACTTCCTTGCATGTTGAAAAAGACATAAAAGTACGGATACTTCCCTTGCTCCATGGTCTATGCAAAAATGATACATAAAAGTGAAAAAAAAAATAGATAGAGAGATTGCATAAAAGCATATTACTTCCTTGCATGTTGAAAAAGACATAAAAGTACGGATACTTACCTTGCTCCATGTTCTATGTGAAAATGATACATAAAAGTGAAATTTTTTTATAAAAAAATGGATAGAGAGATTGCATAAAAGCATATTACTTCCTTGTATGTTGAAAAAGACATAAAAGTATGAATACTTAGCTTACTCCATGGTCTATGCGAAAATGATGCATTAAAGTGAAAAAATAAAAATAAAAATAAAAAATTGGATAGAGAGATTGCATAAAAGCATATTACTTCCTTGTATGTTGAAAAAGACATAAAAGTATAGATACTTACCTTGCTTCATGGTCTATGCAAAAATGATACATAAAAGTGAAAAAAAATGGATAGAGAGATTGCATAAAAGCATATTACTTCCTTGCATGTTGAAAAAGACATAAAAGTACGGATACTTACCTTGCTCCATAGTCTATGTGAAAATGATGCATAAAAGTGAAAAAAATAATAATAATTGGATAGAGAGATTGCATAAAAGCATATGACTTCCTTGCATGTGAGGAAGACATAAGAGTACAGATCACCTAACCAAGCTTGCTCAATGGTCCATTCGAAAATGGTGCATTTTTTGGATAGAGAGATTGCATAAAAACATATTACTCTTTTGCATGTTGAAAAAGACATGGAAGTATGGATCGATTGCTTTGCTAACCTGGTCTATACGAAAATGGTATATAAAAGTGATTTTTTTTTTTTTTCTTTTGGGATAGAAAAATAGCATAATAGCATACTACTTTTGCATGTTGAAAAACATAAAAGTATGGATCAGTTGCCTTGCTAAGTGGTCTCTTCGACAATCATATATTGTATATTAAAAGTTAAATTATAAAAACTGTGATTATGTTAAATGCATACCCTATCTAATCGACATATATATAACATGTAACGTTTAACGTTTATCAACCTCAAATCATACTTAATTATCTAACTCAATTGCATGTCACTTAGTCATTAACTTAACAGATGAATTAATTTTAAGGTGTTTAATGCAATTTTAGATTCATGATAACTATATTTACTAGGTTTTTTCTTACGCGTCTATCAGTATTCAGTACCCTCCTCTCGTTTATAATTCCTCAGTTAATTAAAAATTTTAACTTGATCACAAATTGAAATTCTACATTTAATTAATAGAATCCCTCCAGGTTTATTTATCATCATTTTTCTTCATGTGGTGAAATCCACCTGAGTTCCTCTGCCTCTTCCAATGCAATTCTAATTGACATGTGAATCTCAATCTACTTAACTCTGGCCCCATTTTTTTTTTTTTTAATTGTTTCTAATAATTTAAATGATTAAATTTAGGGCTTCTTCATACGAGTTGTGGAAGTGTTAATTACGAGATATCCGGTACATAAATTATGTAATAATCATTCATTCAGTTATTATTTCTCAATAAAAGTATATATTCTATAAGTTTTTTACTAAAACATTACAACACACTAACCTTAAACTAGTCCTACATATAATTGAAACTTTTTATTTTTATATATTTCATTCAAAGATAGAAAGTTATTTAAATTATTGAAATTACACATTGGTCATATCCTCAGCCACTAGCTGATTAAGGGTGGAGAAATTTCTTCCATCCATACACATTCTGATGTACAAGATAAAGCAATCATTGCTTTGTTGTATGCAAGTTTGATACATTTAGCAGCTGAACGTTCAAAATTAAAATCTGTACAAGACCGGGCTAGCTACTTTGCTTCCATCTAACAAATGACCATTACTCACAAAGCACACCAATGAAGAATTGAATGCTGAGATTAAACTCTATTGGACCCAGCAAAAAACAACACTTTCAAGACCCAACTCAATAGCAAAACGCACAGCATGAACTGCAGCCAATGCTTGTGTCTCCTTCCCATTTACCGTATGGGATGTTAAGCTTGATGGACTAGAATTTTTCTTAGAAGTGGAAGACACAATCAACCCACAAACCAACACAATTCAAACTGTATGGTGTTGTGAATTTATACTTATAGGATTAGCTAAGCTCAATATTCAATCATTCAAGTTCAAACCGATCAAACTGTCCAGTCTAGTCCAAATTTTAGTACATTGCACTACGACTAGGACTTTATTCCTGTTTTTACATTTACCAAATGTTCACTCAGGAACATAAAGAATTTCTCGAGATGTGCCTAAACAACTTCATGCATGAGTTGAGAAATTTTAGATCAAACTTAGATTTGAAGAACAATTGCTAGTATAAATTGTTAATAACACCACCATAAATTAATGATTCAAGATGGTTTAAGAATTAGACATTTTGATCAAGCAAAAACACTTGCAATGTTATGGATTTGAGTAGTTTTTTACATCTAATCATTTCACATCCACATATTAATAAAACTGAAGTCCATCTCTAAATTTCATCAATCAAAGAAACAATATATCCTCTCATGCATTATTGAAGTCATTTAAATTTAAAATTGAAATCCAAATCCAAATCTCTCCTTTCAAGTATTACTAGCCAATGAACAATTCAAGAATTCAATGGATTTGTGAACTAAAATTCAAAGTTGTGGAACCACATCTTAAGCCAATGGTGGCAGCACTTGGAAATCAAAAGCAGGGTACTTGAGTTACAAGGCAAGGGAGGACAAAAGATCACTTTAGTAAAAGAAGGTAAGTACTTTTATATCTTTTGTCCTGAAGTGATATATATTAGTGCTTGGAATTGAGGACATGATCATTAGAAACTGTTTGCTGATGCGATTGTAAATCAAACCAGATCAGACATAATTAAAATAAATAAATAAAAAGAAGAATGAAGAAGCAGGACCTCATGATCACGGAGATCCCTTGCTCAAGTAGAAGAAACTCAAATAAAACCATATAGCAATTGCTCGGATTGGTTAATTTGACGAATGATATTATTTTTCACATTTGTTATCGTAACTCTTGAATTTTAATGGAAAGCCATAAAATACCATGGGATAAATCTCTTCAGCCAATAACCCTCATACCGTCAAGCTAGGACTGATTTTGCTACACTAAGCAGCATATGCACCAGTTGGAAACACTTCCAATCTTATATAGCCTAGTTATTTAGAACAATATCATTTTTTTTTTTAGATTTTTATGCCATAAGACTCATACCACAAGAACTGCTTATCTAGAACGCGTTTCATGTAACACTCAAAGCCCCAAACCACAATTTAGCCAGCATTTTCGACTTAAAAGCTATTAACAAGTATGCTGGCACCAAAGTGCACTTTTTTTTAGCAGACACCAAAGTACAATTAATGATTAAGTGGTCTTTGAGGTGGTACTAGCATCAGCACTTGACACTGGAGTAGATCCATAACCAGAACCTTGTCCATAACCAGAATCAGACACTGAGCCAGTTGTGCTACCACCTGATTCTGACCCAGTAACTATATCTACAACCGTTTCAACAACAGATTCAACATTGGTCACAGCACAACTAACCACTGATTGTACCCCATAGCCTGATCCACTACTAGACCCAAGCCCATAGCCTGAACCTGCTTCACTACTAACATTGTTTGTAAACATTGTTATGGAGATGACACTTCTACTATTTATTATTGAAGTGTGATGACCTTAATGGATGTCACTCTATTTATATTGCAAGTCTCAAGCACCTTTTTCCTAATGTGGCAAACTACATCATTAGAGTGCACAGTTACCTTAGGAATGTGGATAATTAGTTGCCCCACAACAACTAACCCAACTTCAAGATGTCTCCAATAATTAAGACCCGTAATACCCAAGACACTCTAATCAAATGAATTTTTTTTTTTCAACAATCTTGAACGGTAAAAATAAAACCCTGCCTTTTTGGCTATGATATGATATGTCACATAGTGAGAACAGTATGTACTCGGAAGTTTTAGTTCGTGGAATTTATCACTTACGCGTGGGCAATGATAGAAATGATCTATTTCAAAATTTGTCTACACTATTTTCTTGATCTTACATGAAAAAACAAAGCTGCCAAGAATTCGGGGGTTTAAAGAAGATAAGGCTAAACAAAATTTAATAAATAAGCAAGAAAACCCAATTCTGGAGAGTTGAAAAATGCGACTCACTTAGAGGTCCTTCATATTTACAACTTAAAAGCAGAACATTAAAAAAATATACTAAAACCATGTACAAAGATTATATCAATAATGAATCTGCACTAGTTGGAGAACTCTTAATAATTTGTTTCTCATCACCTACTACAAGAAAACAAACCTATAATACATATAATATAAACCTGTAGTAGTAAATGATAGGACTCCTGGTAAATGTATCTTTTTCCCCCCCTTTTCTTTTAAGACTAAGTTTTTATTCTGGAGTTTGAAGAATTTGTTCAAGATCCACCCGAGCACAGGTTGGTTAGTGGAATCATACCTGAAACTGATATGTTAGAATTCTATCTTTACAACCCAAACAAGGCATGTGATAAAAGTATATCACATTTTAACCTGAGCATTTTCTGTTTTTATTTTTTGAAGCTCATCTTGGGCACATATGAGCCTACATGTAACAGACAACAATTCAAATAATGTTAGCATTTGAGGATAATTAATTTACCAATTTTTCATGTGGTATATCAATCTAATTACCTCCACTGCAACTCAGTTATTTCATGAAGTAACTCTTTTTCCCTATCATGGGATGCTTCAAGCTGCAATCAGACATGAACACTCTTCAGCTGAAGTAACATAGCAAAACTAGGTCGAGCCATTCATGTAAAGCATCAGTGCTAGGTTCCAAATTACAAATTAAACAGCTGTATCACCAAAATCATAACACAAACTAATTATACAAATAGATTCTGGAAGCAAACTGATTGCATTTGCATAAGAATATTACGTAGTATATAGAAGTCGGTCATGTATACCAAGGGCTGAATATGAGACACAGGCATGATCAGGGTGGTTAAACCAAACACATCTTAAACACACAGCATCTGGTTGGGAATAAAATGATTCAGGTTTACGTAAGGGCAGCAGTGCCCCTGATTTGAGATGGCACTTAAATTAAAAGATAAGAATCAATATAGGTGGGAAAAAAAATTTAATTGAGGCTTTATAACAAGGATGGTTAGTTTATATTGAACATAAGGGTTAGAGAATATTATGTTTATGAAGGGGTTTACAGGCTGAAACCTATTGAGGGGTTTTAGGGGCTACAAACTATAGTCCAAAGTTCTAATTCTAAGTATCAAGGAAGTTTTATATATGGAATGCGAGGAGGGTATTAAACTATTAATTGTTTGGAAAGGGTCTCTTTATACAATGCTGAGAAGATATAACAGGTTGGATGCTAAGGACGTCTCTTCATACTTTGCTTGGGTTTATTGGTTTCCAATCTCTTTGGAAGAATATTTCAAGTACTAAAGTTCCTGGGAAAGTTGTTTTTTCCATTTGGACAGGTGCATAGGGTCTCGCCAAAAGAGGGATCACTCTAATGAATTGGTGTTATGTGTAAATCATGTGGAAAAATAGAGGATCACTTGTTGCTACATTCACAACTGCAAAACAGTTGTGGTGGATAGCATTTTTAGTTGTTTTGGAGTTCATTGGATTATGGTTGGGGAAGGTTTTAAGTTTTTTGATGTTGGATAGGAATGTTTATATGCCATAAAAGTAGAGATATTTGTAATGTTACATGGCACTGCATTAAGTGGAATATATGGATAAAACAGAATAACTGGACCTTCAATTGTGTGGATATTCCTATGAATGTCCTAAAATCCATTTTCAACAATCATTCTATGATTGGGTGCTGCATGTGTGAGTAACCATTTCTCCATTTTCTTGAGTTTCACTGATCTTTGAATGTATAATCTCTAGGATAACCCTAATGGCAACATGTGCACAAGCACGCACGCGCGCGCACGCGCACACATATATATATATATATATCAAGGGTTTTCAACAAGGCCTTTTAAGTAAAGGTGATTCTTATCCATCATGGATGTGAAGTAGGTTTTCAAACTAAATTTTAGTTTTTATTCATATCCTTTTTTCCAGATTATAAGCTGTTGCAACAGGATCTATAGTCGGTTGCTATGTTACAAAATCATTCTTAGCTACATTGGAATGAATTCTACCAAAGATTTTCACCTTAATTCAATCAGTTTTTATTCAATTGTTTGTCATCATATTCAGTTGCTTCTTTTTTATCAAACTTTTGAAAGATCACATGAATATAATATATTTGACTAAATACTACACTTGCCAGCCTGCCCAAAAAAAAAAAACTAAATTGCACCTTCTATTTTATACTTTTGGCTAATCTAATTTCAATATTTTTTAACTTGAAGCATGTTCCCATGTGATGCTCCTACACACTAGTTTGAACTTTTTGTGTTTGCAAGTCTGTAAGTTGCAACTCATGAATCTGGAAAGAAATTTTGCCACCAGATTAAACTTTGGCTGTCATTAAATAATGGCAATTTTAACACAAGCATGGAAAATTTTTCCTCACCATTAAACACTACAGAAATCAACTCCAGAGCATAACCGTATGTAACAAGAACCAGGCCTTTATAGATTTACACTCCATTTGTTTTGGTAGAAAACGGTTTTTGAACTAGGCTTTCTAGGCAAGTGGCTATGGATGTTTGCAAATGAATATGTATGAAATATGGAGAAACATGAGGTGCTGGACAACGAAGATATCTAGGAGATCGCATGGGATAAGCTTAAGGAACAACGTCAGAGAAGGGTGGGATGTCTTTTGCAGTTTTCTTAAATTTACTATTGGGGTTAGCTCTAGGGTCAGGTATTAGCATGACCTTTGGCACGGTGACTCTTGTATTAGGACATGTTCTGAGTGGTTTACATTGGCAGTAAATAAGGACGCTATGCTTCGGCTGCTTTCTACTCAGTTGGAAGACTTACATGGAATCCTCAATTTAGCTGCTCTCTCCATGATTGGGAGTTGGAAGCTGTGGATAGTTTCTTTGAGTTGTACTCTCACATACATCAACGGCAACCTGAAGACCAGCTTTCATGAAGATTAACTAAAATTGGAACGTTTGAGGTTCTTTCTTTCTATGGGGTCTCAAAGGATCTAGAAGAGCTCAAAATCCATGGAAGAGTATTTGAAGCGTAAAGGTATCTCATAAGATCGCTTTCTTCATTTGGACAGCAGCATTTAATAAAATTTTGGATAATCTTTAGAAAGGATCTCTTATGATTATTGACTGGTGTTGCATGTGGAAGAGCAACAAAGAGTTTTTTGATCACCTTATTTTGCATTTCTCCTTTGCATCAGACTTGGCATTTTGTATTTACTCTCTTTCGGATTTCTTGGGTCATGCTAAGGACAGTAATTTGGTTGCTGGAATGTTGGCAAGGAAAGTGCAATGGTCATAGGAATTCGAAGATATGAAGGCTACCTCATTATGTGTGTTGTGGACCATTTGGGAGGAGAGAAATAGAACTTTTTATGGTGTTGAACTTGGAAGGAGAGGAATACAAGAATTTGTTACATTGTTGAACAGCCAAATTAAATAATCAATCAATTGATGCTGAGGTCTCTAAACGAGTGGATGACTGTCTGAGGCAGCATCCCTTTGACTTCTTTCTAGAGTTTATAGATCTTCTGATCTGAGTTTGTAATTCTTTAGCAGTAGATCATTACACATATTATGTACTTGATCTATTTCCTCCATTTAATAAAATTATTTTAATATTAAAAAAATTAAAACTTTGATTATGTAGCACTTAAGCCTGACTATCTACACTCTTAACTAAGGTGATTGCAGTATATGTACACCAGTATTTTTTAAACTGAAGTGCTCTTAAGCGCCATACTTGCAAGTTTTAATATGTTAGAAGATTTGGTACAGAGTGCATGCAAATTTTGGGAGTTTCGTGATGATTTGTTTGGAACACAAAGTACACATGAACCCTATATTACATACCAGAGATTTCTCCAATGCAGCAATTTGTGCAGGCATGCCTCCTCTATCGACAGCACGGTTGGCTGCAGTGTAGGAAGGAATGACATTAGAATTGACCAATTTGAATGAAATTTCAAATGCTAAAATGGAAGGGTCATTTATTGCCAAAACCTGTAGTGTCACCTCCAGCAACTTGCTTCATTAAACTTAAAATACTTTCCTGTAGAAAATAATATGACAAATAAATAAACTTCAATCATAATTAGAATATAAAGTAAAACTATATGGCTAATCATACCCTTTGAACAATATTTGTCTGCAAAACAGTATTCAATGCTGGAAAAAGATAATAGCCAGAAAGATTTAATGACGAAGCATCACAAGGAGATGGTAGAGGTGATGGTAGAGGTGACGGTAGAGTTGATGGTAGAGGAATTGCAGGATGCGGGGTAATCACCTACATAGCCCAATGCAAAAAAGATTTAGTAAAATATAATAGAAACATGTCTTCAGGGCATATAATGTGCAAAGTAGTAGTTTAACAGTTTAAAAGTTACGACATTCTTTGCAACAGCCACTAAGCTTAAAATTTACCAAACATTAAAATATGACTTATTAGCTACACCTGCGGTTCAAACCTTAGACATAACAGTGCAAGTCCAGAATTGGCAGGAAAATTATGTATGCCATACTTCAAGACCTGATTTTCTAATGTTGAGCCTCCAACTTAACATCTATGCCCTTCCAAACAAGGTAACCATCAAAACTTCCTGGATAGTTGAATTGTAAAACAGGATGTATAAAGATGATACTGAAGATATGGGAAAATGGTGTTCTGGGTCACATTTCAAGACAAAAATATTGATTAATCACCACCAACGTTCCAATAAATCCCAAAAAAGAGATCACAATTGATGCAAGTGACTAAGAGAAGAAACTCAAAAACCTGTTGGCAAGGGTGTTTTGGTTTACAAGGGAGTATAGAAATTTGGGAGGTGATTCCTATTGTATAATGTGGTGCCTTTGGCAAGAAAGGAATGCTAGAATTTTTAAGGGATGCAAGTGGACTATTTTAGACCTGAAAATGTTGTTCTTCAGATTTTTTTTTTTTTTGACTGTATGTTGGCATTATTAGCCATGTTAGGTTTGATTGATCATTGTACTTTTAGTGATCGATGTTGAGGTGCCCATAGGAATACATTCTGAGTACTTGGGCCACACACTCTTTTAAGTCAATAAAGAATGTTATTTTATCCCCAAAAATAAAAATATATATGAAATTTATTCACTCACTTGGTAGCCCGAGCTTAAGTGTTAGAGAAGTAAGATGAAGCTATAGTGATTGCAGAACAGAGGAACGGGAAAGATCTCACGGGATATCAATGTAAAGTGCTCTAACTAATTTCAGATAAGAGGAGCCACTGCTTGTTCTTAAAGCTACAAGCCTGCAAGTAAATTAGAAGGATCTCCTTCGACACCAAGTGATGAATTTCAAAGTAAAAATAAGACGACACAGTAGGTATCTTGAACTGGAAAAAAAAAATTGCAGATGCAATAGCTAAGTTGTGTGTCTAGAAGTAGCAGAAGAATACAGATAAGCATGGCCAGAACAAGCATCTTGCAAGAGACAGGATCATTTATCTTATATTTCTTTACGAAGGTTTTGCATCCACACCCTATGCACCAATATTTTGAAATACACTTTGGGGACAGTTTTGACTTAGCTATTAGAACAGAATATTCCGGTACCATTGTGTGGCAAGCTACTCCGCATTGCATTATGTGAACCATATGGAGAGAGAGAAATCGTTGAGCTTTTGAGAACAAGGAGCATTCAATGCAAGATATTAAGAATAGTTTTTGGAGATATCAGTTTGAATAATTACTCTTCAATTGGGGGGAAGAGGGGGGGGGGGGGGGAGGGGTCATGTTCCCTCATTGATTTTTGGACCTAATGAGTGTCCATTTAAAATTCTTTAAGGGCACTCACATTTGAGAGTACCTTCTACCTAATAAATTATTCTCTTAGTTATCAATATAGATATATGTAAAACAATAACTTTTTTAGAAATTAAAAGTCACGCAATCTCATTAACCAATATAAATTCATAAAAGAGAGAGAGAGAGAGTTGTTCGTCCTCTTTATGAATAGAAATTAACTTTTACCAAATCTATTTTAATGTTCAGATAGATAGCTATTCAAGCGACACACAGAACCATAAAATAGACAAGCAAATAAAGCCCCAGGGTTTTAGCTCAAGTGGTAAAAGTGTGGGATGGTGTAAGAGTAGGTCATAGGCTTTGGTCTTGTGGGCAGAGAGAGAGCGAGAGGAGAAACCGAAATGTACTTTGGCATAATTAACCCAACCTCACCTGCATACTGTGACTCTTTTGCAGTATGGGACTCGGGGCCACCTGAAAGAAAGGGGGAAAAATTAGCCTTCACATAAAAGGTAAATTGGAACTACAATTAACAAAATCACCTTTTCTAAGTCAACATTTTCGGAGGTCACTTTGAAACGTCCTCTCTGCTGAACAACAGGTGCCTTTGCTTTCTCATCAAACTCATCACTGTTTGCTGCAACAATAATTTGGCTAATTGAAAAAAGGGCAGATATTACCGTCCAAGAAAATTAGAGAAATCAAAAATCAATCACATCAAAACCAAAACCATTTCCACATGAAATATAAATCAAGAAAAGAAATTAGCAGATGCCTGATGATTTTGATGATTTAGAA
Organism: Castanea mollissima; assembly: GCA_014183005.1. Taxonomy (NCBI): domain Eukaryota; kingdom Viridiplantae; phylum Streptophyta; class Magnoliopsida; order Fagales; family Fagaceae; genus Castanea; species Castanea mollissima. The sequence continues at coordinate 66,543,708 of JACAVU010000002.1, forward strand.
GGAACTTCAGATAGCACATCATCTGCTGCCTGCATAACTGTCGCTGCAGTGCAATTTGTAGTGTTCTGGGATAGATTTTGCAATTTATCACTGAAAATTCATTAAAATTGAAATGAGAACTTTCAGAAGAAGAGCGTAATAAATATCACATATTATGTTTGGATAATTTAATTCTGTAATCATTTTCTTTTTCCTTAAAAAGAAAACAAAAAGAGTTAAGTCAATGTTATCATCACAAGGGAATTGTTTAGTAAAGCTGTCAGCGGACTCAAGAAAAGTATTGATAAACTACCATGTGTCCCAAAAGTTTAGGAAAAAATACTATAATAACCTAACATTAGTCCCAAAAGTTTAAGCTAATAGGAAAGAGTGAATTTAATTTCTTAACCAATATCCTAACAAGTATCTTTTTTTTTTTTTGTAAGTAACCAATATCCTAACAATTATCATAACTGCTAGTTGAACAATATATGTAAATACAAGTATATAGTGCACAAATTCATATATTTTGTTCAACCTCTGGGTCGAAAGGAAAATAAATATAAATATAAATATAAAAAATATAAAAAAGAAGAAGAAGAAGCAGACACTTCTTATCATTAATAAGAAACACAGAATTTTTGGGAGTCAGTTTCTATTAAATGAATAAGTTGAGCGTCAGACCTGCCTCTCTCCGAGGGAGAAAGGTACCATTTGGCTACAAAGGCCACAGGTGACTGGAAATTTCAAGTAATCAAGAGGACTAGGCAGTTTCACTTCATTTGTAATACTAACTTCTGAAATTATTGACTTCTAGTTGTTACAAATGAAAATGTACAAAGTCTAGAATTATTAAATTTTCTCTCATAGCCTTCAGAATAACTGAGTCTGGATCCCATGGTCGTGTCATTAACTTGTGTTCTCCTTCTATGAACACTTTGAGTAGTGAAATTGCCAAGAGAAAGCACCATATGAAGAGTAATATGCAGATGTGCTATTTTTATATATAGGATTCAATGTTGAATACCGAACTCATTTTAATCTTGAAACTTCAGACCAAACAAGATTTGGATATTTGAGATTTATAGATTTTGAAGTTAGACCAATTCTTACTTTTAGCAATTCATTGAAAAAATACCAGGTTATGTATAAGATTTTATGAAAGAAAATATTTTATTCCTTACCATTGTATGTCAAGTTAAGACTTCCACTATTAGTAGTTGATTCCTCCATAGCTAGGAGGTTAAATGGATGTATTATTTGTTTTTCCATCCAAAGAAAAAAAAAAGTACAAAGAAATATAGAGGAAAGATCAAAATTTCAGCATGATCCAGCACTCAGAAAGTAGAATAGCACAGAACTAGATAAGACAATATGCATATGGTGACTTATGCGTGTGAACTAGAATTTATGATAAGGTAATTAAAAAACACATAGGTTCATATTGGTTAGGTAGTCAGAAATAGTGAGAAGGTGCAATATTACACTTTTCCCTAGTAAAATCACAGATAAGATGGTAATTAGTATCTACAAGAATCCAACCGTTTCAGACATGCCAAAACTCCCAATTATTATGTAGATTCAGAGTCAAACCTCTCTCCTTTACTTTCAGCAAGATCATCATGACGGGGTGAAGAATTCTGTGAAACCTGCTGTTCATGGCATGAACTGGCAATGCTGGAGTCGTCATCAGATTTTTCACATTTTACTCTGGAAAGTGAAAAACATGACTGTAATTAACATTAATTTAAGCATTATCATAACCAAAAGGTGTGGAAATGGCATTTAAATTTTAAAACAGTAACAAAGCTTCCCAGTTAAAAGCAATGCCATTGTATTTCTAGAACACTTCTTACAATTGAATATTAAGAAACTAAGCCAGTAACATATTATGGTAGAAAAGCTGCAAACACCATTTCAGATAACATACTTGACTTCATTTATAGTTGCTTCAACTAATGGAGAAAGCATTGGTTGGTTCTGGATCACATCGTTATCTTCCTGTGAAATATTAGATCAGGAACACACAGAAACTCTTACAAGAATTTACCAACCCAAAAAAAAAAAAAAAAACTGGTAATTTTTAAGGGCGAGTGTATTAAGACACATATAACCTCCTGAAATATTTTATCCAACTAAAGTAAATGATTCTCAGTATATACCAGTTCTGCAACTTGAAAAGAGTCTTGAAACTGCAATTGCTTTTCAGGTACATCAAGCGCAGACAAAGAATTTGTGCTCCCTCGGTTGGAATCAGTTAGAGGGTCATCAACATCCTGGATCTGACAGAATGAGAAACATATTCATATAATCATGAAATTTTAAGGATCCCTCAGATATCATATGATTACATCACCAAAAAAACAAAAACAAAAAGGATAGATGGCAGTACCAGGGAAGCCTGGGCCTTCACATCTTCAAGATTGAAATTCCAACCACTAATTCCTCGTTTATATTCATTCTACAAAAAATTACAAGAATGTATTAAAGGCTCGTATAACATAATGATGACACCAACATCAAAAAATAAAAACCTTTCTAAGAAGTCTAAGAATGTCCATATACAGACACTAATACAATCTGATCATGATACAAACAGTTTTTTGATGAGTAAAGACTATTTTAAAAATGAAAAAACATAGGGAGTGACTTAGGTATACAGGCAGGCTGCATACAAAAGATCATACCCTAAGTAAAATATCACTGATCATGATACAAATACAGTGAAACCATAAAATTATATATTTAAAATAAAAAATAAAAAAGGATACTCATCCCCAGAGTAAATATGCAAATCATCAACACTGACAGAAATTAACAGTAGAACAGAAAAAGCTTTGTGATATCAATGTTTTTTAATTAATAAGTTACATGCAGATTAAGATAACGTTATCCAGTCTACATACCTATCGCTTATCTCTATTTCCCATTCACTTTAGTCCTTATACTTTCAACCTTGTTTCAAAAAAATCCTTATCATTATTTGATGGACAAAAATTTTTATATGGCGAACACAAGTCATGCCATGTCATAGGCTCTACATCATCAAAGTGACATTGGTTTCATGTATTCCATTTGCTATGTCTGCATTTCAATCTATCAAATAACAGTAAGACTTTTTTGAAACATTTTAAAGTACAAAGACGATTTTGAATCAGAGGTCAAAAGTTAAGTACCATATATGCAATTTGACCTTTTTTTATATCTAAGGTGCAGCAACTTTCTTGGCAACTCTTGTAAAGTAGTCTATGAAAACAGATCTAATAGTTTTCACAGGTCATGGTTATAATTTTAATTATCTTCCGAACTGAACAATATTATACTTTTTCTTTAAATCTCAGTCAGATGACTCCTGGTCCTGTAAATTGATCAAATTGTTCACATATTGATTTAAGTATATCAAAAGATGTAGCATAACACAAAAAAAGACAAGAAGAAATTTTACGACACACATCCGTATCAGCAATATATCAGCATTTACTCTTCTTGATTTAAGAGGAGAATTCCAACCTGTGAAATTTCCTCCTTCTGGCCATCTGGCATTTTCTTTTGTGCAAGCATATCTTCCTCCTTTCTCTGTGATTGGAAAAAGATGTTACTAATAGTAGTACAGATCAAAACAGCATAGAATGATTATGGTCATATCCTCAAAAATGATAAGCTAACCTTTAATGCCTTAATGCGATCACCAAGAGCAGGCAGGCCCTCCAAAAGTGTTCGTGCAATATAATCATTTGATCGAGCTTGCTTGAAGAAGGAGTGCTTCAACAACTTCTTTGCGGAAGGCCGTTTTGAAGGATCTTTTACCAAGCAACTAGCAATCATCTGCTTGAATGACTGAAGACAAGGAAAGACCAAAAAGCATTTAGAGTGACAGAACCATAACCAAAAGGCGTTTTTGAAGGAGCAAAAATATTGTTGAGAGCATACCTTAGAAAACTTCCTGTCCCTTTCATAATCAAGGCCAGGGGGTGCATTTTGCAAGGTCATGAGCAGTACCTGGAAAAAGTAAACTTCGTGGGTTCAATGAGCTTCTGGGTGTTTCAAAAAAGATGCTGATAAAAGCATGTCACATTGTAGTCTATGCACCTTCATTGGAGGATACTTTGAGAAAGGAGCATGACCATGGGCAAGTTCCAAAGCAGTTATACCAAATGACCAGATATCAGCCCTACAGGAAGAAATTGTGGAGCAAACATAATTGTCTAATAAGAGGATAGTGGTGATGGGGTCAAAAAAGGAGAAATTTTTTTAAATAGTAATGGACACTTAAACAGACTTGAAGTCATATCCGTGCAGTTGCTCCATAACTTCAGGTGCCATCCTGCAAAACAAAGATTCAAAATTCTTGATCCTTGAGCATTTCATAGCAAGAAACAATAAGGCAATAAACCAAGGAGCCTTATGCTGTTTAAACATTCACTTCAGTTTCTAATTTAAATGAAAATTTTCTAGAGTTTCAAAACGTTAGTTGATTCAATCATGATGTACTTCTATAGTTATATTGGTAATGTCAGCTAAGGATGCCCCAAGGCCTAGCTAATATATGGCATTAATCTTGATTTTGAAGAACAGAACTGGGAATTAGAAGGAATGTTATATGCAGAGAGAGAATACCAGCAAGGTGTGCCAACAAATGTGTTCCTCATGCGTTGCCTATCACCTGAATCAAAAAGGCAGGCAGAAACCCCAAAATCTCCCAGCTTGATTCCACCACGTGCATCAATGAGAACATTCCCAGCCTATGACAAATATAATATAAGATGATGAGCAAGGAATTAGAAGCAAAATATACATGTAGTAATTTCGGAAACAATTGTTAATAATCTTGTGAGCTCTATAACAACTAACTACACACTGCCAGGAATTAAAGGAGGTAGCAACATGCAATACCAAATAACTCAAAATCTCTGTCTGGGCACAAGAACTTAAAACCCCATAAAGAGTCACAACTTCCTCATCCCTTAATTCACCAAAAGTATACTTCTTAGCCTTATCCTCTTTCTATAAGAAGTTTGGTCACATACCGCTGTTTTACCATTCTATTTGCATTCTAAGCAAGCTGGGATCAACGATTCTGCAGGAAAAGCTACATGTTTTATTAACATGACCGGAAATCTTGGCATCCAAGGGGTCTAAATTAATTATTCATATTTATAGCCCACTATCAGGCATCATCCAAAATCAAAACTACCAAACATATTAGTAAATGTCAGAAAAGGCATGTTTGAATTGGTTAAAACTTGCCTTTCCCTCCAACATATTGAACTAAGGAGCACAACCTTACCATCCATTGTTTGATAGCTCATGTCAAGAAATTTAGGGTTAAGCTATAATACTGTGCATATTCTAGTAAAAGAAAATCACCTTGTGTTTTTTGATTGGTAAATTACACACACCTAATTAATCTTGAACCCACGACCTCACCCTCCATCCCATTATTATTGGAGGAAGTACCAATTGATCTATATAGCTCATTAGTTAAAAACAATTTGTAGGAACTTAATATTGGATATTTGTGATACAAAACTATGGATAAGATCATATCAGCAAAAACATTTTAGGTTCAGAACAATGAAAAAATAGTTGAGCTGCCAAACAAGGAGGCCTAATAAAAATTCTAGGCATGCAAAATTATACAAAGATGGAAAGTACTCAGCCCAAATATGTGAAACAAGTAACTGAATTGTGATGAAGGATCAATACTCACTTTTACATCTCTATGTATATGGCCATGATGATGAAGATAGTCTAAACCTTTCAATACTTCTCGTAAAATGGTGGCTATAACTAGCTCTTCAAAACCATCAGGATATGCAGCCTTCAGTATGTGAAGACAAGATCCCCCAGCCATGAATGGCATGACAACCCACAGATTATGGTCACTGACAAACGAGCAATGTGATTTAAGGACATTAGGATGATCAACCAAGTTCATTATTTGTGCTTCACGAGAAACATTATTCTGTGGAGAGCACACACGAAAGAATATGTCAAAACAAGTCTTTGCAAATAGCAACAATAATAAGGGTAGGCAGTATGAATAGTGCAAATTTCAATCCCCAAATATTTTCTGATACAAAATGGCTCTACCAGACCTAAAGAATAATGTGCCAACTGCATTCATCCTAAAAAGGTTTACATGAAATTAAGGGACAAAATTTGTTCATAAAATTCTATACAAAAAGTTCATTCTTGAGAAAATATATAGCAAATGCGCGACCATATTGGAGTAATTTGAGCTATGTAATCCAAGTTGCAACACAGATATAATACCATTTGTTGGCACATTTTAATTTCAATTGATATCGGTTTGGTAGCTTTACTAATTGTAGAGAGCTTGAATCTTCTTAAAGAGCGCGAGATTTTCGTGTCTCAACCAAATTTGTCTCGCTCTAATTATTTATCTTCGCATTTCTATTTGATTTCATTCTAGTTCTGAATTTCTTGAAATTTTTATTATATTTTTAGTGTATTGTCGCTAACACCATTAAAGAAGTACTGCACATAAGCGCAAATTCAATCCTCTCTCCTACACAAAAATTAGACTATATTTTGTAATCACATCAATTTTGATATTGCCGAAACCAAATCTCGAAGCTTAAATTAGCTAATATTAGCAATCAAGCACCTTTTTCTGAATCTAATCATTTCAGTATCTAAACATTCACTTAATTGAGAGAGCTCACAATCAAATTTTCTATTTTCCTTTTCGTACAAATAACCGTCAATATTTTCTAACCACGTCTACAATTCTGATACAGCCAAAACAAAATCTGGAAGCTTAAATTAGCTAATATGATAATATCTTAAAATTCACCTAATTGATAGAGCGCACATTCAAATTTTCCAGTTTCATTTTCTTAAATCAAACATACTGAAACCAAATCATCGAAGCTTAGATAAACTAATAGTAGCAATCAAGCATCGTGTTTTTCGATATTTCAATATCTTAAAATTCACTTAATTGAGAGAGCTCACATTCAAATTTTCTATTTTCCTTTTTCCTATGCATAAACGTGAATATTTTCTAACCACATCTACAATTCTGATATTGCCGAAACAAAATCACAAAGCTTAAATTAGCTAATATTAGCAAGCAAGCAACTTTTGGATCTAGTAATTTCAATATCTTAAAATTCACTTAATTGACAGAGCTCACATTCAAACTTTCCGGTTTCGTTTTCTTAAATCAAACATACTGAAACCAAATCATCGAAGCTTTGAAAAACTAATAGTAGCAGTCAAGCATCGTTTTTTGATATTTCAAAATTTTAAAATTCACTTAATTGAGACAGCTCACATTCAAATTTTCTATTTTCCTTTTTCCTACACATAACCGCGAATATATTCTAACCACATCTACAATTCTGATATCACCGAAACAAAATCACAAAGCTCAAATTAGCTAATATGAGCAATCAAGCAACTTTTTGGATCTAGTAATTTCAATACTTTAAAATTCACTTAATTGACAGAGCTCACATTCAAATTTTCCGGCTTTGAAACCAAATCATCAAAGCTTAAATTAACTAATAGTAGCAATCATGTAAATTCACTTAATTGAGAGAGCTCACATTCAAATTTTCCTTAAATCAAACACACCGAAACCAAATCTCGAAGCCTATATTAGCAATCAAACAACTTTTTTTTTGGATCTAGCTATTTCAATATCATGAAATTCACAAAGCTCAACATTCATATTTTCCGGTTTCCTTTTCTTCAATCAAACACGTACACACATATAGAACAAAAAAATACCAGATCGCAATTGTCACGTTCGAAATCGAGGATTTTGACAGCGACGACCTCGTTGAGAGGCGTACAGAGAGCACGATGAACCGAAGCGCTCACGCCGGCACCGACCTCTTCGTAAAGCGTGTAATGCTCAGCTCCAATCGGATACTTCTTCTTCTCCATTGTTTCTCTCACTCTCTCTCTCTGAGAATTTCGAATTCAGTGAATAAAATGAAAGAAAAAAGTTTAGGGCTGTGATTATTAATATAAGGTCACGGTAAAGCAAAGAAAAGGAAAAAAAAAAAGTGGGCTATTCAGTGATCAATGATGACGATTGACGAAGATTTTTATTTTTCTTTCCTCTCTGTTTTTTTGTGTGGTTTGTTTGTTTGTTCGTTTTAATTTTTCTTCTCAAATCCCCAGATTTCTCGTGATTTTTGTTTCCTTTGTTTGTTTTTGGGAAAAAGAGAGAAGAGAGAGAGGGGAAACGAAGCTATCGGATCGGCGGTGGAACTGGGGAAAGAGGGAAAATAGGGGAAAAACGTTTGTAAGCAGAAATCCCGCCACTAGTTTTCCTTTTGTTTGCAAATTTATTATGGAGCTACATTAAAAAAAAAAATAGAAAAAAAGCCTAAATTGTGTATTTGGCTTTTCCCCAACTAAGTGTCACGTGAGCTGCGCATGTGACTACGTATATTTACTTACTTTTTTTGGATAGATTGATTAATTAATAATTTACGTGTGTCATTGTTGTTCTTCTTGTTTTGAATAACTAGAAGATATATACACTCAAATTAGTCATTAAAATTAAAATAGTCATTAAAATTAAAATCTATAATTTATGGAGTAGACTATTTTTAGTTTTGGGAGTATTATGTCGGTGCAAGATAGGGTTCTCCAAAAAAAAATTATGTCGGTACAAGATAGGGTTTAATTAAAAGTTATATTTGTAAATAAATTAAAACTATAGTAATTTTTTTCTCAAAAAAAAACTATATTAATATATTTTTTAATGGGAAAAACTTTAATTTTAATTAATTTTCTTCTCTGATTTTTTGGGAAAAAATATATCAATTTTTTAATGTGTAAGGTAAGAATTTTACTTATATTATTAAATCATAAAATTATGATATAATTCAAAATAATTAAAATAAATATTAAATATAAAAAAAATTATTTGAAACTTTTGGTAATAGATGTTTAGTTGAAACAGAATGTTATGACATTCAAGGTAATAGAGTTTTAGTTAGAGGAAACTATTGATGGTGGAGTTTTTTAAAAAATATATAGAGAGTTTAATTTAAGGTAAACAACAACAATAATAATAATAATAAGAGTGATGAAGAAGATTGTTGCAAATCAAAGATAAGCACTCAGCCATTAGCATAATAACAATTCATGACATGAGATTATTATATTAGTATATAAAGTTTTATGATTTGGCAACATCTTTTATATTTGGCGAAAATGCACTTTTAGTCCCTACATTTTGACGTTTTTTCATTTTAGTCCCTACATTTTATTTTTACCACTTTTAGTCCCTGAACCAATTAGCGCGTCTCATTTTAGTCATTTTTATTAGCCAACTAGCAGAAAAGGCTGACATGGCTAACGGTGCGAATAAAAAAATAATATAAAATGTCACGTCAGCATCTAATTTTCTTTCTTAAATAATTTATCAATTTTAACTAAATAAAAAAAAACAGAATTAAAAACAATAAATTCATCAATTTAGATCTAATTCATCCTAAACAATAACACATCAAACATCAACACAAGAACGTAAGAACACAAGCCCAGAACCAAACACAAACTCAAAACATTGAGAATGATAAAAAAAAATAGAGAAGTCAAATCCAGAAAATCATACACAAACCCATCAAGAACACACAAGAGCACAAACCTGAAAAAATCATACAAACCCATAAATCAAACACAAAAAAATCAAATCCACATTATATTAAACATGAACACATTAAACATTTGAACAAGAAGACAAACACTGAAAATTTAAAACCCAAAAAATTAGCACTGGATCCACATCAGCACAAAATTAAATAAGAACAAATCTAAAAAATCAAACCTCCACATCACTAAAGCATCAAACACAAAAATCAAACCTAAAATTGTTGACCCCCAAATACAAAAACACTAAACTCTAAACCCAAAATTTTTGGCACTAAAGAAAATAAAAGAAAAGAAAGAGTATGATTCTCTTATCTTTTCGAGAAACCAACACAAAACTCAACGATCTGAAACCCAACGATCAACGACCCACCGATCTGAAACACAACTCAAACCATCGATTCGAAACCTCTAAAACCACCAATCCGAAACCTCCAAACCCACTTACCATACACAATAAGAACTTATTTATAACATTTTAGAAATAAAAATCAGAATCTCCTCCTTAGAAAAGCTTTCATCGATCCAACCATTGGTGAAGTGAAGCATGTGCCACAGGCCAAAACCCATGACCAAAACATCAAGGTAAGTCCGATTACGCTGGAAATCATGAAGCAAATGGGTCAAATTGGAAATGTAAGGAGCCTAAATGAAATCCAATTTGAACCCAATCGGGTCAAGAACGATTTGATAATTGGGGTGGCGTTTGAACAAATCGGATTTGACAGACAGGATGCAATCAGAGTCTTAGTCTAAGACCACCTGAAGCAAAGCAAGAGCGACGAATCGAGCTTGGGAGTCACCGGCAACGATGACCCACGAGTTGTTGAGCAAATCGGAGGTGTACGACGGAGAGAGTCGCCGGAAGTCACAAGACACAACATTTCTCGACGAGAACCACCGCCAAGGCCCATCTAAAGAAGAAGAAGAGTTGACGGGGTCAGGAGGTGGTGGGTCCTCCCAGACGACTCTGTGGAGGAGAGAGAGGCAGGAGTGTTTTGAGGAAGAGTTTGGACTGGAAGCAAGAAAGGAAGTTCAAGAGCAAACTCTTGTGGGTCAAAAAGTAATTATGTTGTTGGCTTTGTAAGTGTTTTGAGAGTAAATAATTAATGTTTGTTGATGTGTTCTTTGTGTTTTTAAATTTGAGTTTGTGTTTGGTTCTGGGTTTGTGTTCTTAAATTCTTGTGTTGATATTTATGTGTTGATGTTTAATGTGTTATTGTTCAGATGAATTAGATCAGAATTGATGAATTTATTGTTTTTAATTATGTTTTTTCTTTTTTTATTTAGTAAAATTGATAAATTATTTTAAAAAGAAAATTAGATGCTGACGTGGCATTTTATATTATTTTTTTATTCGCTCCGTCAGCCACGTTAGCCTTTTCTACTAGTTGGCTGACGGAAATGACTAAAATGAGACGCGTTAATTGGTTTAAGGACTAAAAGTGGTAAAAATAAAATATAGGGACTAAAATGAAAAATACCAAAATATAGAGACTAAAAGTGCATTTACGCCTTTATATTTTCTTTGTCACATGGTTGTACGTCAAACTGGAAGCCAATGAACCCACTAAAAGCTACAATGCTAAAACCTTTGTCAATTTTTTGTTTTCCTCTCTTTTTTGGTTTCTTGTTTACTTTTTCTTTTTCTTTCAGTAATTTGAAAAGAGTTTACAATACTATATTTTAGATGAATGACATTTTTCATCTTAAATTTCACATCTTTTGTAATTTCACCACAAACTATAAATTTATTTGATTTACAATAAATTTTGAGAAAATGGCATCGAATTTTATTGTTAAGTTATATGTCAATTTAGAGAGAGATAGAGAGACTATAAGGATAAAATTTAGATAAAGTTCATTAGATATTGTATGTTGGGTACTTTAGTTAAATTTAGGGTTGTTGTGAAAAATATCATTGTTTAAACTTCATTTGTCAACAGGGGAGGAGCTAGGGGGGGTCGAGGGGGGAACTTGCCCCCCCTAGCCCCACCCAAAAAATCTATCAATATTTCTTCTATTATATTATATAATACAATAAATGCATTTAAAAATTATATAAATAAATGGTTAATAAATATGATGGTTTTTTAAACCAAAACCCTCCTGATATAACATTTTTATAATTACAATTTCAAAATGATTTTTTATGTAAATAAACCGCTAATAGATAAATAATATAATGAATATGTTATTTTATTTTGAATTTTCTTGCATTCAAATATTGCTTAATAAACACACAATTGAATTGTTATTTTGCAAATTGATCTCAAATACTATATATATATATATATATATATATATGTTCGCTTGCACGTGCATAAATGTGATATCAAAATGTAATTCCCCTCCCCCCCCCTTCAAGTCAGTTCTTGGCTTTGCCATTGTTTGTCAATATAGTTGTAGGGGTAGAATGATTAAAACATGTATCTGGGCCTTGGGCCTGATATTGGTGGTATAAGCCTATCCGAGAGTATCCTTAGAGGCCTATGAGCTGGCTCTTGCTGGAAAGGATGGTGGTGTTGTCCAAGGAGAGGAATCTCCTCGGCACAATCCAGTAAAGATTACTAGGCACGGCATCTTGATTCGAAGGAGAGTTCTAGAAAGTCTGTGGGGTAAGAGCATGTTCCACATAATCATAGGAAGGAAGAACATATGAAAAATATCAAGGGACAATGCTGTTACCACCGCATTAAAGACCCTGCACCTACCTCTCTAGCCGCATTAATGAGGAAATGACCTTTGAACAGTGGTGATCAGCCTTCCAACTATTGCTTGAAGATTTTCAGAGGGTGGAGGATAGGACAAGTATCTAAAAGGATGATTTGTGCTACACGTGGGAATGAAAGGAAGAAGAAGAATGATATAAAAGAAAAGGAAAGAGCATGGTAAGGGGGAGGTCGAAAAAAGAAGAACAAAGAGATAGAGAAAGAAATTATTGTAGACTTCACCTTCAATTTTAGACTATTACTTAAAGAAAGAGTAGCAATATAAGACTTCCTCGGCTTATGTCCAAGGAAGATTTCTCATTGTTTTCATCCTTTGATTGTGTGTGAATTGACAATCTAGCTCTCTATCTGTACTCCAATATCCATAAGACCAAGGTTTCAATCCCACACTCTACAAATTTGATTGTATAAGGTCATTTGGGCTTGAACCCACCACGTGTTTGGGTCTAGGTGCAAACTGTGTTTTTACAATAGTCATTTAGTTGTATTTAATTGAAAACCTAAAAAATTGCTATGTGTCTTTATACCAAAGAAACAAAATAATTATTGGTTAATTTTGGGAATTTCCTACAAGTTTACACAAAATAAAGCCCAAATTATTTATAGGCCCATTATCTCTACTCGTATCATTTTTATATTATCCAACCAAGAACAAAGCTCAAAGTTGCCATTTTTTTTAATCTAACTAAAGTCTTAGTTCGTATAGAGAGATGGATAACAAAAGCTTTCTTAATCTATTATAAACCCCAAAAGAATGAGGTAATTATGGACCAACTTTTCAACATCAACTCTACTTAATTCTCAAACACGTTACTACTATGACTTGGGATAAATATAACAACTCAAATAAATGGGGTGTGTGTGTGGCGGCACAAGTAGACAATTATTTGAATCATTTGTTGAATATTTAGGTTGCGTTTGATATTGGCTTAAAAAGCTAGTTTTTTTTTTTACTATTTAGCATAATTTTACTATGGGTTGTGTTCACAGGCAGCAGCTTTTGACTTCTTTTTTGTACAACTTTTGTATTTTTCTGCAGTTTTATGTCATATTTTTTAGTGTGGGGTCAACTTTGTAGAGAGAAAAAATATAAAAATAACCAAAATGACTAGTTTGTCATTTTCATTTATTTATTTTATTTTATTATTAAATGGGACCCACTTTTGTACAACCTTAGCAAGCACCAATGTGGTGTTTGTTAACATTTGTCTTTTACTGTTATTTAGTTTATTTTTGTTATTATTTATGGGTCTCATTGCACATTTTATACTATTCATAGGTTCCGCCGTACTATTTCAACTACTTTTTAACTTTATCTACAATACTTCCAGCAAAAAGTTTTTTAACTAAATAAGTAGTTCCCAAATGGACTCTTAATAGACGTCTCATTCGTCTTCATTATGAGCTTGTGTCTTGACATGTTCTTCTTTGCTATACGCCACTAGTCTCTATGTGATCTGAAAGCGAGTTGTGGACTTGATTCCACCTTACTTTGAACCCGAGTTGATAGGCTTAATTTTTTGGCCCTTTTGAAAAACAACCAAACAATAGTTATAATTCTATTTTAAAATTTCAAGGATTAAATTGACATACCCAATAGTTTTTTTTTTTAATCTAATAGTTGATGAACTGAATTATAGTAATAATTAACAGTCAAAAGTACCAAAATGAACTTTACCCAATACATGACTAGGTAGCATCACTAGGATGTGGCAGGCCTGTATTGGTATTGTTGAGACCCTACGGCCCTGGGCTATGGATTTAAGAAGCTAACTGATTAATTATTGAATAAATTGCTTTCCTCACAAATTAGTACTTGTGTGTTACATGACTAACTCATGCCTTCGAGTCCTAATGAAATTCTTGTAAACAAATTCAAATATTATTGGGCTGGAGAGTGTGTGTGCATGTGTGTATTAAATTACTAGCCCATGCCTTCAAGCCATGACTCTAGCCCAATTTTCACCATTGACTTGTGAAATTCAAAGAATATTGGGCTGGGACATGTGTATGCGCGTCTTAAATTACTAACCCATGTCTTCAACAATGGCTCCAGCCCAATGTGAATTGAATTTGAAAAAGGAACATGTTACATTTAAATCAAAAACCTCACAAATAAATCAACTTTAAAACGTTAATAACACAAAATTTTAACTAATTGAAACTTTCCCGTACATCTAGTGAGACTAGTGTGTGTAAAGTGTAAACAAACGTAACCTTCTTTTTGAAAATATAATAAAAAAAAAATTAGGACAATAATTGATGAATCAAATTGAAACTTTGCTCAATAATTTGACGAAAGTTAATCATATATAATTTAAATTTTTTTTTTGGGTTGGGGAAAAATATGATTAGTGTATAAAAGGACAAGAGAGTGAATTTTTTAGACCCCAATTTGTTTTGCTTAAAACCCAACTATGGGGCCATTGAAACTTGCAAAACCTATAGAATTTACTCAAGTTATTTTCGTTTTGAAGATATAAATCTTTTGTAAGATTTTATTTTTTTAACGAAAAGTCTAGAGGTTACCTCTTTGTCTTTGCTTTGTGGTGGACTCAAGTGAAGTGAATTGTGAAAATGTGATTTTTGGTGCATTTTTAATACGTCTAGCTCTTGTTTTAACCTTGGGTTTGATCATTGGCACAATTGCACAAACAAGTATCAGATTTGACATTCTTATCTAAGTCAGTCACTTGTGCAATACATAGGAAAGTTTAATAAAATATTATTTATATACAAATTGGTTTTTTTTTTTATCTCGTTAATTTTGTATATAAATATTAAATTTGGTAATTATGATAATTATTAGTAGAGATTTATTTTGATTGTTTGTAAATGAAACATTAAATATGAAAATTGATAATTATGGTAGTTATTAATTGATATTTATTATGGTTGTATTTTTATATGCCAACTATTAACCATATAATTATGGGCAAATCATTAATAGATATTTATTCGGATTGTGTATGTATATAGATTTAAAGAAAATATGATTTAAAAGCATTCTAATTAAGATTTAGATCCTCTAGATTTCCTAGGGTACTCTACCAATAGATTTCTTTAAATCCTAACTACTCTTTAATAATTTAATGGTCTTGATTATACCATGTCAGCATTCTACTAATAATATTCTTAAAATAATAAAATAATGTTACAGACAAAACAATTGGTCCGTTTGTTACCGTTGTTTAAATAACAGTTTTTAGTGTTTAAACAATATCACGTATTTTCATATACTTTTTCACTAACATATATTTCCAAGAAAATACTAACAACGTTATTAAAACAAAATTACCAAACATGCAGATTGTTGTTAGTAGAATGCTGATATGACAGAATCTATACCATTAAATTATTAAAAAACAGTTAAGATTTAAGGAAATTTATTTAGTAGAGTAACCTAGGAAATTTAGAAGATCTGAATCTTTCTAATTAAGGGTTTAAATATATAATATAATTTTGTGTCAAAAAATATATAATATAATTTAAATTCAATTCAAAAATATATATTAAAATATTGACTTGTAAATTTGTGAAGATTCAAAAACTTAAATTTATATGGCAAAATATTATTATGTCAACCAAAATTCAAACGTCTTTTCTTTAAAAAAATAATTTTATATAAATTATAGATTAAACAAATAAACCATATTGTCAATAAGCAGCATTTTAGCATAAAGGGGAAACAGTATCACACTAAACTACATTATAGGAGAACCCAAAATGGCTATGGACATGTTAGGGGGGAAAATGAATACCTAAACCTGTGGGAATCTTTAATAATTCACATAATCCTTAAACAACACTTTAGTTTTATATTTACTGTATATTAAAAGTATTATAAGTTATTCGAGTAACTCGTGAACAAGCCCAAGCTTGTTTAAGAAGAAAATGAACCAAGTTGATTGTGTGATTTATTTTGGTGACAAGCCCAAGATCGATTTGTGTTTGAAATAAAATTAAACAAACAATCTTAAACTTTTCATACTCGACTCATTTTCAGCCTTGTGCACCAACACCCTTTCACTCATTTACTTTCCAAAATCTTTTTTTAAAAAAACTAGTATTTACATTTGCCCTCTTAAGATTTAATATATATATATATATATATATATATATATATATATATATATATATATGTATGTATGTATTTCATAAAATTCAAATTAGTTATAATATGCTAAAAAATGGTTAGCTAGCCTATAACTTGCGGCCCTCTTCTAAATAATAAACTTTAAACCGATATTTTTGTTTCTTCTTCTTCTTTTTTTCCTTAATTGGTGTAACATTAAGGGCAATAAAAAAAAATAATAATAATAAAGAGACAAAGGCAATGAAGTAAGATTACTCTTTTATTTCTATTTTTAAATTAGTTTCTCGATTTTATACATGTGCATGTGTGTGCACACATTTCCTTTTTTATTAACATATTTACTACTATTAGTTAGTTTTTCTTCAAAATTTTGACCAAAATAGTAGTATGTCCGAACTCCATAGCCCACGTGTTTTTATTATCATAATTTAAATATGAATAACATTGAATGGTTGACGAGTATTAATAGATTAACAACTTACCAACTTTGGTAACAAAAAAAAAAAAAAAAAAACTTATCTATGTTTGGAAGTTTTGAGAGAGAGAAAAGTAGAGGGAATGAGAGTAGAAGGGAATGGTTATCCTCCTCATTGTTTAGATTTTTTAAAATTAAGTAAGGGTAAATTTGGTAATTTGTTTGATTAAGCATTTTTATGCTCTACTCTTATCTAAATCTCTCCAATTTGGGAGAATTAAAAATAATGAGTTAGAAGTAGTTCAAACTCTTCCAAAACCCTCCAAATTTCTTCTCCTCCTTCTTTAAAAAACATCCAAACTAGATAATTTAATTACTCTTCATCTCTGTACTCTATTCCCCCTCCTTCTCCCAACATCTAAACATAGCATTATTGTTTCTATTAAAACTATAAAATGATAATTTTTCATTCCGCTTCTAAACATAACAGAAGATGGTTTCTAAGAGTATCTAATTTTATCATTTGAAAGGGAAATTATTGTGAATATAATATGCAATCAGTCATAACTTAATTTTCGGGATTAAAAAAAATGTTGGATTCCTTGATAAATGACTGATTTAAAATATATTAAAAAATAAATACTTTGTGTCTTTTCTTTTATCCATATTTTGTAAACATTGAATGGATTTATACTAGGTCTACATTTCAAAGTATATTTTTTTAAAATCCTACTATATTTTTCATTTTTGAATTCGAATAATTTTTGGTTCAAAATGTGGACCCCAAAACTAAAATATTGGTTTCATCTTTAAAGATCTTAGAGTACCAAACTTGAAAATTAACTGCAATTTTACATAAGGACAAAGTTTGGCTCAAAACCAATTTAGAGCTGTCATTTCCAAGTTATCACGTGGCAAATTATAAGATTTTCCATGTGAATTCTTCACAAATCACATAACTCATTAAAAAAGTAATGTGACTGAAATTACATATAAATGAACTTGTCAATTGTTAGGTAGTATATTGAAAAAAAAGATAACTTTAAATGTGTTGAAGTCAAACTATTTCCTATAAATAATAGTTAAAATGTACTAAATCCTAAACTATGTGGTTGTTAATCTAACATTTTTATTTATTTACTAGTCTCATCACACGTGTTTCGCGCGTGCGATGAGACTTTTCTTTTTTAGTGGTCATATTTTGTAGAAAAAAATTGTATTTAATTATTTTATATATATATATATATATGATTTTTATTTTAAAAATCTAATTTATAAGTGAATAAATCAATTTAAAAATTAATAGGAGAGTGGTCCTATTTTTTAGGTAATATTTTAGTGGGAGTTGGAGTTGCATTTTTACCGAATTTTCCTTTAGTTTTGTCTCTACTTAAACATAAGACTATAAGGGCATATTTGAACTAAAAAAATGAGTTTACCGGATTGTCCTTTAGTTTTGTCTCTATTTAAACATAAGACTGTAGGGGTATTTTTGAACTAAAAAAATAGAAATCCAATCAGGAGAAGCCCCTTAAATAGTAGTATAGATTAAGTACAATTTATGTTGAATACGAACTTTGAGTCCTACTAAATATGCATTTATAGGGTTTGAGTAATAATCCAGTGGTAATAGCATTCTTCGTAATGTTCACATATATAATGAACTGTACTTGCTTTTCAACAATAAATATAAATAATAATAATAATTCAAACCCCACCCCACTATATTTCTTTAAAAAAGATATGCATTTAGGAAAAAAAATACACTTAAGAAAAATAAACTATTTATCAAAATATTATCTTAGGAATAAGAAGATTCATTAATTACTAGCTATGTTGGTTTTTTTATATTTATTTTAGGGGGGGGTACATAACCAGTGCATAAACAACCAAACAATAGTGACAAGATGTAGCTAATATCCTTCGAATTATCGAAAACAACAAAGCCAGAAATAGAAATAAAGAAATACTCAAACACGCAAATTCGTTAGCTTGTGTTCTCCCTAAAGCTACCAAGCCTACTACAAAGTCAAACGAAACCGTAATATTGGTTCGTAACGTTTTCGAGGTGTTTCATTGTAAAAAATGGAATAGTTTGGTCGATACAACATTTCCTTATATATATTATTTAATAAATCAAATATGTTCATAAAAAAGTAACAAAATTAAATAAAGAACAAAGGTAATATTAGAATCGTAATTTTTTGTTCACAATGGTATGTTTGATACCGTTTATTTTGTTGAAATTGAAAAATTATTGTTGAAAATACTGTAATAAAGGTAAAAATTAGTTAAAATAGTATAGTGGGTCATGAATAGTGCCAAAAAGTACAGTGAAACTCATAAATAATAGTAAAAATAAACTGAATAATAAAATAATTTTTATTTTCATTCTAATCTAAACGCATGCATAACCGGTTATAATTGGAATATCATCACTTCTACATTAACTTATTAATATCGCTATCGTTTAGCATAAAATCAAAACATTGAAAGATTGCCAAAATATTGTCTAAACTCATTGAAATCATAATCAATTCTTTTTAATAGAAATCAATAATAATTAATAATCAATTTTTATTTACATCTTAAAAAGTCAAAATCATAAATTCTAGTTCAAAGGAAAAAAAAATAAAAAATAAAAAATCATAAAGACAAAGTCACGTGCATAGCCCGTGCTGGTCCCCCTATATACGTTTGGAGAGACTGTTACGTTTCGTTTTGCGTGTGTGCCTTATTTTTCTGCAGCAAACACAAACAAGTCACTCTTTCTCTCTGCGCTCTCTCTCTTTTCTCAGAGCCGTTTCTTTCCTAGGGTTTTCCTCTGTCGAAACGCCGTCGTTTCGATCGATAACTCGCCAGAATGAAGCTCACCGTGAAGACTCTCAAAGGCAGCCATTTTGAAATTAGGGTTCAACCCTCCGACACCGTGAGTTCCTTAAACTTTTTTGGTTTTCAAATTTCAAATTTTGAATGCTTTACATGTAATCTGTTTCGTTAAAATTAAGGAAAAATTTGATCTTTTTTAGGTTTTGTTAACCAAATTAACGAGCAGTAGATGTTTCACATTTGTATTTTTGTTGTTTATTCATCAATTCAGTTTATTGCTTTTGTGATTGTTGTATAGAGAGTAGGATTTGGTGCTTGAAAATTTAAATTTGTGATAAAAAATTAATTTTTGAACAGAATTATAATGCAGAATGTGATCAAGTTAAAGTTGATAAAGTAAAAAAGATTATGGGGATGCATAAATTTAGTAAGTTGAGAAAAAAAGCAGGGCTGGTGGGTGATTTGTTATCTTGTAATATTAAATTGTGGATAACTAGAATTTAAGAAAGAAGGGCGTTTGGGCACGCGCAGAAGCGTGTGAAGAGGGTAGTGTTCACTAAGGCAATGAGCTAAAGGGGTATTTTATGATCTCTAGTATAAGGAAAAGAGATAAAATTGGGAAAATTTTAATGTCTGATTGGATAGTGGTCACGTGTCCGTTTGGCATCAGCCTATTTGGTTTTTTGCTAGAATTGAGCTGAAGTATGCTTGTAATTGAAAAGGTGAGCTTTGAAAAATCCGTACATTAACAAATAGAGCTCATGGAAAACGGACACGTGGTATACTAAGAAAGGCTTATTTATGAGTTTATTGATTAGCCAAGAGTCGTTTTACTCAACGGCAGCCAGGGTTTGAATCCCCTCTCCCCTACTTATTGTAATAATTGAATTATCAGAAAAAAAGAGTTTATTGATTAATTAGTCGGGTGGTATTTTTTGAAGGTTATGGCTGTCAAGAAGAACATTGAAGATGTGCAGGGAAAAGACAATTACCCATGTGGACAGCAGTTGTTGATTCACAATGGGAAGGTCTTGAAGGACGAAACCTCGCTAGCGGACAACAATGTTTCCGAAGATGGTTTTCTTGTTGTCATGCTTAGCAAGGTATATTTTTCATTACGTGCTTTTATTTTGTTTGTATTGTGAATTTAACATGTTTGGTTTTTGTTATGCTATTTAATTATATTTGAAGTTCTGGCAAACAAGTGTGAATTTCAAAGATTGTTTACAGCTATGTGAGACTGAGACTTAAGGTAGTGCATATTATGGTATGTGATATTATACGTTCCATAATAAGAAAAATATTTAAGGTTGCTCAAAATGATACATGACATGGGTACCATGTTACAGATGCTTCTATACTATAAGTTTGGGTATTTGACTGATTAATGCACTATTCAATCCCGCTTCTGTTTATTTCCATGTTTTGATATAGAATATATTTAATAAATACCCAAAGTATGAACAATATCTTAGTACTCATCATATTTGAAATGGTGCATGTACACCTACCGACTACCGTTAAAAGAAGTAAAAAAAGGATATTTAATTAATGAAAGCAAACAAATCAGTAATTAATATTTTGTGATTATCACATCGTGGTAGTTAATATTGGCATTTAGAATTTTAAGGTAAGCTAATCATTACACTTTACCTTTGCTCAAAGTTAGAAGATGGTAAGTTAGTTTCCAATGCTATAATTTCATATCTTCCATCGCTGTGAATATTTTACATACTAGTTAAGGCATTTGCTGAGCATTCTGTATTAAGAATTGGTGGATTTTGTCATTTATTTCAATATTCCTCCTCTTCCTTGAATGCAAGGATTTGAGAGGGAAATTTGAACTAGTGATTTTGCTTCTTGAGGTGTGGTTCCCAACCAATTGCGGTACTCCTGGGGGATTTTTTGCCTAAATTAGTTATGAACAGTATGATTTGTAGCCACAACTTGAGTGGCAGTATGTGACATGAATGTACTCAATTGGAAATTTGCTGCTATGTTTATGCTTTGGTTGCATTTCAAGTCTGTATATACTACATACCCATAAAAAGATATTTCTGCATATCCAAAAGTATGTGGAGTACCCTTATTGCCAGAAGTCTCAAACAGCAGTTACCAAGAATCCGTAGATGCAGAATTACATTTTTCTTCAATATTTTGCACCAAAAAAGAGTTTTGAACTCCTGTGTTGGATTTCCCCCCTCCCTCTCCCCCCTTTCCCTGGGCTGGTGTTGGTGTCTTTGGTTTTTTCCCCAGTTGGTGTTTGGTTGTTATTTGTGTATCTATTTTGTAGTCTTTCATAAAAGAAGACATTTATGACTATTTGAATGCTCCCAATTACATTACTGGGTATAACTGGTTATATCTAAAAAAATGAGCAGCCTCACTACCTATTTCATTACCTTTCTGTGTGTTATGAACAGTATGATTTGTAAGTCAACTTGAGCGGCAGTATGCCGACATGAATGCACTCAATTAGATGTTTCTACATATCTATAAGTATGCAGAGTAGCCTTGTTACCAGAAGTCTCATATGGCTGTCACTACAAATCTGAAGAAGCAGCATTATGCTTTCTTCAATATTGCACCAAACATGAAAGAGTTTAGAACTCCTGTGTTGGATTCCTGACCCTGCTCTCCTGCCTTACCTGGGCTGGTGTTGGCATCATTGATTTTCTCCCCAGTTGGTGCATGGTTGTTATTTATTTATTATCATGAAAAAGTACTTTGTGTTAATTCTAGGTTAGTTTTAAAGACCATGGCTTTTTCTTTTTTGGCTAATGGATGAGCTATCTTTGGCATCATTGTGATGGAGTTTCCACTTTTGAGTGTATTGTTATGTTCCTATATGTTAGCCAATACTACTAAGGATCTTAAGAAAATTTTCTGCTTGTTATTGTCTGGTATGTTTGCGTAAGTTTAGATACTTACTACATCTTGATACTTTTATGTACCCTAATTTTATATCCTATTGCCATTTTGGCAGAGTAAAACATTGAGCTCGTCGGGGGCCTCATCTACTCAGGTATTCTTGCTCATTTTTATTGGTTGCTCCAAAATGATCACATCTGATTTCTTATGTTTTCTTTATAAACCACTTATTTTACCTCTGTATGATAGCCTGCTTCTACAAATCCACCTACAGCGACACCTACCTCAAACCCTCCCGCACCTGAAGCTCCTGTACAAGCACCGTGAGTTTCTATGACAGGTTTCTTTCAATTGTTGCTTTTGGGGATCTGCAGGATCAATCTATACACTTTGCTATTTGTGTTGCAGGGCCTCGAAGAGCGCATCATCTGCTTCAGACACAGGAGCAGCTAAGTATGGGCGCTTCTCTAAGATAGTCATCTTAGTATTTTGTTAGAACAAATGGCTTTGAAATTGTTGAACATGATAATCAAGATTTGAAAACAACCTTTGATCAGTTACCTTAAAAAAATATTTGAGATGAGAAGATGCTCTGTCAAGTTTCAGCCGCAGTAAAAATTGCTTGCATGTAATTTAATCAAGGGTTTCCTGTTTTCTTTCTGAGTAATTATTTTTCTTTAGCTTATCAACATCATATAATTTTTAAGTTGATTAGATCACATACAAGATGATATTTCATTGAGTGATAGTGTGATCAGAAATGTGTTTTTTCATTGGACATGTGGCATATTCATATACCTTTTACTAAGCGATATTTTTTATACCATGTATTAAGAGCATGGTATAATCCATGCTCAGCCATGGGATCAAACATGAAGCTGAATCTGTGTTGAATGCATGATAGTGTGGACTACTAGAATGCAGCTTTGGGTATTTATTTTGTAGAATGGTACACATTGGAGTGTATGTATTCATGAAAAAAAAGAATGGTACACATTGAAGTGTATATATATTTTGTTCCTGAATTGAGTACCAAAACCATGTCCACCACAGTATAGTGTTAAAGAAGCAGTAGATGGCTTCTATCTGCTGACACTTTGGCTGGTTCAAGTGGCTGGGTTGGAATTTTGAGGCCAGTCCAGTCTTGCCATTGGCAGAGACTGAAATTTAGAGTTTAGTTAACCATTATATTGCTTGGCTGAATTCCAAGGTTTCCAATCAAATCTTATACCCCAGATATATTTTGGGTGCGCTATTTGACAAGGTCTATTTATTATTATTAATATTATTCTAATTTTAACAATGCATGATCCAGATCATAGATATGCACTGATAACGTGAAATTTAGTAGGATTGATATGTCTTTCTCTTATTTCTCTTATTTTTTTGGCCTTCAGTAACAAATCTACATAAACGGACTTCCTTTCTAGTTGCAGAGAACAAAATTTCTTATTATTTTAATATAATAGGATCCTGATATGATATCTTGTTACAGTGCTCCTACTGTAGCCTATGGACAAGCTGCTTCAAATCTAGTTGCTGGTAATAATCTTGAGCAGACTATTCAGCAAATAATGGATATGGGCGGTGGCAACTGGGACAGAGAAACAGTTACCCGTGCACTTCGAGCAGCTTTTAACAACCCGGAGCGAGCTGTGGATTACTTATACTCAGTATGTTTAAAATCCATAATTGTTCTGCTGTAACATTAGTCTTGATTTAGATACTAATGTTGGCCTAACTACAGGGTATTCCCGAAACAACCGAAGTTGCAGTACCAGTGACTCAAATCCCAGAAAGTCTGGCAACTGAAACAGGTGGTGCCGCTGCACCTGTCTCTGGAGCACCTAACTCATCACCCTTGAATATGTTTCCACAGGTAAAAAATTTTAAATTTGGACTTCCATGACCTATACTCACTCACTGTCATTCGGTCCTTAATTTTAAGATTCTGGAATTTTCCAGGAGACACTTGCTGCTGCTGGTGGAGGTGGTGGAGGACTTGGATCCCTTGAATTTCTTAGGAACAATCAACAGGTTGGATTCCTGTTATATTCATTTCCTTCTGCCCTTTTATTTTAGAATCTTTGAGTTCTATGTATGGGATTTTAAGAAAGCATAGGCGTTCTAATAAATTAACTTGTTGGTACCTTTTTCTTTCTATATTGAGGTTGACACTCTAATTTCTTTTTTATTGATACTTATGCTAATTGTTCCCATAAGGATGATAAAATGGATTGGATCTTCTCAATTATAGCTTCTTTATCTCTACATTATAACCTCAACAATATTATAATGCATATGGTTGAGAGGACATGACTAGAGGTAAAATTGAAGCATGCATCCATCTGACTCAAACCAGAGCACACTCTTGTCATTTGGACTTTTATTTTCATTGATATGTCTAAACCCCAATTCTGCATTGTGTTGAAATCCATTTATGGCCAATTAGTTGTGATACCAAATGTTCTGTTTGATTTACATCCTGTTATACTTACTGAACTCTTACGATGTGACTGAATATATATATATATATATATATATATATATATTTATTATTATTTTTTCACTTTGCCTTTTAGTTTCAAGCACTGCGATCAATGGTGCAAGCAAATCCACAGATATTACAGGTCTGTATCATTTCTTTATTGTGTTTCTACTGGCTTTTTGATGTCTTTAAAGTTTTATTTTCTATTATTTTTTGGCAAGTAATGTCTCATTATTAAACTACTGCTTCTGGTACAGCCCATGCTTCAGGAGCTTGGAAAGCAAAATCCCCAGCTTTTAAGACTAATTCAGGAGCACCATGCGGAGTTTCTACAGTTGATAAATGAACCTCTAGAGGGTTCTGAAGGGTGAGTATATGCATATCCAGTAAATCTTTGAGTGAAAAAAAGTAAGTAAAAGAGTCAGATATCTTCATTCATTTCAATTTTATAGAAATCTTTAGAAGCTGCAGTCATCCTCCTTCCTTTTTTTATAGGCATAATCATTGTTCTTGTCTCCTTGATCACCCCAATGCTGTCATCGTCTTTAGTTAATACTCCTTCCAATGTTGATATCTAAAATCATTGCTCTGGAGATTTTTTTGGTACTTGTGGACTTGTACTAATAAACAGATAAATTCAATGTATTAAGCCTGATCAGGCTCTCTTCTGAAGCACAGGGATGAGACCTGGGGAACTAGACCCTTTTGTGTGTGTGTGTGTGTTGTGTGAATGTGTGGTGTAAACTTGATTTTGTTTGTTTTGATTTGAGATGAAATGCTTTTATGTACCATGATATAGGCACCTTTGATCTCTGCAAATTAACCTCTACTTGAAACTGTTAAACAACAAGGCAGCATAAATTTTCTTTTTACTTGCAGGGATGCATTTGATCAGCCTGAGCAAGATTTGCCTCATGCCGTCCATGTCACCCCGGCTGAACAGGAAGCTATTGAACGAGTATGGATTCCTTCTCTATGCGATACAATGCTCTCTTCATTTCTTTCTGTTTCCCTTAAATGTTATTAACATGTATTGATTGATTTATGTTCACATTCTGTAGCTGGAGGGAATGGGATTCGAAAGAGCCCTAGTCATTGAGGCATTCTTGGCATGTGATCGCAATGAAGAATTGGCAGCCAATTACCTATTGGAGAATGCTGGAGATTTTGAGGATTGATGATATACCTTCATTGGGTTGATAGTTTTGGTTTCTTGGATTCATTTCTTTCTCCCTTTCTTTACTTGGGTAGTGTTTGGATTAAACTATGTACTCTTAAATTCTTTAAGGAAATTCATTTTTATCAATTTGAGTATAGAGAACGTGACAAAAGTGGTGTCTGATTTAAGTTTTACAATTATTTTTTCCCCATGAAGTATATATTATTGGTAAAAAATATGGTGGGTAATCAAGAGCTCTGGGGCACATGATCATAATATCTTCGGAAACCAGGTAACCAGGCTACTTTCATCTTTTTGTCTTGATGAAATAATACATATAAATATGTCGTGCAAAATAAAATTCTACTCTTTTTTCATTCTCAAAAAGAAAAAGAAAAAGAAAAAGAAAAAACTCATTTTCTTTTCCCTTCAACTATAAACGGTAGAAATGCTACTTTTAGTGATCTTGTGCTAATATGATGATAAATGGATAAAAACTGTTGCGCACCTTTATTTATTTTTCAAAATTGAAATTGTGAGCTGAAGACATATTTTAGTTACAAACACTACCCTTGATAAATTATTATCAACTGTTTTCAAAATTATACTAACAGTAAGAAAATTTTAATACTTATTTACCCCCTTCGTTTTATTTTATTTTGTGTGTGCGTGTGTATATAATGTTATGAGCAAGTGAAAGGACAAATTCTATAAGATTGGACGCTATGATGCGCAGTAGTTCTAGAGCAAAGAAATAAAAATGCAGTACATCACACCTAAGAGATGTCACTCATGGCTGCTAATTTATCTGCATAAACGATTAGTCACTTATCCAATCCAAACCTCTCATGAATAGCCTCTAATTTAGCGAGGAGACAAAATCATTTTAGATTAAAAGCAAGACTTGGCTAAAGAGATGTTCCCTTTATGAACTTGGATATGACTACAAGCACTCGAGTAGTTGAGTGACCGTTGTTACTTTTTCAACTGCTATCTGCTTAGCTGCTATCTACTTTTGACTTGGCCAAAGTGAGGAGGGGTCAAAAGAAATCCTAAGAGAGATGTTTTCCAGTTGAATGTATATTAATTTGGTAGCACATCTTAATGGGGAAGATAAAGTCTTGATGAGATAGTACTTATATGATTAAAAAAGAGCAGAAGTTGGTTGTGGTTGTGGTTGTGGTTGTGGTGGTAGTGAAAGGTGATGAAATTGTACTTTATTGCGAGAAGACCATAAGTCTAAAGAGAGAAATAGGTACGAGAGATTACAAGAGAAGGAAGGCATTTGGGATGATGATGAAAAAATCCAAGAGGAAGTTGATAGGTGAAACTCTACCTACTAGCATACGGGAATGTTTGGTGTAGCCAAAACCTTCACTCAATTCTCAATTTCCATCCTTCAATTCCTAAGTTTTGTGGGTGCTCACCTCAAGTTTGTTTGTTTGTTTGTATATTTTTTTTCCTCTCAATTCTCATAACTCATTACCCAAGAAACTGAGTTAAAATTGTGGAAATTGAAATACATTTGATGAGTTTTTAGGTTATAAATACTAAGTTACAGCGGCAAATTTGTAAAATAAAACCAAACTGCTGTGACCCATTCTCGTAACTTGTCTCTATCAAGACAGACCTCACTTAAGAGTCATAACAGCTCTTTCTGAATTCCACTAGAACCCAGTTAAGTCTCATTACTCCACACACACATTCACCTCAGTATATGAGATATAAATTAGGGTAAGAGTTTTAAGTTCAGAGAAATGAGAGATGAGAGATACTAAAATTAAACACGAATATATACCACCCTAATTGCCATTTTACATCCTCAAACACTAAACTCCTCATCTTAGTGGGTATTCTTATAATTTTTAATACCCTTACTACAGTAACTTCTTAAATTTAGAAGTTATTGCAGATCAGTTATAAACTTATTTTGATAAACTCTCTTTCTTATTTTTAAATAAAAAAATTAATTTCATTTATTTTGGATTAGTTTTATATTATTTTTTTAGGTAGTTTTATATTATTTAATGTGTTGCATTTGAATGTTAAAAAAAAAGTCAAATGAATTGTAAAATGATATGTTAAAATAGATAAAGTAATTTTTTTTTTTACTTAAGCCGCTGGATACTTTTTTTTTCTATTGAATAAGCCACTGGGTACTTGAATACAATAAGGGTCTGTTTGGATATTACTTATTACTGAAAACTGAAAACTAAAAATACTGTAGCAAAATAATTTTTAAATATGTGAACAGTGCCGTGAGATCTAGTTTAAAATTGTTTGTGTTGAAAAAAGTACTTGTAGGTCCCGTGAACAGTAAACAAGACCCACTAAAAAAATATGTTAGTTGGAAAACGCATTTCCCAAACTCACACTAAGCCACCGGATGTTATATGTTCTATTTAGCACTTAAAAGTGTTAGAAATACCACTGTCTCGTGTTTCCGCAAACAATTTTAATTGTGTGGCAAAGGTTCAAAACTCTAAAAAACATTTAAATTAAAGGAATATTTTGTCAATTCACTTGACTAAAATCCCTTATTATAAGTTAAATTTAAGAATCAACAATGTATTTTGGTTAATAAATTTAAAATATTTGTGTAATTTTTACAACTTTATAGCTTTATACATGTGAATTTAAACAAAAAAGATAATAATTTATAGATTGGTTAAATTATAAAAAATATCATGATACTATAAGATCCCATTGTCTAAATCGTGTTTATAATGATATCTTATTTATTTAAGATTTTACTTAAAATTTGAGTCATTACGTTCCATTCCATTTAAATTATAGAACATAGTATTGAAAGAAATGTTAATCGCAATAAGAGATAGTCAAAAGTTATATAGTTTAATTAATACATTTTTTTTTTTAGACTTGAACTTCGGCTCTTTTTCTCTCATATCTCATAAGTATTTATATATGTAGAGTAACTCTTGCGCTAACGGTGCACAGTAGTGGCAGTAATGTTTTCTAAAAAATAAATTATTTTACCAAAAAAAATATTTTCTATAAATATGTTAAAAAATACTGTAATATTCTAACTTTCCTTATTAATTTATTTATATGCTGACAAAAACTGCAAAATAAATTAAAATTATTCAATTCTCCACTATCTATGGAAAAAAAAAAAAAAAAAAAAGGCCTAGAGATTGACGCCTGGGGCCCTGTTTGGTTCATAAAGGACAAAAAACGAATGGATTCCTTATCCCAGGATGGGAATGGGAACAGACTCAGAAAGCACAAAACTCATGTCTCTTCAACTTTTTTCTATCCATGAGTCTGAACCAAAGGCGTCACTGTTGTGGAACCAGATATTTGTAGCAGTAGATTATCAAAAAGATATTTGTAGCAGTAGATAGAAAAAGATACTAGATACTACCACTAGTGATATATGCAAAAATGGGTACAAAATATACCAACATTAAATATATATAATAATAAAAAAAATGTGGGAACATAATAATAATAATTAAATATAAAAGAGAATAAATCCATGTATACGGGCGTCAATAACTCACTGAGCACATTTTTATTTTTTGAAATTATTATATGCTGGGTTACAATTGGAATAATATTATTTTCACATTTTACCCTTATAACACTCTTTATATTTTTAATCAATCAGAATAAATTGTATTAAAATTATAAAATAAAATATCTTTCTCAAAAAAAAAAAAAATAAAAAAAAAATTAAAAAATATTGTGTTATTAGATTTATTTTATCTAGCTGCATTATATCCTATATTTAATTCAACTAGTTTTAAATATAGTTTCGATTTATGACATTGAACATGATCATTATCTTTTATCATCAAATTAAGTAATGAATGATTTTGGATATGGGTGGGAATTGAACATTAAAAATTTTATTTGAGGGAAAAAAATTTTATAATTGAGGTAAGCGGTACTGAGGTGAAACTTGATAAAATAAAAAAAAAAAACAAAGTAAAACATAGTCCAAAAATTTAAGGATATTAATTTTTTTTTTCTTTTTCAATCAGTGTACACCATCCCATCCATCAAATAATCCAATGGCGTATATTCCTACAGGCTCACCAACCTGAAATCACATATCCATTTATTCTTCACTAACATTATCTACTGCCAGTTCTAAATGCTCTTTGTTCCTGTCTTGCCTTATTTTCTTTTTGTTTCTTCTCTTTTGCCTCTTTCCTTCTATTTTCTGTATGTGATTTTTTTTAATAGTATTTTTGAGTGAGAAAATTATTCAAAAATGGCTGTAGCTATGGCTTCTTGTGCTCTTGGTGCTCACCTTAGTAATGCTATTCTGAAAGCCTCTGAAACTCGAGTTTCAAGTGGGTTTTTCATCAGAGGCGCAAAAAGTTTCTCCATTTTTCATCAGAGAAAGTAAGCCCCTTTTTTTTTTTTTTTCACTTTTTTCTCTCTTCATTTCTATTTAATGTGATGTAGTTGTTATTGTTGTTGTTGTTACATCTTTTGAACTGTAATGTCATTGCACAACTATGTAAAATTTAAGACTTTGCTTCTTTGTGATCATACTAGTGTACTGATTTTGTTTTATTTTTATTGAAGTAACTATTTTTGGTTAGTTATGTGACTTAATTTTTTCACTTTTATGTTCTGGGTTGTATTGTAATTGTATTCTCTTTATTTCCTCAAATTATGACTTGGAAGTAGTCTCTATAGTTTTGCTGTTTCTTTTTTTTCTTTTGGGTAAGTAAGAATCTGTGTTAAAGAGAGAAAACTACAGAAGCTAGCAAAGGGGGCATACCCCAGAAAACTGTGCAATGAAAAAGAAGAAGCAATATAAGCACACAAAGAGATCATTAGATAATACCAAAATTATCCAACATAGCCTTTTAGAGTAAACTTAGGCAGTGCATTGCTGCTATTCTTTGTGTTAAGTTTCTGTGTGGTTTCTGTCAGATTGCTATCTGCAGCCACTACAATCACTCCACGAGCATCGACTTCCACTGTGGAGGTATTGAACAAATTTTGATCTATGTGATTGGGATTTTTCCATATTAATAAGTGGCTTACTTCTCTGTTTCTTTTGGTTTTTTGAAATGGGACGGCAAACAGGATGCAAGTCAGAGTGAAAATGATACCGTTCCAACTCCAGTTGTTATTATCGACCAAGACTCTGATCCAGATGCGACTGTTGTGGAGATAACTTTTGGGGATCGGCTTGGAGCTCTTCTTGACACTGTATGAAGACTTAATCTCTGTTATTTATGTTTGATATTTGATGTTTGACTCTTTAGTATATTGATGAATGAGAAATTTTTTCATTCAATATGATCTATCTACATATGTTTTCAAGAATGTGTCTGCTAGTGGACATTTAACTATCAGCAAATGGGTTGCAGATGAATGCACTCAAAAATCTTGGACTCAATGTTGTTAAAGCAAATGTTTTCTTGGATTCTTCTGGGAAGCACAACAAGTTTGCCATCACTAAAGCGTAAGTTATTGTCCTTACATGTACATTTGAACATGAGGCCTTGTCTTCTTTTTGTATATTGTCTTGACAGTTTTCATACTTGCAAATGAAACTCTGGTCTTTCTGCTTTCTATTTCATTTTCTGGTTAATATGTTTTCATACTCCTTTGTTCATTCACTATAAAGGTCAGATTTTGGTTTTTCTTGAGAGGTATAATACTTTCTTATATGTATTCAAGTGAGCTTCCTTACAGCCAGTGGTATTTAAATCACAAATTTGATGGTCCTTGAACAAATGCAAATGCCTAAAGACGCAGAGAGTGGTGGTGTCATAAGTACATGGATAAGAAAATGGTAGTAATTTCTGGAATGGTTTCAAATCTTAGTTTCCTACTAGAGTTCAAAAACCTTTAAAGTTTGACATGTGACTCATTCCTAGTATTGAATTAGTTATTGCACTAGCTGTTCTTTGTTGATTTGATTCATTTGTTTGTGGAGCTTGTTTGCAGCGACACAGGTAGAAAAGTAGATGATCCAGAGTTGCTTGAGGCAATTCGCTTGACAATTATAAACAATTTGATAGAGTATCACCCGGTATTTCATTTTATTTATTTATTTTTAATTTAAAAAGAATGTTATTAAGTTAACCTCTGGTAGTGCACATCTTCTCGGAGTTCTATCTTCCTGAACATGTCAAACTGATGGTCCAGGAATCGAGTGCCCAATTAGCAATGGGAGCAGCCTTTGGAATAGTGCCACCAAAACAACAGGTTCAAATTTTTTTTTTTTAATTGTTATATATTTTTTTATAATGTTGATTTATTTTTGTCTGTGTGGAGCACTTCTTGTTGCGAAGTTAACTAGCTGAGTTAATTAAGCTGTCATATATAGAACATTATTTTTGTATTTTACCTTTCTTAGGTAAGCATGTAATACGATTATACAAACCAGTAGTTAGAGGTCTCTACTGCTAAGGGTGCATGTGCACTTTGCATGTGTTTCTGAGTTTTTCCACACGCCCAATATGCATGCACAATTGTACATGAAAATGTGCATTTGATACTGAATTTATGATGTGATAATTTTCAGTTTTTTACAATGACTGTTACCTTCTCACATCATAGTCATGGTAAAAATGTTCTTATTCAAGAAGTTTGGATCTGCCCCTACAGGAAGTGGAACCACGCCCTGCTGCCCCCCATTGCCCCCCTTCAGCAGAAAATAACTAAATACATAGATAGAATAAGGAAAGAAATGTATTCAAATAAATACTGTTCTGCACGTATTTTTATGCTCCTATATGTAGTGTAATGCAGTGGCTTGAGACTTCTTATGTAGTATTGTATCAAATTACCAAACTTCTGATTTTTACTCCATATTGAGTTGTTTGTGCCATGTAATGGTTTTTGTTCATTACAAATTGTGTGAACCTGGTAGAGGTAAGATAGTATATTCCGATTGACTTTGTTTACAAATCTTATTAGTGCTATATTGTGTTGATGCATCCTGAGAGATTTCTTGGGCATACAAAATAAATGCATTTAATGAAGTACCATGTATTTGTCCCGATTCAAACATGTTGTGTTGTTATTCCTCAGATTGATGTGGATATAGCAACCCACATAAGAATCAATGATGATGGTCCTAACCGGAGGTAATGCATTTATCAGTTTTACTTTCTCATGCAATTAAATTCCTGCAACCCAACATCTTCCCCATGACAATTTTGGAGGCTAAGCCCTCACATTAGCAGATGCCTGCTAAGCATGAATGATAACATCATTACATGCAAAAGCAGCTGGCAAAAAATATATTTTCCCTGTTGCTTTCCCCTGCCTGCCTCCATAATGCTATTTTTGCAGTTTGCTTTCTGTGGAAACAGCTGATCGCCCGGGGTTATTGGTGGATATTGTGAAGATCATAACTGACATCAGTATTGCCGTTCAATCAGGAGAATTTGACACCGAGGTGGTTATTTCTCATTCACTTCTGCAACTTTGAATATTATTTTTTAATTGGACATTGGGTGACATAATTTTTATTTGTATGTTTTGCTTTTGGGACCTAGGGGCTGTTGGCCAAGGCAAAGTTTCATGTTAGTTACAAGGATAAACCCATTAGCAAGCCTCTCCAGCTGGTAAGCTAGCATTCTGTTAACAATAAAGCTTTAGAATTGTTTTTTCTAATATCAAGTGAATTTTAAGTACCTTCTTAACATCCATGTCACTAGTGTCACTTGAAAAAACATTTCTGATTTGTCCCAGGTCCACTACCTATGTTCTTGAATTTTCTTAATGAATATGAGAAACATGATTGTAGACTTTTTGATCAACATTCTATGACATATACCTTCCAGGCCCACTAGCTATCTTATCCATCTCTTCCAACTAAGCTTCCACCTAAAAGTGGATAAGATTTGGATGGAAACTAGGGTGTCAAATGAAAACTTTTTATCCTCGAAACTCCACTGTCTAAAAGGAATATAAGATCATAGTCACTAGGTTTCTTTTTAAACCTTTTGTTTTTTTTTTTGAGAATCAAGTTCCTTTTAAAACCTCAATGATAATTCTGATCCTCTCATTATCCACTGAATTCCTCAAAATAATATCAAATTGTGCTGTGCTGAGCTTGCTCACAGCAGATTGAGCCGTCCATGATATCACAACTCTGAGAGTCTGTTGGGGCTCTTTTGTTGCAGTACTTACTGATGGATAATTTACTCTACCCAATTTTGCAGGTTCTTGCCAATAGCTTGCGATACTTTTTGAGGCGTCCATTCACAGAGGAGTCAAGTTTTTGAGCCTTGTAGGGGACCAAATTTCGGATTATATATTCAAGGGATGTTGTTGTTTCCACTTTTGAAGGGATATGTATGTATAACCAAAAAGAAAAAGGAAAAAAGAAAAAGAAAAAAGAAAGAAGATAGAATGGTGAACTGAAAATCCAACACATTTAAATTGGTAAATTTGCCAGCTAAAACTGCAATGTAAAATGGTAACTATACTTTGTTATAGTGATAACATTATAGTAACCCTTGGTGCTTTTTGGCATTTGCTGATAATGAAAAGTTAGAGAGAAATGGCATTGGATTCATCTGCATGGAAAAGCATGCTGGTCATCGCCATGTATGTAACCAGAAATATAAAGTTGGAAAGGCCACAAGGCCCAACACCACAAACGTGGAGTCAATAGGAAGAGTGAGACATACAAAATAGTGACAGTGGTATAGAGTTAGCAGAGATAATGGTTTTGATGTTTCACGTATTTTCCGTTTTCCTTTGTTTGGTTTCATTATTAAGTTAACAAACAAATTCGTTAATTGTAAAATCCTAATACAAAAGCCTATAGAAAACAATTCTAAAATTTATAAAAATGGTATGAAAAAAACACAGATCACTCCTACTAGCCTTAAAAATGGTTCTCATCAATTTCGCACATGGTGCCATCCTTGTTAACCATAGAGGAATTCCAGCACATAAGGTGATTTCTCGTTCGAAGTATTGGTGTTAAACATTCTATTGAAGCCATGGCTTTTGTTTATCATCCAATGAGCTGAGTAGATTATAGAGTCGTTCATGGTTAGCTCACCAAAATAGTAGACTATTTTCTTTGTCCCTCTACATTATCTTTCTTTCATTGCATGCCCTTGCTCCAATTTAGTTATAGTTTTTTTTTTTTTCCTTCACAATTATAGGTTTTTGTCATCTAAAACATTTACATTTTACATCGATGTGCTACTGAATGTTATACTAATAAGTTAGTGTGAAGGAGTAAATAAGTATAAAATTATGTTTCAAAACTCATTCAATCCGTTACTTTGTGAATATTTGTATATGAGTATTTAAATTTAATTTATTAATGTATATATCTATTCATTCATTTTTTTATTATAAATTATTTGTTATTGAATTTAGGGTTCGTTTAGTAGACTGTAATAGATAAGGTAATGTAATAGTTATTCATATGGTTTAGCATTTAGTAATTTAATTATGTTTTTATTATAGGGAATTATGAATAGTTATTCGTTAAAATGAGGTATAACTATTAATCTCTAAAAGGGTTATAATAGCTGTAGGTGCTATAAAAATAAAGGCCCAAGCCCACTTAGAACAGTGTTGCCTTGCCCTTCAAATTCAAGCCCAACAATAAAATTTGTTTAGAGAGTGAGCAAACAATTTAGGTGTCATTCTAATTTGAATTCAAGTCAAAGACTGAAGAGCCTATAATGGTAGAAAGGAATAACACAAGTAGACAATGAAAAAATAGCTCTCCTCAAGCAGGTTCGAGGATTAGTCACTTTCTCTTTTTTCTATTTTTAAAACTAGAATCTCCGTCCTTCATTTTTGGGAGACTCCCCTCCTTTTATATCCCTCTTTTTTGTATTTACCCTCCATTTGTATGCCTCCAGGCATTTATAAGGTTACTTGTTCCATCAACACTCTGTTGAAGGTGGTGGAAAGTGGTGCTAGCTATGAAGTTACTGTTCAGGAGTCATTTCTTTATTACATGTAGTTGATAAGGTTGTTCCAGGGCATTTAATGCAGAGGGAGAATGTATACTTCTCTAGGAAGCTTTCTCCGACCATCTTGCCCCCTTCATGGTCCTTTCTCTTCCGCACGGGTTTTCATGAAACGCTATTCCATATCCCCTCTCCTTCTCGGGTCGGTGAAGTCCTCAGGGTTGATACACTTCTACGAGCGGGTTTGTGCGAAATATTTCTTGTTTTAGTCCTCTTCGGTCTTCGAACCCCGCACAATAGCTGCTCTTTATTTTTTTTATTTTCTAAAATTAATATATTTTCATATAAACAAACTTTCCATATGCACATAACAATTATAAAAATAAAAAATCATAAAAAATAACTAATCTCTCTTTCAAATTAATTTTTTTTAAGGAAATATAATTATATAAGTAAGATATTTTCTAAATATATCTTACGTTTGATTTAAAATGCTTTCATTCCACTGTCTTCAGAGTTCTATTATTGTGTTGTCACTAAACACATTAATAGTAACAAGTATTACATTATACCATCTTGTATTCTTTGTAATACCTATTCCTATTCCTATGTAATTACAATTACAATCTACCAAATGTGCCCTTAGTGTGTTAGTTTGTGTTTATACATATGTTAATGGTTATGTTCATGTATTTTATAAAAGGTTTTGTTCATGTTTGGCTATGTTAGTGTATGTATGTGCATTTGTGTGTGTTACTTTGGAGTAAAAAGACCACTAACGTAATCATCATCCTAAGAATATTGCACAAGCTTTGGAGTCATTTTCGTTTATAGAATTATCAAAGTCATTGCTTATGTTTCTTCTCAAAAAAAGAAAATGAAAAAGAGAGAGTCATTACTTATGTAAAGCAAAGCTATATAAACTATACTTGCACTGGATCAATTAAATATTAAAATTTCTCAACAGGATAATTTTAATTTAAAAAAAAGATAATGTATAAAATAAAAAGAAATAATCCATTTTAAAGTGTAATAAGAAAAAAAAAAAAATCCATACATAAGGCTCCCAATATTAATTATAAAAACTGCTCAACGATATGGTGTGGAAGGTATTGCCGTAATTGTTTGGATACTGCAAAATAGTCCATTGAGTAAGGTGATTGAACTTCCTTAATTGACCGTACAATGAGAAAGGAGAAATACAAACTATCGATAATGTCAAGTAGTGCACATATAATGAATAAGTCTTTAGAAAATTTCTTCAATGGATATGTAATTCTAATAAATTAATTAGTTATTTTGCTTTATTTTCTTTTTTTGCTTACTTATTTATTTATGGTTCATGTTAACGGGTGCCCTTAGAGCAATTGTTAATTGTTAACAAACTATTTTAAGAAAGTTTTAACACAACTTTTATGGATAATGTAATAAGCTGTCAAAACAATAATTGTTTTTTATTTTATAAAATTTTTCCT
Source organism: Castanea mollissima (assembly GCA_014183005.1). NCBI lineage: Eukaryota > Viridiplantae > Streptophyta > Magnoliopsida > Fagales > Fagaceae > Castanea > Castanea mollissima. Next base: position 66,581,284 of record JACAVU010000002.1, read on the forward strand.
AAAATGGTTCATTAACAAATGTTTTTAGGGTATCTGTTAACATTTCTCATTATTTATTTTGATAATTTTTCCTTCACAATTATATGATTTTGCTAGCTATAACATTGACATTTTATATCTATACATCACTAATAGTTATACTAATAAGTTAGTGAGAACAAAAAGGTGAAAAAGATTTGATATTTTAAATCAAATATTTAAAAATATAGAATACAAAATAACATCAATATTACTATTCAAAACTCATTAAATTTGTTCTTTGTAACGTTTGTACATAAACATTTAAATTTAAGTTATTAACGTATATATTTATTCATTTAGTAGTTGTTCTTTAAATGAGTAACTGCTAAATTTAATTCGTTAGTTTGTTTACATGTATATGTATATGTTAATGTTTATATTTATGTTCATCATCCTAAGAATGTTGTGTAGCATAGGTGTTTTCAAGATGCACTTAAGAGAAACATATATATTCAATGCACTCTTCTAGAAATGATTTCATAATAATCTTTCTAGTAATTGTGGCACATTGTGTTTCCTTATCCTCTATGTTCTAAACACTTAAATTGATGGTATAAAGTATGTGATTAATTGCAAGGTTAAATTACCTTGACAAGTTATACACTCAAAAAAAAAAAAAAGTCAAGTTTTATAAAACATTTACAAATGATACAAACTATAAATCGTGTATCTCAAAAAATATATGAATATATTCCAAAACTCTAAATCAATCAATAGAAAGTCACAATCCTCCCTAAAAATGCAACCCCAACAACAAATCTTGGTTTGGCACACCCAAGGGTTACAAACTCCAAGAGCCTATCCTCCAATAATACCAAGGACTAACTATTGAGTCAAAAAAGTTAGGAAGACTGAATCACTGACTATTTATAACGTGTCTCCTAATTTAGCACAACAATCCAATCACCACCGATAAAGAAAACTCCATACTTGAGGTAAAACTAATTGATCTGAAAAACTTTAAATAATACCTGTTATCTATATCTAAATAATATATAACTAAACTCGGTTAAATTATTTACCGAGTTAATTTAATTATTTTGTCCAAATCTAAATATTAGTACATTTAAGGTTTTTTTAATTATTATTTTTATAATTAATATTAATCAAACAAGAAGATATTTTAAATAATGCATCTTATGAATATTTAATTTAATTTTTTAATAGTAAAAAAACATTTAAATGATATTGTTTACTAACTAAAATTTTTACAAAGTGACATGGTTGGTGTGGGAGTTGGAATCTCAAGCTTCTAAATAGATATGTGGAAAGATTACAGGACAACTGACTGGCGCGCAATTTATTTATCTTAAAAACAAGATGAAAATTCCACTCTAGGAAACTCAAACAACTGAAAAAGAAAGTAGGATTACAAATGAGAGGCTTTGTGACATAAATTGCTTTCCCGAGGTGTAGGGAGTTTGCAAGAAATGAAAAATTCAATATCACTCTCTTTCTGGTTCTTCTCTACCATATCTCAACCCCCTCCCTGTTGCAGCCTCCTCCCCTTATATAAGCAGTCTTCCTTCCCTTTATCTTTCCAGATGGTAGAGGTAAGATAGTATATTTCGATTGGCTTTGTTTCCACATCTTATTAGTGCTATGTTGTGTTGATGCATCCTGAGAGATTTCCTGGGCATACAAAATAAATGCATTTCACGAAGTCCCACGTATTTGTCCCGATTCAAATATGTTGTGTTGTTATTCCTCAGGTTGATGTGGATAAAGCAACCCACATAAGAATCAATGATGATGGTCCTAATCGGAGGTAATGCATTTATCAGTTTTACTTTCTCATGCAATTAAATTCCTGCCACCCAACATCTTCCCCATGACAGTTTTGGTGGCTAAGCCCTCACATTAGCAGTTGCCTGCTAAGCATGAATGATAACATCATTACATGCAAAAGCAGCTGGCAAAAAATATATTTTCCCTGTTGCCTTCCCCTGCCTGCCTCCATAATGCTATTTTTGCAGTTTGCTTTCTGTGGAAACAGCTGATCACCCGGGGTTATTGGTGGATCTTGTGAAGATCATAACTGACATCAATATTGCCGTTCAATCAGGAGAATTTGACACTGATCGGTGGTTATTTCTAATTCACCTCTGCAACTTTGAATTATTATTTTTTAATTGGACATTGGGTGACATAATTTTTATTTGTATGTTTTGCTTTTGGGACCTAGGGGTTGTTGGCCAAGGCAAAGTTTCATGTTAGTTACAGGGATAAACCCATTAGCAAGCCTCTCCAACTGGTAAGCTAGCATTCTGTTAACAATAAAGCTTTAGAATTGTTTTTTTCTAATATCAAGTGAATTTTAAGTACCTTCTTAACATCCAAGTCACTAGTGTCACTTGAAAAAACATTTCCGATTTGTCCCAGGTCCACTACCTATGTTCTTTAATTTTCTTAATGAATATGAGGAACATGATTGTAAACTTTTTGATCAACATTCTATGACACATACCTTCCAGGCCAACTAACTATCTTATCCATCTCTTCCAACTTAACTTCCACCTAAAAGTGGATAAGATTTGGATGGAAACTATAGTGTCAAATGAAAACTTTTTATCCTCAAAACTCCACCGTCTAAAAGGAATATAAGATCATAGTGACTAGGTTTCTTTTTAAAACTTTTTTTTTTGTTGAGAATCAAGTTCCTTTTTAAACCTCAATGATAATTCTGATCCTTTCATTATCCACTGAATTCCCAAAAATAATATCAAATTGTGCTGCGCTGAGCTTGCTCACAGTAGATTGAGCCGTCCATGATATCACAACTCTGAGAGTCTGTTGGGGCTCTTTTGTTGCAATACTTACTGTTGGAAATAAAGGAGAGATAATACCTGAATTTTCCTTGAAAATTACACAATTTGATTTACCAAAAAGAGGTGGCGGAGATGAGGCGTGGACCAAGTCACTGTCTTGAGACAAATCGTGCCGTCTACGGTATATCCGATGTAGTTAGACAAATAGTTTCTGCACGTTGTCCCCAGGATACAACAGCCCAGCCACCTTTGCTGATTATCCTTGCGAGCCTACACTACTCGTTGGATATAAGCTCTCTATAGTACTTTCTTTTCCCAGAAAAATTTTGTAAAAGAAAAAATGTTTTTTTGTGAGTAATAAGAAGCAAAAGATGGTAAGTGTTTAAAAAATATTGTTTCTGAAAAGTTTGCAGCTTTGTAATTCAAAATAAAAGTGTATCTAATCTATTTATTTCTTTTCATATATATATATATATATATAGCTAGACACGTTGCTTTTTCTTAGCTAAAAATTTAAATACGTTTGCTATCCTCAAAAGCTTTAAATAATCATAAAATTTTTGAAATCAATGCCTGAGTTAATAGCTTTCTTTTTATATATAAATATATATATTATATATAACCGGTCAAAACTTTCCTTTTTTTTTTTTTTTTTTTTTCAAAGTTAGTACGTTGAGGTAGACAAAACAAGTTTGTCTTTTTAGTTTTAAGATGCCTTTTAAAAATGACAGCCCTTACGTGGCTGTCATTTAAATACTAAATAATGATTTCCTTTGAAATTTGACTATACACAATAATTATAATCAAGAATGGAAAGTACTATATAATGCTATAATCCATTAACGGTAAATTATATAAATATATAGTTGTACAATATCTGATACTTTCTATCTATAACGTTACTATTAAATATATTAAAAGAAACGTTTTAAAGCAAAAGTTTATAAAGGAAAGTATACTAAAAGTTGGCAATATATGGTATTAAAATTCACATTAATTTTCACAGATTTTCTAATTAAAACCATTGACAATATCTATTCAAATTTTGAATTTTCAAAATTTAGCAATTAACGCATCTGACATAAAGGAATAATTGATTTCCTCAATTCACATAAATGACTATTAAAATTAATATGATATTTTTTATAAAAATATCCAACACTTACTGATGGATAATTTACTCTACCCAATTTTGCAGGTTCTTGCTAATAGCTTGCGATACTTTTTGAGGCGTCCATTCACAGAGGAGGCAAGTTTTTGAGCCTTGCAGGGGACCAAATTTAGGATTATATATTCAAGGGATGTTGTTGTTTAGACTTTTGAAGGGATATGTATGTATAACCAAAAAGGAAAAGGAAAAAGAAGAAGAAGAAGATAGAATGGTGAACCGAAAATCCAATACATTTAAATTGGTAAATTTGCTAGCTAAAGTTGCAATGTAAAACGGTAACTATACTTTGTTATAGTGATAACATTATAGTAACCCTTTGTGCTTTTTGGCATTTGCTGATAATGAAAAGTTAGAGAGAAATGGTATATGGATTTATCTGCATGGAAAAGAATACCGGTCATCGCCATGTATGTTACCAGAAATACAAAGTTGGAAAGGCCACAAGGCCCACAACCACAAACGTGGAGTCAACAGGAAGAGTGAGACATACAAAATAGTGACACTGGTATAGAGTAAGGAGTCAATCTCGTATCGAAGGCTGTACTGATTTGACCAGTGGAATGATATATTTTGATTTTGGTCAATATTGGTGTATCGTTTCGGGTTAATCATTCTTTTTTATATTTATAAATATATATATATGTGTGTGTGTGTGTGTGTGTGTGTGTATGTTATAATAAATATAAAAATTTATCATAAAATATTATCTCAATTTAAAACAAATTATTCATGATTTTAGACTTTAGCATCAATTAAAAGAAAAAAATAATAATATAAAAAATAGAAAGCTTTATTGTTCATTGCAAACTAAGAAAACAATTAATACTAATAAGTTCATACAAATAAGTTACTATTTTGTCCTTACAAAAATTCAAAAATTACAAAACTTAAAAAAAAAAGCTTTTTTCTGTATCGGCCGGTATTGCTTGAAATTGGCTGGTACGATTGGTATTTAATTCGGTACAAATTGTTAGCATTTTGATACCAGTATATATATCGGTATGGTATATACCGGTACAGTATCGACTACACTGGTATAGAGTTAGCAAGATAATGGTTTTGATGTTTCACGTATTTTCCATTTTTCTCTTTGTTTGGTTTCATTATTAAGTTACCAAACAAATTCATTCATAGTAAAATCCTAATACAAAAGCCTATAGAAAAAAATTTAATAAAATTTATAAAAATGGTATGAACAAAACTCACGTCACTCCTACTAGCCTTAAAAATGGTTCTCATCAATTTCGCACATGGTTCCATCCTTGTTAACCATAGAGGAATTCCAGCGCATAAGATGATTTTTCGTTCGAAGTATTGGCGTTAAGAATTCTATTGAAGACATGGCTTTTGTTTATCATCCAATGAGCTAAGTAGATTATAGAGTCATTCATTGTTAGCTCACCAAAATAGTGGACTATTTTCTTTGTCCCTCTACATTATCTTTCTTTCATTGCTGATAGGCCAAAAACGTATTGACCCTTTGTGATGGATTAATTAACTAATTAGTTAAGTTTAATTAATTAACCAAATTAACTGCAAACGCGTGGTAGCACAAACAAATCACTAATAAACTAAAGTGCAGTAGAAAATAAATTGACACGGTGATTTGTTTACGAATGGGGAAAACCTCCAAGAAAAAAACCCCACCGAGTGATTTTAAGGTCACCACTCTCGAGAATCCACTATTTTCAAAACAAACAGTTAAAAGTAAAGGAATTACAGTACCTTCTACCAACCTACAGTTCAACCCTTATCCCAATACCCAATTAGACTTGTTTTATAGTGACAATCTCTCATTTTGATGCACGGCTCCCAGTACGTGCCTAACCAATTGCGCGAATCTCAATACGCGACTTCAATCACCAACTTGAGAAAGATGTTGGTTGCAAAATTCTTCAGTTCATCCTCACAATGAAGAACAAGAGGATGCTTGATTACAAAATCCTATGGTGCACAAACACAACAGCTTCTTCACAAAAGAGATAAATTAGGGCAAACTTTGTCTTCGGTCACAAATAGCTTTTTGCAACTTGCGCTCTCAGTTGTGTGTCACTAGATATAGTCCTTAAAATAATCATTTTATATGTCTAGGGTTGTAAGAAAAGAAGGCCCAAAGATATATTTATGGATTGAAATCAAAATAGATCTGAAATTCTATTTTTCTTAAACCTTGACAGATAGAGGTGTCGAGCAGCTGTCAAGCCACGGGGCTGGAACAGCTTTTTAAGCTTGATAGATGCTAGCTGTCGACCTTTAATGATAGATACTTCTTCAGCTTGTTTCTTGAACAGACTTGCATGGCTTTAACACTAGAGTTAGCAAAGATAATGGTTTTGATGTTTCACGTATTTTCCGTTTTTCTCTTTGTTTGGTTTCATTATTAAGTTAACAAACAAATTCGTTAATTGTAAAATCCTAATACAAAAGCCTATAGAAAACAATTCTAAAATTTATAAAAATGGTATGAACAAAACACAGATCACTCCTACTAGCCTTAAAAATGGTTCTCATCAATTTCGCACATGGTGCCATCCTTGTTAACCATAGAGGAATTCCAGCACATAAGGTGATTTCTCGTTCGAAGTATTGGTGTTGAACATTCTATTGAAGCCATGGCTTTTGTTTATCATCCAATGAGCTGAGTAGATTATAGAGTCGTTCATGGTTAGCTCACTAAAATAGTAGACTATTTTCTTTGTCCCTTTACATTATCTTTCTTTCATTGCATGCCCTTGCTCCAATTTAGTTATAGTTTTTTTTTTCCTTCACAATTATAGGTTTTTGTCATCTAAAACATTTACATTTTACATCGATGTGCTACTGAATGTTATACTAATAAGTTAGTGTGAAGGAGTAAATAAGCATAAAATTATGTTTCAAAACTCATTCAATCCGTTACTTTGTGAATATTTGTATACGAGTATTTAAATTTAATTTATTAATGTATATATCTATTCATTCATTTTTTTATTATAAATTATTTGTTATTGAATTTAGGGTACGTTTAGTAGGTAATGTAATAGTTATTCATATGGTTTAGCATTCAGTAATTTAATTATGTTTTTATTATAGGGAATTATGAATAGTTATTCGTTAAAATGAGGTATAACTATTAATCTCTAAAAGGGTTATAATAGCTGTAGGTGCTATAAAAATAAAGGCCCAAGCCCACTTAGAACAGTGTTGCCTTATCCTTCAAATTCAAGCCCAACAATAAAATTTGTTTAGAGAGTGAGCGAACAATTTAAATGCAATTCTAATTTGAATTCAAGTCAAAGACCGAAGAACCTATAATGATAGAAAGGAATAACACAAGTAGACAATTAAAAAAATAGCTCTCCTCAGGCAGGTCCGAGGATTAGTCTCTTATATATAAAGTTTGAGTTCTACACTAGAAAAAGCACTGCTCACTTTCTCTTTTTTCTATTTTTAAAACAAGAATCTCCGTCCTTCATTTTTGGGAGACTCCCCTTCTTTTATATCCTTCTTCTTTGTATCATAACCCTCCATTTGTATGCCTCCAGGTGTTTCTAAGGATACTTGTCCCATCAACACTCTTCTGAAGGTGGTGGAAAGGGCTGCTAGCTGTGAAGTTACTGTTCAGGGGTCATTTCTTCATTAATTGCAGTTGATAAGGTTGTTTTAGGGCATTTAATGTAGAGGGAGAAGGTATACTTCTCTAGGAAGCTTCCTCTCACCATCTCTGCCCCCTTCATGGTCTTTTCTCTTCCGCACGTGTTTCCATGAAATGCTATTCCATATCCCCTCCCCTTCTCGGGTAGGTGAAGTCCTCGGGGCTGATACACTTCTACGAGTGGGTTTGTGCGAAATATTTCTTGTTTTAGTCCTCTTCGGTCCTCGAACCCCACACGATAGTTGCTCTTTATTATTATTATTTTTTTCTAAAATTAATACATTTTCAAATAAACAAACTTTCCATATGCACATAACAATTATGAAAATAAAAAAATCATAAAAAATAACTAATCTCTCTTTCAAATTAAAAAAAAATTATTTTTTAGGAGATATAATTATATAAGGAGAGGTGCTATATCCACAACATTTTTACAACAAATCATAGGTGGTTAGTTATTACTGGTTCAAATTTGAATCTAATACTAATATTACTTTTTTACCCCAACAGTAACAACCAGTAACAACCTGCCACTTATGATTTGTCGTGAAAATGTTGTAAAAATGTTGTGGACATATCATTTCTCTTATATAAGTAAGATATTTCCTAAAATATATCTTAAGTTTGATTTAAAATGCTTTCATTCCATTGTCTGCAGAGTTCTATTGTTGTATTGTCACTAAGCACATTAATAGTAACAAGTATTACATTATAGCATCTTGTATTCTTTGTAATACCTATTCCTATTCCTATGTAATTACAATTACAATCTACCAAACTTGCCCTTAGTATGTTAGTTTGTGTTTATACATATGTTAATGGTTATGTTAATGTATTTTTTAAAAGGTTTTGCTCATGTTTGGTTGTGTTAGTGTATGTATGTGCATTTGTGTGTTTTACTTCGGAGTAAAAAGACCCTAACATAATCATCATCCTAACAATATTGCACAAACTTTGGAGTCATTTTCGTTTATAGAATTATCAAAGTCATTGCTTATGTTTCTTCTCGAAAAAAAGAAAAGAAAAAAAAGAGAGTCACTACTTATGTAAAGCAAAGCTATATAAACTATACTTGCACTGGATCAATTAAATATTACAATTTCTCAACAGGATAATTTTAATTTGAAAAAAAGACAATGTGTAAAATAAAAGGAAATAAACCATTTTAAAGTGTAATAAGAAAAAAAAAAATCCATAAATAAGGCTCCCAATATTAATTATAAAAACTGCTCAATGTTATGGTGTGAAAGGTATTGATTAAATTCTTACAATACTGGAAAACAGTCAGTTGATTAAGATGATTGAAATCCCTTAACTAACCACCCAATGAGAAAGGAGAAATACAAACTATCAATAATGACAAGTGGTGGGTATATAATGAATAAGTTGTTAGAAAATTTCTTCAATGGATATGTAATTCTAATAAATTAATTAGTTACTTTGCTTTATTTTCTTTTTTTGCTTACTTATTTATTTATGGTTCATATTAACGGGTGCTCTTAGAGTAATTGTTAATTGTTAACAAACTATTTTAGGAAAGTTTTAATACAACTTTTATGGGTAATGTAAAAGCTGTTAAAACAATAATTGTTTTTAATTTTATAAAAAATTTCCTAAAATGGTTCATTAACAAATTATTTTAGGGCAATTGTTAACATTCTCATTATTTATTTCGATAATTTTTCCTTCACAATTATATGATTTTGCTAACTATAACATTGACATTTTATATCAATACACCACTAATAGTTATACTAATAAGTTAGTGAGAACAAAAAGGTGAAAAAGATTTGATATTTTAAATCAAATATTTAAAAATATAGAATGCAAAATAACATCAATATTACTATCCAAAACTCATTAAATTTGCTCTTTGTAATGTTTGTACATAAAAATTTAAATTTAAGTTATTAATGTATATATTTATTCATTTAGTAGTTGTTAGTATCTTTAAATTAGTAATTGTTAAATTTAATTTGTTAGGTTGTTTACATGTATGTGTTAATGTTAATGTTTATATTTATGTTCATCATCCTAAGAATGTTGTGTAGCATAGGTGTTTTCAAGCTGCACTTAAGAGAAACATACATATTCAATGCACTCTTCTAGAAATGATTTCATAATAATCTTTCTAGTAATTGTGGCGCATTGTGTTTCGTTATCCCTTATGTTCTAAACACTTAAATTGATGGTATAAAGTATGTGATTAATTGCAAGGTTAAATTACCTTGACATGTTATCCACTCAAAAAAGAAGACAAAATAAATGCATTTAATGAAGTCCCGATTCAAACATGTTTTGTTGTTATTCCTTAGGTTGATGTGGATATAGCAACCCACATAAGAATCAATGATTATGGTCCTAACCGGAGGTAATGCATTTAGCAGTTTTACTTTCTCATGCAATTAAATTCCTGCAACCCAACATCTTCTCCATGACAATTTTGGAGGCTAAGCCCTCACATTAGCAGTTGCCTGCTAAGCATGAATGATAACATCATTACATGCAAAAGTAGTTGGCAAAAAATATATTTTCAAATTCAAGCCCAACAATAAAATTTCTTTAGAGAGTATGCAAACAATTCAAGTGCAATTCTAATATGAATTCAAGTCAAAGACCGAAGAGCCTATAATGATAGAAAGGAATAACACAAATAGACAATGAGAAAAATAGCTCTCCTTGGGTAGGTTTAAGGATTAGTCTCTTATATATAAAGTCTAAGTTCTACACCAAAAAAAGCACTGTTCACTTTCTCTTTTTTCTATTTTTAAAACAAGAAACTCTGTCCTTCATTTCTTGGAGACTCCCCTCGTTTTATATCCCTCTTCTTTGTATCCTAGTCCTCCACTTGTATGCCTCCAGGCGTTTTTAAGGATACTTGTCCTATCAACACGCTGTTGAATGTGGTGGAAAGGGTTACTAGCTGTGAAGTTACTGTTTAGGAGTCATTTCCTCATTAGATGCAGCTGATAAAGTTGTTCCTGGGCATTTAATGTAGAGGCGGAAGGTATACTTCTCCAGGAAGCTTCCTCCCACCATCTTTTCCCCCCTTATGGTCCTTTCTCTTCTGCACGGGTTTCTATGAAACCCTATTCTGTATCCCCTCCCCTTCTCAGGTTAGTGAAGTCCCCAAGATTGATAAACTTCTACGAGCGGGTTTGTGCAAAATATTTCATGTTTTAGTACTCTTCAGTCCTAGGATCCTGCATATTAGCCCCCTAAAACCTTGCTACTAAGAATTGCTTTAAGAGGAAGGTTTTAGTAACAACGGGTAGGATGGTACGTGCCAGGTGCGTTCCCACGCGAAAATGTTGCTTCACTTGTCTTATGTATGTTCTTGACGCTTTGGTATCAACGACTCTGCAATTATTGTTCCAAGCGACTGCTTGTCTCCCCATGTTCTATGGTGCAATGGTGATCCTATGGTCCTTATTTTTTGTAATTTATGAGTGGGAGATTTACTGCTCATTTTTTAACCCCTATATAAGGAGGGGATGAGAACAACTTTTTCCCATTTACTTGTTCCTTACAATTTTTCATTGAAGCAACAGTTCAAGGAAACCCCTTTTCAATGCTTGTAAGTGCATTTGGCTTTTCATCCCGTACTATATTAAGAAAGTATTTTTTTCTATCTCCCCATTTAATTTTAACCTTATAGGAACACATGGGTAGATTTGCTAGACTAGTTAATACTCCTGAAGGTATGATTGCCTTTAGGGCTAAATATAGGATCCTTGACAATGTTGAGCTTCAATATTGCAAATTAGGAGAGTGGTTCGTCATTAATAAACCACCCGGGGCAGTAATTATTCCTATGATCGACTTTATAGAAGGTGGGATGGAAATCCCCATGGGTAGGGTAACTAGGGATTTCCTTATTAATTTTAGGTTATCCCCAACTCAATGCTCTCCCAACCTTTTTAGGGTCCTCGGTAGTGTGGATATGATAAAACAAAAAATGTGAACCAACCTTACGTGGCACAACATAAATTGAGTATACAATTGTCAAAAGGGAAAAGATACATGCTATTACTTTAAGTGTAGAGTTCCTTTTGTTAGGTTGATTTCTTGTATTCCTGAGTTGAATAAGGGCATGGACGAAGATTTTCTCATCGTCTTGAGTGAATGGCACGATGGTTTGCACTGCCCTACCCAAGATGGGGAACTAGGTGGGGTTCCTAAGGCCTTTAGACTAATTTAGGACGTCCCTCCTTCCATATATTGTTATTTTTGCTTACCATAAACAATTCTATAACTAACAGCCTCTTTGTTCCTCTGCAGATGAGTTCCACACTGCTCCGAACAAAAGCATGGTGAACTTTGTAGACCTTAACCGAATCCTCAAGTCAGATATTTTTCTCCACCGAGATGGAAAAATTCTGGCAGTACATGTGATCCTCGGATTCAAGCCGATCTCCAACTGTTTCCAAAGTCCTAAGCATGTGATTAAAGCAAAGAATCCGAGGCTAGCCCTAATCAATGTAGCTGTTCCTAGATTCCTAACCAAGCCTCCTCCATCTGGCATCCAAGACGCCTAGCTACTTGCTTTGCTTGTAGCCAAGTTGCTCTACTCCCAAGAGCAACCTATTCCTTCTAACGATGAACAGGAAGAACTGACACCCAAACCCACTTAGAAGGACTTGGATAAAGATTTTGAAGTCTTTTATCGAGAGGATCTCGAAGACTCCCTAGCACCCACTCATAGTCACCTCGTTGCCGCTTAAGTTAGTACTAGCCAAGAAGCACCAAACTTCCCAGAAGCCTTGGTTCTTGAGGAAAAGACTCTTGATCTATTGACACTACTCACTGCCCATGTTGGGGGTGACTCTCCCGTGGTGCCCATAGTACCTCGGCCACCAACTCCTGCCCTAGCTTAGGCTGCCACTGCAGAGGCCGTTGAAAAGAAAAGAAAAAGGGGGAAAAACAACTGAGGGCTCCAAAGAAGGAGAAATCCCCCAACTTGTGCAACAACCACCCACCAAAGAGCTCAAAATCACAAGGGCTTATCAAAGAAAGGTGTCGTTACTGGGACAGGCAAAGGCACTGAAGGGGAGCAACATCCCAAACCAACCATATGGAACCCTGCTTTTGTACTCAACTCGGGAGACCCCGTGACCTCCGAAGCATCCCTTAGGGATCCCCAGAAAGGAAAGTCAAGGCTAGTTTCTGAATGCTTGGAAAATGCTCTTTTGCTACTCGAGGATATGCAAGAGCTTCAGGGGTTGAGGAAACATTAGGTGTTCCTTTCACTAAAAGGAGAGGAACACCTCATCTTTACTTAGACCCTAATTCTATTCTTATTACCATCTTCTATTATCTATTTGATTGACCATTTGCACTATTTCTTTTAGGCAATGCAAGCATCCTTTGTTGCTGAGGAGTGGGTTGACCACTCCTTGTCTAAGTTCGAAGAAGCAGAGGGCAAACTTACTCACTCCGAAAAAGCCCTAGTTTCCATTAAGCCGAAGTAGAAAATGGAAGTAAAAACGACGAAGCTACCATGGCAGGATTTGTAAAACAGGCCGAGGAGTTACGAGCCTCCTTGCAAAAATTTGAAATGCAATTGGCCATGGCCCTGGAGAAGACCAAGTAGTAGCAAAAATAGCTCGAGGACAAAGATGCTGAGAAAGCAAAGGCTGAGCAGGCTGCATATGACCAAAACTTTCCAGTGTCTGACTGCTCAAGTCAAAGATGTTGCTCAGGCTTTTTGTGCAGAGGTCTAGAGTGAAGCAGTTAACATCGCAAGGGTTGACGCAGCCTCCAATTTGAGGGAAGCTGATAAGGTGTACAATCCTCTAGCCCTTCGTGTTGCTCCCAATACTGCCCTTCCTCCTCCTAACTCGAGCTCTATTTCCTCGGTGCCCAAGTCTACCACAACTTCAAACATTATGCCAGCCCCTAGGAAAGACAAAGAACATCCCACTCCCTCGCCCATTGTGGAGTTAGAATCAAAGGAGGTTGTTGAAGTTGAACAATTGAAGAGGAAGAAGAAAGACAAAGAGAAGGAGGTCATAGTTTGACTTTTCCAAAAATAGAATATAAATTAACTTTTTCATGGATTAGGTTTAGCTGACACCCCCTTCTTCTAGCTTCTTTTGTAACCTTTCGCTGGACTTGAATGAATATATTAAAATTTTTGTTACCTTTTTGTTTACATAATTTTTATTTTTCATTTTTTTTTCTAAGTATTTTCACACGCTCTTCTGATATAAGTACATAATTCTAGTTATGCCAAACTTCCTCAAACCTAAATTTAACCCTCAAAGCATATCCAACACGCTTGGATGGACTTTTATTTAAACTTTTGGGATTTAATTTCGCTTGCCTTGGGGCTAAATTTGCTCAAATGCTTAATTTATACTAGATTCATAAATTGGGGATTCCATTAAGTTTGAGGCATACTTAACCTTTAACTTCTATCCCATAAGGGTTAATTTACCCAAGGCCTGTAACTTGAAGAGTCAAATAAGATCAAGGTTCTGTTTAACACTTAACTAATTTCATCTAAGGGTTAATTTACCCCAGGCCTATGACTCGAGGAGTCAAACAAGATCGAGGTTTTGTTTAACACTTAACCAATCTCCTACAAGGGTTAATTTACCCAAGGCCTATGACTCGAGGAGTCGAACAAGACTGATGTTTTGTTTACCACTTAACAAATTTCATACAATGGTTAATTTACCCAAGGCCTGTGACTCAAGGAGTCGAATAAGACTGATGTTCTATTTAATACTTAATATCTAGGTCAGATTTGATGAGAAAACAACTTGCAAATAAAATTCCAGTCAATGTGTAGATGAAAATTGAGTAGAATTTGTTGTATTATTAATAATAATAATACCTACATAGATTATTTACATTCCAAGGATGCAGAATCACTTTTTCATCTAAGTCTTCTAAATAATAAGCCTTAATGCCCGTTATTGAAGTTATCCTGTACGAGCCTTCCCAATTAGGACCTAACTTTCCCTAGAAGGGGTTCATTGTTGTTCCCACCACTTTCCTTAAGACCAAATCTCTAGGAGCCAATGACCTCAACTTCACTCCCTTATCATACCCTTGCCTGAGTTTTTGCTGATAATGCATCAACTAACTCTAAGCTTGCTGACAGCAAATGGTCGTTCTTTTCTACATTGAACCAATCAGATTTCAAGGTCGGGAATCCTGCTTCAAGAGGTATGACCGCTTTGAATCTGTAGGCCATTGAGAATGGAGTTTCTCCTGTTGATCTTTGGGGGGTGGTGTGATATGTCCATAGGACATGGGGTAATTCGTCCACCCATTTTCCTTTTACTTCGTCCAGCCTTTTCTTTAACCCGGAGACTACGACCTTATTGACTGCTTTTGCTTGCCTCATTTCCTTGAGGATATGCCAAAGTAGAATATCTATTTTGGATACCTAGCTCTGCACAATACCTCCTAAAGGCCTTATTGTTAAATTGGAGTTCATTATTTGAGATTAGTGTATAGGGAATTCCAAACTCAGTGACAATGTTCCTCTAAAAAAACCTCTTCACATCTAAGTCTCTAATGTTAGAAAGAGGCTTGGCCTTCACCCATTTTTTGAAGTAATCACTTCCGAAGAGAAGCCATCTTCGATTTCCAGTAGCCTTGGGAAATGGTCCTACTATGTCCAAGCCCCACTGGGCAAACGACCAAGGACTAGGGAGTGGATTCAAGATCCCTCCAAGCTGATGAATATTCGGGGTGTACCTTTGACACTGATCACACTTCCTAATGTAATCTTGGGCAGCTTTTTGCATACTTGGCCAGCAATACCCCTTTGTGAGAGCTCGATGTGATAAAGACATTCCCCCAATGTGACTTCCATAATTCCTTTCATGCAGTTCCTCCAACAAGGGTTCTACAGCTTCTGGATGAACACATAATAGATACGGTCTCGAGTTGGAGTGTTTATACAATTTCTGCTCCTTGGAAAACCAATATCGTGAGGCCTTTCTACATTTTTTTTTCAGCTTCATTTTTATCCTCGGGCAGCAGTCTTCCCTTTAAGAATGAAACTAATGGGTTCATCCAACTTGGTTTGACTTGTATGCCATGCACTCTAACTAGTAGCTGATCAACATGGCTAAGAGCTACCAAATCTTCTACAATTATAACCCGAGGTAGGCCTGGTCCTGAGGAGGTAGCTAACATAGCCAATGAATCTACATGGGAGTTGTGCCCTTTCAGGATCTGTTTGAGAGAGTAATTTTTTAAGCGAGATTGGGCATGCCTAATTTTGATGAGATATCTTTGCAATCATTGATCTCTGGCCTCAAATTCTTCATTAACTTGCCCGACCACCAATTGTGAATTTGAATAAACTTCTATAACTTCTCCTCCAAGCCTGCCAACCATTGCCATCCCGGCCAATAAAGCTTCATACTTAGCTTCATTGTCGGTGGCTGAGAAGCCCAACCATAAGGACTTTTCCACAACTAGCTTTTCGGGGGATACCAGGACAATCCCCACTCTGGAGCCCTTTTGGTTTGTTGCTTTGTTAGTGTACACCTCCTAGGTTGCAGGAGAAGAGGTTGAAGCCACCAAGACACTTGGTCCTACCCCCTTGTCCCCTACTACATCCCCAGTAAACTTTGCAACTAAATTCGCTAGAACTTGCCCCTTTATAGCAATACGGGGCAAGTACTTAATATCAAAGGCCCCAAGCGTTGTCCCCCATTTGGTAATCCTTCCAGTATAGTCGGACTTTTGTAGCAAGTCCTGCTAAGGGAGTTGCATGAGCACCACGACAGTATGTGCTTGGAAATAGTGAGGAAGCTTCCTCGTAGTATGCACAATGGCCAAAACTACTTTTTCTAAAGGTAGATAGCGAGTCTCTGCCTCTTGCAAGGATTTGCTAATATAATATATAGGCCTTTGCACTCCATTCTCTGTTCCAACCAGAACCAAACTTACTACATGGTCAGTAACTGCTATATAGGCATATAATACCTCCTTACCCTTGGGTTGGGAGAGAATAGGAGGATGTGACAAATACTGCTTCAAATCTTCAAAAGCCGTTACGCATTCCTCGAGCCATTCAAAACCTCCACTTAAGAAGGAGCTAGAAAACGGCTGACACTGATTCACTAACCGAGAAATAATCCTGTTCAAGGCAGCTGTCATTCCTGTTAACATTTCTCATTATTTATTTCGATAGTTTTTCCTTCACAATTATATGATTTTGCTAGCTATAACATTTACATTTTATATCAATACCCCACTAATAGTTATACTAATAAGTTAGTGAGAACAAAAAGGTGAAAAAGATTTGATATTTTAAATCAAATATTTAAAAATATAGAATGCAAAATAACATCAAAATTTCTATTCAAAACTCATTAAATTTGTTCTTTGTGATGTTTGTACATAAACATTTAAATTTAAGTTATTAACATATATATTTATTCATTTAGTAGTTGTTAGTTTCTATAAATGAGTAATTGTTAAATTTAATTTGTTAGTTTGGTTACATGTATATGTTAATGTTAATGTTTATATTTATATTTATGTTCATCATCCTAAGAACGTTGTGTAGCATAAGTGTTTTCAAGATGCACTTAAGAGAGACATATATATTCAATCCACTCTTCTAGAAATGATTTCATAATAATCTTTCTAGTAATTGTGGGACATTGTGTTTCCTTATCCCTTATGTTTTAAACACTTAAATTGACGGTATAAAGTATGTGATTAATTGCAAGGTTAAATTACCTTGACATGTTATCCACTCAAAAAAAAAAAAAAAAAGTCAAGTTTTATAAAATATTTACAAATGATACAAACTATAAATTGCGTATCTCACAAAATATATGATTATATTCCAAAACTCTAAATCAATCAATAGAGAGTCATAGTCCTCCCTATAAATGCAACCCCAACAACAAATCTTGGTTTGGCACATCCAAGCGTCACAAACTCCAAGAAACTATCCTCCAATAATACTAAGGACTAACTATTGAGTCCAAAAAGTTAGGAAGACTGAATCCCTGACTATTTATAATGTGTCTCCAAATTTGGCACAACAATCCAATCACCACCAATAAAGGAAACTCCATACTTGAGGTAAAACTAACTGATCTGAAAAATTGTTAAATAATACCTGTTATCTATATCTAGATAATATCTAACTAAACTCATTTAAATAATTAATAGAGTTAATTTAATTATTTTGTCCAAATCTAAATATTAGTACATTTAAGGTTTTTTTAATTATTATTTTTATAATTAATATTAATCAAGCAGTAAGATCTCCTAAATAATGCATCTTATGAATATTTTAATTTAATTTTTTAATAGTAAAAGAACATTTAAATGATATTGTTTACTAACTAAAATTTTTACTAAGTGTCATGATTGGTGTGGGAGTTGGAATCTCAAGCTTCTAAATAGATACGTGGAAAGGTTACTAGACAACTGACTGACACAATTTATTTATTGTAAAAACAAGATGAGAATTCCCCAATAGAAATTCAAACAACTAATTAAGTAAGTAGGATTACAATTACAAATGAGAGGCTTTGTGACACAAATTGCTTTCTCGAGGTGTAGGGTTTTGGCAAGAAAAGAAAAATTCAATATCACTCTCTCTCTTTCTGGCTCTTCTCTACCTTATCTCAACCCCCTCCTTGTTGCAGCCTCCTCCCCTTATATAAGCAGTCTTCCTTCCCTTTATCTTTCCAGCCGGTAGAGGTAAGATAGTATATTTCGATTGGCTTTGTTGCCAAATCTTATTAGTGCTATATTGTGTTGATGCATCCTGAGAGATTTCCTGGGCATACAAAATAAATGCATTTAATGAAGTCCCACGTATTTGTCCCGATTCAAATATGTTGAGTTGTTATTCCTCAGGTTGATGTGGATATAGCAACCCACATAAGAATCAATGATGATGGTCCGAACCGAAGGTAATGCATTTATCAGTTTTACTTTCTCATGCAATTAAAGTCCTGCAACCCAACATCTTCCCCATGACAATTTTGGAGGCTAAGCCCTCACATTAGCAGTTGCCTGATAAGCATGAATGATAACATCATTACATGCAAAAGCAGCTGGCAAAAAATATATTTTCCCTGTTGCCTTCCCCTGCCTGCCTCCATAATACTATTTTTGCAGTTTTGCTTTCTGTGGAAACAGCTGATCGCCTGGGGTTATTCGTGGATCTTGTGAAGTGTTGGGTGCGAAGCACCGTGTGGGTCCAGCCCACATGCCTTGTCAAGAGCTCATTTAATGAGCATGTCACTCTTGTCTTCCATGACTTGTGAGAAGCAACTTCTCTTAATGAGAAGTGATCCAAAGCTTGTTGGACACGCTGAAGAAAAAAGAAAAGAAAGAAGCAAAGGCCATTCGGCCTAAGAGCGTCAGCATTGAATGGGCCAAATCTCAAATGTAGGCCTAATCCTAAAGTAGTTTGCAATTCAGGCCCAAAAGAAGACTCCATTAGAAGTTGTAAAATACAACTATTGCAAAAAAAAGAAAAAAGAAAAAAAAAAGAGCTATAGTGCGATTCTAAATGTAGAATCACACTGTAGCTCAATGGTAAAAACAAAAAAAATATTTTTTAATCGGTTTGATCTTCTCTCTCTCTTTCTTTGCAAATCATAATTTTCATTATCTTTCTCTCTCTTTTTTTTCTACTCTCTCTTCTTCCTGCTCTCTCTTCTTCAATGGCATGGAGTCAACGGCGTGAAGGCTCGATCAGCTTTTGTGGAGGAGGCGTGGAGGTCGTGAGTTTGTTCATGGGTTTTCGGCATGGGTTTGTTCTTGGGTTTCTGGCGTTTGGGTGGCGTTTGGGTCGAATTTGGGTTGGCGCTTGGGGGATTTGTTCCGATGGGTTTGATGATGGATTTTGATTTTGGATTTTGATTTGGCTGGAATTTGTTCAGCAGAGGTGGGTGGTGTAACTGAGAATGGTGGAGATTGGCGTGGTGGAGATCAGTGGGTGGCAAGATCGGTGGAGCTATGTGGCGTTGTGATCGTCGTGGGTGTCAATGGTGTTTTTTTTTTTTTTTTCTTCTTCTTCAGTTTCGCCGATTTGGGTTGATATGGATGATGGAGGAGTTGGGTTGATTTGGATGATGGAGGAAGAGTCTAGAAGAAGGAGAAAAGTAAAGTAATAGAGGATTCTAGAAGGTACACGCATGTGGAGGATCAAATTGGGAAAAAAACAAAAAAAAGGAAAAAATATATTTTATTGTGAAGATATATTATTTTAATGAGTAAAATAAAAAATAAAATAAAAGTTGAGATATTGGGTATATTGAAAAATAGTATTGTATAATTGAAATAAATCAATGCTAATGCTCTAAGGAGCTGAAGAAATAGAAATTGGTTGAAGCAAAGTCAAGACAAGTTGGCTTGCATTTGTTGTGATTTGATGTCAAGAGTGTGAAAGGAAGAAAAGAAGGAAAAGACGAAGAAAGAAAAGAAGAGGCCATTCGGCCAGAGAGCAGGGTGTAGTCTCAGAGAAAGTGAGGACTAAGTGCAGTCTTGAAGAACTGCGTGAGTGAGAGCAAGCAAAAGAGAAGAGAAAAATAGAGAGAGTAAGAGAAAATTGTGAGAGATACACAGTGAGAAAAAGAGTAGCGAGTGAAAAGAAAAAGAGAGTTTTTTTGCTCTTTTTGCTCAAGTTGTATCTCCAAGTTGTAATCTTTATTTAATATAGTGAAATTATTCGGAATTTGTTCCGTGATTTTTCCTTTCAAGGAGAAAGAGTTTCCACGTAAATCTTGGTGTTCTTGTGTGATTGTGCTTCTGCTGTACTTGCTGAAATTTATTCACAAAATTTTTCGCAACATGAAGATCATAACTGACATCAATATTGCCGTTCAATCAGGAGAATTTGACACTGAGGTGGCTATTTCTCATTCACCCCTCTGCAACTTTTAATTATTATTTTTATTGGACATTGGGTGACATAATTTTTATTTGTATGTTTTGCTTTTGGGACCTAGGGGTTGTTGGCCAAGGCAAAGTTTCATGTTAGTTACAGGGATAAACCCATTAGCAAGCCTCTCCAGCTGGTAGGCTAGCATTCTGTTAACAATAAAGCTTTAGAATTGTTTTTTCTAATATCAAGTGAATTTTAAGTACCTTCTCAACATCCATGTCACTAGCGTCACTTGAAAAAACATTTCTGATTTTGTCCCAGGTCCACTACCTATGTTCTTTAATTTTCTTAATGAATATGAGAAACATGATGGTAAACTTTATGATCAACATTCTATGACATATACCCTCCAGGCCCACTAGCTATCTTCCCCATCTCTTCCAACTTAGCTTCCACCTAAAATTGGATAAGATTTGGATGGAAACTATAGTGTAAAATGAAAGCTTAATTATTATCCTCAAAACTCCACCGTCTAAAAGGAATATAAGATCATAGTTACTAGGTTTCTTTTTAAAACTTTTTTTTTTTTGTTGAGAATCAAGTTCCTTTTTAAACCTCAATGATAATTCTGATCCTTTCATTATCCACTGAATTCCCCAAAATAATATCAAATTGTGCTGCGCTGAGCTTGCTCACAGCAGATTGAGCCGTCCATGATATCACAACTCTGAGGGTCTGTTGGGGCTCTTTTGTTGCAATACTTACTGATGGATAATTTACTCTACCCAATTTTGCAGGTTCTTGCTAATAGCTTGCGATGCTTTTTGAGGCGTCCATTCACAGAAGAGGCAAGTTTTTGAGCCTTGTAGGGGACCTAATTTAGGATTATATATTCAAGGGAAGTTGTTGTTTCCACTTTTGAAGGGATATGTATGCATAACCAAAAAGAAAAAGGAAAAAAGAAGAAGAAGAATATAGAATGGTGAACTGAAAATCCAACACATTTAAATTGGTAAATTTGCCAGCTAAAAGTGCAATGTAAAATGGTAACTATACTTTATTATAGTGCTAACATTATAGTAACCCTTGGTGCTTTTTGGCATTTGCTAATAATGAAAAGTTAGAGAGAAATGGTATTGGATTCATCTGCACGGAAAAGCATACTGGTCATCACCATGGATGGAACCAGAAATTTAAAGTTGGAAAGGCCATAAGGCCCACAACCACAAGCGTGGAGTCAATAGGAAGGGTGAGAGATACAAAATAGTTAATAGTGACAGTGGTATAGAGTTAGCAGAGATAATCGTTTTGATATTTCGCATAATTTCCATTTTTCTCTTTGTTTGGTTTCGTTAAAATAAACAAATTCGTTAATAGTAAAATCAAAATACAACAGCCTATAGAAAACAATTCAATAAAATTTATAAAAATGGTGTGAACAAAACACAGATCACTCCTACTAGCCTTAAAAATCGTTCTCATCAATTTCCCATATGGTGCTATCCTTGTTAACCATAGATGATTCCCCGTTCGAATTATTGGTGTTAAGAATTCTATTGAAGCCATGGCTTTTGTTTATCATCCAATGAGTTGAGTAGATTATTGAGTCGTTCATGGTTAGCTCATCAAAATAGAGGAACTATATTCTATGTCCTTCTACATTTTCTTTCTTTCATTGTACGCCTTTGCTCCAATTTAATTATGGTTTTCCATTTTTTTTCCTTCACAATTATAGATTTTTGTCATCTAAAACATTCACCTTTTACATTTATACACCACTAAATGTTATACTAATAAGTTAGTGCGAAGGAGTAAATAAATATAAAATTATGTTTCAAAACTCATTCAATTCGTTACTTTGTGAATATTTGAATATGAGCATTTAAATTTAATTTATTAATGTATATATATATTAATTCATTCAATTTTTTGTTTTTATAAATTTTTTGTTATTGAATTTGGTGTGTTAGTTTGTGTTTATACATATGTTAACGGTTATGTTTATATATTTATTTTAAAAGGTTTTGTTTATGTTTTGTTGCGTTAGGGTATGTATGTGCATTTGTGTGTTTTTCTTTGGAATGAAAAGACCACTAACATCATCATCATCTTCTAAGAATATTGTGCAAACTTTTGAGGCATCTTCGTTTATGGAATTATCAGTCATTGCTTATGCTTCTTTTAAAAAAAGAGAGAATAAAAGTAATTGCATATGTAAAGCAAAGCTATATAAACCATACTTGCATTGAATCAATTAAATATTAAAATTTCTCAATAGGATAATTTTAATTTGAAAAAAAGATAAGAATGAGTAAAACAAAAGAAAATAATCCATTTAAAAGTGTAATAAGAAAAAAAAAATCCATAAATAATGCTACCAATATTAATTATGAAAACTTCACAACGTTATGGTGTGGAAGGTATTGGTTAAATTGTTAAAAAATTGGAAAATATTTGTTGACTTTGCGATTCTCACCAAGAATGCTTGTTTAGACGTGTGTGATATATACTATTAACTAACCTATTCAATGAGAAATAAAAAATACAAACCATCGATAATATCAAGTTGCGCAAATATAATGAATAAGTTGTTAGAAAATTTCTTTAATGGATATGTAATTCTAATAAATTAATTAGTTACTTTGCTATAGTTTCTTTTATTGCTTATTTATTTATGGGTTATGTTAATGGATGGCCTTGAAGCAGTTGTTAATTATTAATAAACCATTTTAGGACAGTTTCAACACAATTTTTATAGGTAATTAATTGAAAAAGTTGTCAAAACATTAATTTTTTTTTCTTTTTTCATAAATCATTTCCTAAAAAGGTTAATTAACAAATGCCGTTAGGGTATCTATTAATATTTTTCATTATTTATTTAAATAATTTTCCTTCACAATTATATGATTTTGCTAACATTAACATTTATATCAATACACCCCTAATAGTTAAACTAATAAGTTAGTGGGAACAAAAAGGTGAATGAGATTTGATATTTAAATCAAATATTTAAAAAATATAGAATACAAAATAACTTCAAAATTACTATTCAAAACTCATTAAATTTGTCATTGGTAATGTTGGTACATAAACATTTAAGTTTAAGTTATTAATGTATATATTTATTCATTTAGTAGTTGTTAGTTTCTATAAATCTGTAATGGTTAAATTTAATTTGTTAGTTTGTTTACATGTATATATTAATGTTAATGTTTATTTTCATCATCCTAAGAATGTTGTTTAGCATAAGTTTTTTCAAGATGCACTTAAGAGAGACATATATATTCAATGCACACTTCTCAAAATGATTTCATGATAATCTTTCTAATAATTGTGGGACATTGTGTTTCCTTATCCCTTATGTTTTAAACACTTAAATTAATGGTATAAAGTATGTGATTAATTGCAAGGTTAAATTACTTTGCATGTTATCCACTCCAAAAAAAAAAGTCAATTTTTATAAAACATTTACAAATGTTATAAAATATAAATTATGTACCTCACAAAATATATAAATATATTCCAAAACTCTAAATCAATCAATAGAAAGTCACAGTTCTCCCTAGAAATGCAACCCCAACAACAAATCTTGGTTTGGCACACCCAAGGGTTACAAACTCCAAGAGTTTATCCTCCAATAATACTAAGGACTAACTATTGCCTCCAAAAAGTTAGGAAGACCGAATTACTAACAATTTATATTGTGTCACCTTCTTTTGCTCAAAAAAAAAAAAAAAAAATGTTTCTCCTAATTTAGCACAACAATGCAATCACCACCAATAAAGAAAACTCCATACTTGAGATATAACTAACTGATCTAAAAAACTGTTAAATAATACATGTTATCTATATCTTAATAATATCTAAAAGTTAAAATATAGCATTTATTATTATTATTATGCTCATGTTAACCTATATTGAGTAGCATTTCGATCCATTTAAATCCATTTCAGTTGTAATCAATTAGTAAATAATTAACTGAATTAATTTAATTATATTGTCCAAATCTAAATATTAGTACATGAAGTCATTTAGGGTTTTTTTATTTTTTATTTTTATAATTAATATTAATCAAACAATAAGATCTTTTAAATAATGCATCATATGAATATTTTAATTTAAGTTTTTAACAGTAAAAGAACATTTAAATGATATTGTTTACTAACAAAATTTTTTACAAGGTGACATGATTGGTGGGGGAGTTGGAACCTCAAGCTTCTAAATAGATACATGGTAAGGTTTGTAGACAACTGACTAACACAATTTATTTATCATACTATAATGGAAAACTCAAACAACTAATTCAGAAAGTAGGATTACAAATGAGAGGTTTTGTGACATAGATTGCTTTCTCGAGCTGCAGGGAGTTAGCAAGAAAAGAGAAATACAATATTACTCTGTTTCAGGCTCTTCTCTAGGGTTTTCTCTCAATATTTCTCAACCTCCTCTCTGATGCAGCCTCCTCCCCTTTTATAAGCTATCTTCCTTTCATTATCTTTCTAGTTGGCTTGCTCCCAGCCAGATTTTTTAGGATACTTGTCACATTCCCTTGGTTCTTTCCCATTTTCATCACATAGTAGGACTTTTAGGAGGTGTCTGTATTATTCAGGTTGTCCTATATGTGTTTAATGTGGAAGAGATTAGATAGAGAACCTCTCATTAATGCTGAGGTGATGACGTCTACGATCTTTATCCTTTTGGGAGGTTTCCCGAGGTGCTCATGGTAGGAGTTTTGGGATACTTGTCACATCACCCTTGGTTCCTTCCCCTTTTCATCATGTAGCCGGACTTTTGGAGGTCGTTTGCACCGTTCAAGTTGTCCTATATGTGTTTAATGTTGAAGAGATTAGGTAGAGAACCTCTCGTTAATGAGAAGGTGACGACCTTTGTGATCCTTATCCTTTTAGGAGGTTTCCTGTGGTCCTTCTTTTGTTCACCGAGGGATCACCCGTACTTGTGATCTCAAATATGAGTTTCAAAATTGGTGGCATGCTCAAAACTCTGTAGGAATCGTCTTGGGAGGTTTCCCTTTGTTGTCTATAGAGATGGGCCTAGCCCATCTACTTAAGCATGATCTTCTTAGCATTTAGGCCTCGGCCCCGAATCAAGTTCATCCCCCCACAATTGGTTAGTATCACATCAATACCATAATATAATAAACAAATTCCTAATTATTTTATTGATACTATAGTTAGCATAAATTTTATTACATAAGTCCTACAAATCTATATAATGTCTAAAATTTAGCATTTATTATAGCTACGCTCCTTTTGAACTATATCAACGTAGCATTTTGGTCCAATTTGGTTCATTCCTTCAACTTCGGTACATTTCAATCCATTCAGGCCAATTCAATCCGCTTCAGTTCGTTTGGTCCATTCCAATTCAGTCCACTTCGGTCAATTCAGTCCATTCAGTTTATTTTGGTCTAATTTGGTCTATTAAGTCTAATTTGATCAATTTCAGTGCTCTTTGATTCATTTTGGACTAAGTGGGCCTTAAATAAATTCTTTTTGTAGGTTGTCTTTTTCAATTTTGTGCTCAAAATTCCTTTTTTCATTCCTAATTTTTTGGGTTGAAAAATATGAATTTTATTTATTTGGGCTGAACTCTTTTATTTTTGGGTTAAAAAATACAAACAAAATATGTTAGAAATAGATATATGAGTCGTAAAAAAGCAATAAAAATGATAAATATTCAAAAGATTACGTTAAAATTCAACTTTCAATAATATAGACATCATATACACTAATATTTGGAAAAAAAAAAACTAAAATTCTAAACTTATATAATAATTTACACTTAAATTTAACATGTTACATATTTTTCCATGAAATGAGGTTGTAGTTTTTTTTTTATTTTTAAATATGATCAAATTAGTCAACCAATTATGATATATATATATATATATATATATATATATATATATATATTATTTTTAAAAAATAATTTTAATAAAATTTTCTCCATTTATATAAAACATTATTATAATTATGTAATATAAATTATTATATTAAATTATATTTTTCATATATATATGGAACCTACTTCCATACCAACTAGTAGATGGTTATAACTAGTAACTTAACTTCCATCCCAACTTTTTAAGGAATCTACTTTTTCCATGAATTAATCTCCGGTTTAGTGTATCACTATCTAAAAAGAAAATGTTAGGGACATGTATTTGCAGGCAATGACCAATGTAACGATAGTCAGACACAAGCTTAGTTGAGAGGATGCAATCCACAATGTTGATAGCAAGGCAGGACAAAATCACGGGTGTCTCATTCTTAGCTTGAAAAGGGGTAATAAATCTTGCATAGAGGTCAATGAGCAAGTCAGGTTAGGGCGAGGCAGAATGGATGCATTTTGCAACCCTTAATGAGGTGGTTTTGACACTGATAAAATATACAATATTATCATTTTGCATAAGGAAATGCCAAAATGTCATATTCAATTTAGTGACCTCTGTTTTAAACATGATCCTCAATTGATCTACTTGTTAAAGGCACAAGTTTTGGGGTTACATGGGGTGCACATGATCACTCTCTAACCACTCCCACTAAAAGAGATTGATGGATTAATTTCATAATTTATGAAACCTCAAATATTTAAAATTCAAAAGGGAACCTGGGGAAATTAGTTTAAAATAAACGTTATCCAAGGGATGCTAAGGGCCTTGTAGCTGAATGGACATCTTCTCATGCACAAAGTGCTTGGAGGTCCTAGCGATAAAGAGTTTGAGCTGCAAAGTTAGAAACATATTGTAACTGTTAATAAAAAAAGAAGAAGGTAATATGTAATGTGTTTTACATGGTTGACTTATATTAGCTTCCTCCTTTGTCTTTTACATAAAGGACTTAACCTCTCCACTAGATGAATAATTATTTCATGTATTTGACATATGTAGCATGCATCTCATAACATGTTGATTTTATATAATTGTGAGATTCATATGCCATGAAAGGCATCCTACTATGTGTGAGAAATCCACATGTTGTGAAAAATTGGCTAGATATGTTGGATGCAATGCTATCCTATGGTTTATAGTAGTTTATTTGTTAAATGTGAAACAAAAAGATTAAAGTTATCCTTTTTTTTTTTTTTTAAACAAGCTTTGTTTTATTATTATTATTATTATAATTATTATTTTTAATATGAGACAAAAAGTAAAAAGTAAAAATCTGAACCGTTTTTTGCCAAAAAAGAAGAAGGAAAGCAAGGGTGTGAGGATGGTGCGACCAATTACCATACATCAAGGAGTGATTTATCTTATCATGATTAGGTTGAATTAGCACTTATTTTTCCCGTCCAAATTGGTCTCATAGTAGGATAGGTCCTCTTAAAATAGTTTCTTTAATTAGAAAGTTCAGACTATTTTAAATCATACTATGGCAATAATATGTTTTTGGGGAACTGATTAAACAATATAAATTTAACTCATGCTTTGGATGACATGTTTGTACTTCTTGCTCTTGGTTTGGAAACTCGACCAACTGGTCTGTAGCCATCATCTACGCTCTGTGTTTGAATGCTATGGTTATCGCTATTGTATCATTATGATGACAAATATGATGCAAGCCGATTTAGAAATTACTGAATTTGGTAGCCCCATCTTTAGATTTTCTTGTATTCATGGATAGTCTTACATGTTTGCATGAATAAATTACTTAGAGCAATTCAATATTGTCGCCGATTCTGCAAAACTTTGAATCTTTGATACTGATTCTGCAAAATGTAAAACCTGTGTTAGCTTGAGTCAAACTAATAAAAAAAGAATCTCGTGGAATGAAGTCCATAGGACAAGATAACTCATGTTATTCTTTTTTTTTTTTTTTGGTGAATATAGTTATTCTTTTGGGGACCAAATTTTGGATTATATATCCAAGGGATGTTGTCTTTTCCACTTTTGAAGGGATATGTATGTATAACTAAAAAAAAAAAAGGAAAAAAGAAGAAGATAGAATGGTGAACTAAAAATCCAACACATTTAATTTGGTAAATTTGCCAGCTAAAATTGCGATGTAAAATGGTAATTATACTTTGTTTTAGCGATAACATATGGTAACCCTTTGTGCTTTTTGGCATTTGCTGATAATGAAAAGTTAGAAAGAAATGGCATTGGATTCATCTGCATGGAAAAGCATACTGGACATCACCATGGATGGAACCAGAAAATGTAAAGTTGGAAAGGCCAGAAGGCCCACAACCACAAACGTGGAGTCAATAGGAAGAGTGAGAGATACAAGGCCAAAATGGCCCAATACTACAATTTTCAGAAATTTTTAGCAAAAAAACACTGTTTCGGAACTAAATAGGGAAATACCACTTTTATGGTACTCGAGTTTGCCAAAGTCGAGTACCATTTGGAACTCGAGTTTAAGACACTCGAGTTCCTAGAAGTTTTGCCACCATGGCACTGCTGAGGTGGAAATTTGATGAATAAAAAAAATAATGTGATACTCGAGCTTGGTATACTCGAGTACCATGTAACACAATACTCGAGTATAACATGCTCGAGTACCTTTTATAAATAAAATGTTGTTTATTTTATTTCTACAGTACTCGAGCTCACCAAGCTCAAGTACCTTGTAACTTTTTTTTTTTTTTTTTTGGGATTATCGACAAATAAACATAAACATAAAATATTGTTTATTTTATTTCTACAGTACTCGAGCTCACCAAGCTCGAGTACCTTGTAACTTTATTTTATTTTGTTTTGGGATTATTGACAAATAAACATAAACATAAAATGCTGTTTATTTTATTTCTACAGTACTCCAGCTCACTAAGCTCGAGTACCTTGTAACTTTTTTTTTTTTTTTTTTTTTGGGATTATCGACAAATAAACATAAACATAAAAATAAGTAGTTTTTTTATGTATTTATTTATTTAAATAGAAACATTGTAAAATACAGAGATTGTAATTTCAAAATATGAATTTAATTTCTACATTAAGTAAAATTGTTCACTGTTTTCTCATAAAAATTGTTCACTCTCTTTTTCGCGTAAATTATTTTTTGTTCACTATTTAAAAAATTGTTCGCTATTTTCTAAAAAAACACCTAGTAAAATCGTGTTTTCTAAATTTAAACGCCAAATTTGAATGCTTTTTCATGTTTGAATTTCACAATAATCGAATCTATTTTTCTGTATTGATAAAATCTGTTTCTACATTAATAAAATTTTCTCTTTGCACATCATGTTTACTGTATATTCAAATCTGCTTACTGCATTCATAAAATTTGATTTTTGCATTAAGTAAAACTATTCACTGTTTTCTCATAAAAATTGTTCACTGTTTTCTGCATAAACTATTTCTAGCATTCTGCATAAAATTATTTTATGTTCAACCTTATTTAAAAAATTGTTCACTCACTTTTCTGCGTAAATTATTTTTTGTTCACTATTTAAAAAATTGTTTGCTTTTTTTCACATAAAACACCTAGTGAAATCGTGTTTTCTAAATTTAAACGTCAAATCTGAATGCCTTTTCATGTTTAAATTTCACAATAATTGAATCTATTTTTCTATATTGATAAAATCTGTTTCTACATTAATAAAATTTGCACATCATGTTTACTGTATATTCGAATCTGCTTATTGCATTAATAAAATCTGTTTTCTCATAAAAAATTTTCACTGTTTTCTCATAAAAAATTTTCACTGTTTTCTGCATAAACTATTTCTAGCATTCTGCTTAAAATTATTTCTGTTCAGCATTATTTAAAAAATTGTTCGCTGTTTTCTCATAAATCACTTAGTGAAATCGTGTTTTCTAAATTTAAACGCCAAATCTAAATGCTTTTTCATGTTTGAATTTCACAATAATTGAATCTATTTTTCTGCTTTGATAAACTCTACTTCTACATTAATAAAATTTTCTCTCTGCACATCATGTTTACTGTATATTCGAATCTACTTATTGCATTCATAAAATTTGTTTTTTGTATTAAGTAAAACTGTTCAGTGTTTTCTCATAAAAATTGTTCACTGTTTTCTGCATAAACTATTTCTAGCATTTTGCATAAAATTATTTTCTGTTCAGCATTATTTAAAAAATTGTTTACTCACTTTTCTGCGTAAATTATTTTTTGTTCACTATTTAAAAAATTGTTCACTGTTTTCTCATAAAACACCTAGTAAAATCGTGTTTTCTACATTTAAACGCCAAATCTGAATGCTTTTTCATGTTTGAATTTCCCAATAATCGAATCTATTTTTCTGTATTGATAAAATCTGTTTCTACATTAATAAAATTTTCTCTTTGCACATCATGTTTACTGTATATTCGAATCTGCTTACTGCATTCATAAAATTTGATTTTTGCATTAAGTAAAACTGTTCACTGTTTTCTCATAAAAATTGTTCACTGTTTTCTACATAAACTATTTCTAGATTTCTGCATAAAATTATTTTATGTTCAACATTATTTAAAAAATTGTTCACTCATTTTCTGCGTAAATTATTTTCTGTTCACTATTTAAAAAATTGTTTGCTTTTTTTCTCATAAAACACCTAGTGAAATTGTGTTTTCTAAATTTAAACGTCAAATCTGAATGCCTTTTCATGTTTGAATTTCACAATAATCGAATCTATTTTTCTGCATTGATAAAATTTGTTTCTACATTAATAAAATTTGCACTTTGCACATCATGCTTTCTGTATATTCGAATCTGCTTACTGCATTCATAAAATCTTTTTTTTTTTTTTTTTTTTGCATTAAGTAAAACTGTTCACTGTTTTCTCATAAAAAATTGTTCATTGTTTTCTGCATAAACAATTTTAGCATTGGCGCGGTTATTGCACTTAAATGGTTTTTGTGTTTTTTTTTTTATAAAAAATATGTAACCATATGAATAATAGACAAACTCCTTGAAAGAAAAATGAGTGATTCGTATAAATCACCTAATGGTAAGTGCCTCAAATAATTCAAATTTGTGAAAAAGTTTGAATTAGTTGAATGTATAAATTCGGGAAAAATCAATAGAAAATCATTGAACGTACCAAATCGTGAATGTGTACATAAGATGTACAGATAGTCTAGACTTGTTGAGAAATTTGACTTCATTGAAAGTACAAAATAATGAAAATTCAATGGAAAAGTATGTACGTTAGATGTACAGATCGTATGAATTTGTTTAAAAATTTGAATTCGTTGAATGTACAAAACCGTGAAAGCTCAAGGAAAAATAGTGTACATTAGATGTATAGATAATACGAATTTGTTGAAAAATTCGAATTCGTTGAGTGTGTAAAATCGTGAAAATTCAAATGAAAATTGAAGAACATACCAAATTAAGTAAACTCAATGGAAAATTAATTACATTAGATGTATAGATCATCCAAATTTGTTTCCAAATTTGAAGTTGTCAAATGTACAAAATTTTGAAAATTCAATTTAAAACTGTTTACTAATGTACTAATCATCTTGATTTGATGAAAATTTCAAAATTGTTGAATGAACAAAATTGTGTAAACTCAATAGAAAATCAAAGAACGTACCAAATCATTGAGCAGCACATGTAGCACTGCAAACATCAGTGTAGCAATGGTGGACAGCTCACCCCCAAAATTGATGAAAAAACTTTCCAGGGATGCTCTGCATCCTTGAAAACGGTGCATTACAAAAAGGTTGCATATCTGTGTATTTATGAGAAAACAGTGACCAATTTTACTTAAGGCAAAAAACGGATTTTATGAATACAATAAGCAGATTCGAATATACAGTAAACATGATGTGTAGAGTGCAAATTTTATTAATGTAGAAACAGATTTTATCAATGCAGAAAAATAGATGCGATTATCGTAAAATTCAAACATGAAAAAGCATTCAGATTTGGCGTTTAAATTTAGAAAACACGATTTCACTAGGTGTTTTATGAGAAAACAACGAATAATTTTTTAAATAGTGAACAAAAAATAATTTACGCAGAAAAGTGAGTGAACAATTTTTTAAATAATGCTGAACAGGAAATAATTTTATGCAGAATGCTAGAAATAGTTTATGCAGAAAACAATGAACAATTTTTATGAGAAAACAGTGAACAGTTTTACTTAATGCAAAAAACAAATTTTATGAATGCAGTAAGCAGATTCGAATATACAGTAAAAATGATGTGCAGAGAGAAAATTTTATTAATGTAGAAGTAGATTTTATCAATGCAGAAAAATAGATTCGATTATTGTGAAATTCAAACATGAAAAAACATTCAGATTTGGCGTTTAAATTTAGAAAACACAATTTCACTGATGTGTTTTATGAGAAAACAGAGAACAATTTTTTAAATAGTGAACAAAAAATAATTTACGCAGAAAAGTGAGTGAACAATTTTTTAAATAATGCTGAACAGGAAATAATTTTATACAAAATGCTAGAAATAGTTTATGCAGAAAACAGTGAACAATTTTTATGAGAAAACAATGAACAGTTTTACTTAATGCAAAAAACAAATTTTATGAATGCAGTAAGCAGATTCGAATATACAGTAAACATGATGTGTAGAGTGCAAATTTTCTTAATGTAGAAATAGATTTTATCAATGCAGAAAAATAGATTCGATTATTGTAAAATTCAAACATGAAAAAGCATTCAAATTTGGCGTTTAAATTTAGAAAACATGATTTCACTAGGTGTTTTATGAGAAAACAACGAATAATTTTTTAAATAGTGAACAAAAAATAATTTACGCAGAAAAGTGAGTGAATAATTTTTTAAATAATGTTGAACAGGAAATAATTTTATGCAGAATGCTAGAAATAGTTTATGCAGAAAACAATGAACAATTTTTATGAGAAAACAGTGAACAGTTTTACTTAATGCAAAAAACATATTTTATGAATGTAGTAAGCAGATTCGAATATACAGTAAACATGATGTGCAGAGAGAAAATTTTATTAATGTAGAAGTAGATTTTATCAATGCAGAAAAATAGATTCAATTATTGTGAAATTCAAACATGAAAAAGCATTCAGATTTGGCGTTTAAATTTGGAAAACACGATTTTACTAGGTGTTTTATGAGAAAACAACGAACAATTTTTTAAATAGTGAATAGAAAATAATTTACGCAAGAAAGAGAATGAACAATTTTTATGAGAAAACAGTGAACAATTTTACTTAATGTAGAAATTAAATTCATATTTTGAAATTAAAATCTCTGTATTTTACAATGCTTCTATTTAAATAAATAAATACATAAAAAAGCTACTTATTGTTATGTTTATGTTTATTTGTCGATAATCCCAAAACAAAATAAAATAAAGTTACAAGGTACTCGAGCTTGGTGAGCTCGAGTACTATAAAAATAAAATTAACAACATTTTATGTTTATGTTTATTTGTCGATAATCCCAAAAAAAAAAAAAGTTACAAGTTACTCGAGCTTGGTGAGCTCGAGTACTGTAGAATTAAAATAAACAACATTTTATGTTTATGTTTATTTGTCAATAATCCCAAAAAATAAAAATAAAATTACAAGGTACTCGAGCTTGGTGAGCTCGAGTACTGTAGAAATAAAATAAACAACATTTTATTTATAAAAGGTACTCGAGCATGTTATACTCGGGTATTGTGTTGCATGGTACTCGAGTATACCAAGCTCGAGTACCACATTATTTTTTTTATTCACCAAATTACCACCTCAGCAGTGCCACGGTGGCAAAACTTCTAGGAACTCGAGTGTCTTAAACTCGAGTTCCAAATGGTACTGGAGTTTGGCAAACTCGAGTACCATAAAAGTGATATTTCCCTATTTAGTTCCGAAACAGTGTTTTTTTGCTAGAAATTTCTAAAAATTGAGGTATTGGGCCATTTTGGCCGAGATACAAAATAGTAACAGTGGTATAGAGTTAGCAGAGATAATGGTTTTGATATTTCACATATTTTCCATTTTTCTCTTTGTTTGGTTTTATTATAACAAACAAATTCCTTAGTAGGAAAATCCAAATACAAAAGCCTATAGAAAACAATTCAATAAAATTTATAAAAATGGTATGAACAAAACACAGATCACTCCTACTAGCCTTAAAGATGGTTCTCATCAATTTCCCATATGGTGCTATCCTTGCTAACCATAGAAGAATTACAGCACGTAAGATGATTTCCCGTTCGCATTACTGGTGTTAAGAATTCTATTGAAGCCATGGCTTTTGTTTATCATCCAATGAGCTGAGTAGATTATAGAGACGTTCATGGTTAGCTCATCAAAATAGAGGACTATATTCTTTGTCCTTCTGCATTATCTTTCTTTCATTGGACGCCTTTGCTCCAATTTAGTTATGGTTTTCCACTTTTTTCCCTTCACAATCATAGATTTTTGTCATCTAAAACATTTGCCTTTGACATTGATACACTACTAAATGTTATACTAATAAGTTAGTGCGAAGGAGTAAATAACTATAAAATTGTGTTTCAAAACTCATTCAATTCGTTACTTTGTGAATATTTGAATATGAGCATTTAAATTTTATTTATTAATGTATATATTTATTTATTCATTCAATTTTTTGTTTTTATAAATTGTTTGTCATTAAATTTAGTGTGTTAGTTTGTGTTTATACATATGTTAATTTTTATGTTTATATATTTGTTTTAAAAGGTTTTGTCTATGTTTGGTTGCGTTAGTGTATGTATGTGCATTTGTGTGTGTTTCTTTGGAGTGAAAATACCACTAACATAATCGTCATCCTCTAAGAATATTGCACAAACTTTGGAGGCATCTTCATTTATAGAATTATCAAAGTCATTGCTTATGTTTTTTCTATAAAAAATAAAGAGTAATTGCATATGTAAAGCAAAGCTATATAAACCATACTTGCATCAAATCAATTAAATATTAAAATTTCTCAATAGGATAATTTAAATTTGAAAAAAAGACAAGAATGAGTAAAACAGAAGAAAATAATCCATTTAAAAGTGTAAGAAGAAAAAAAAAAAATCCATAAATAAGGCTCAACGTTATAGTGTGGAAGGTATTGGTTAAATTGTTAAGGGTTTAGAAAATAATTGTTGACTACAACGTATATATCTCTACCAGCTCGTATTATATTTACTATTAACTAACCTACGCAATGAGAAATAAGAAATACAAACCATCGATAATATCAAGTTGTGCAAATATAATAAATAAGTCGTTAATTTCTTCGATGGATATGTAATTCTAATAAATTAATTAGTTACTTTCCTTTTTTTTTCCTTTTAATTCTTATTTATTTATAAGTCATGTTAATGGATGCACTTAGGATAATTATTAATTGTTAATAAACCATTTTAAGAAAGTTTTTACACAACTTTTATGAGTAATTAATAAAGCTATTAAAACATTAATTGCTTTTTTTTTCATAAATAATTTCTTAAAATGGTTCATTAACAAATGCCTTTAAGGCATCTGTTAATATTTCTCATTATTTATTTTAATAATTTTTCCTTCACAATTATATGATTTTGCGAACTATAACATTAACGTTTTATATCAATACACCCCTAATAGTTATACTAATAAGTTAGGTGGGAACAATAAGGTGAATAATATTTGATATTTTAAATCAAATATTTAAAAAATATAGAATACAAAATAACTTCAAAATTACTATTGAAAACTCATTAAATTTGTCCTTTGTAATGTTGGCACATAAAATATATTCATTCATTTAGTAGTTGTTAGTTTCTATAAATCAGTAATTGAAAAGTTTAATTTGTTAGTTTGTTTACATGTAAATATTAATGTTAATGTTTATGTCTATGTTCATCACCCTAAAAATGTTCTGTAGCATAAGCGTTTTCAAGATGCACTTAACAGAAACATATATATATATATATATATTCAATGCAATCTTCTCAAAATGATTTCATAATAATATTTCTAGTAATAGTGGGACATTGTGTTTCCTTATCCCTTACTTGTCACATCCCCCTTGGTTCTTTCCCCTTTTTAGCATATAGTAGGACTTTTAGGGGTTGTATGCACTATTCAGGTTGTCGTATATGTGTTTAATGTGGAAGAGATTAGGTAGAGAACTTCTCATTAATGCGGAGGTGATGACCTCTATGATCCTCATCCTTTCAGGAGGTTTCTTGAGGTGCTCCTAGTAGGAGTTTTTGGGATACTTGTCACATCACCCTTGGTTCCTTCCCCTTTTCAACATGTAGTAGGGCTTTTGGGGGTTGTTTGCACTATTCAAGTTGTCCTATAAATGTTTAATGTGGAAGAGAGAGAACCTCTCATTAATGCAGAGGTGAGTTGTGATTCTTATCCTTTTAGGAGGTTTTCCGAGGTCCTTTTTTTGTTCACCGAGGGATCACCTGTGCTTGTGATCTTGAATACGAGTTTCAAAATTGGTGCCATGCTTAGAACTCTGCAGGAATCATCCTGGGAGTTTTCCCTTTGCTGTCTATTGAGATGGGCTTAGCCCAACTACTTAAGCATGATCTTTTGAGCATTTAGGCCTTGATCCCGAATCAAGATCATCCCCCCACAATTGGTTGGTTTCACATCAATACCATAATATAATAAACAAATTCCTAATTATTTTATTCATACTATAGTTAGCATAAATTTTACTACATAGGAGTCCTACAAATCTATATAATGTCTAAAAGTTAGCATTTATTATAGTTACACTCCTTTTGAACTACATCAATGCAGCATTTTGGTCCAATTTGGTTCATTCCTTCAACTTTGGTACATTTCAATCCATTCGTTTCGATTCAGTCCGCTTCAGTTTGTTTGGTCCAATCCAATTCAGTCCACTTTGGTCAATTCAGTCATTTTAGTTTATTTTGGTCCAATTTGGTCAATTACAGTCTATTAAGTCCAATCTGATCAATTTCAGTGCACTTTGGTCCATTTTGGACTAAGTGGGCCTTAAATAGATTCTTTTTGTAGGTTGTCTTTTTCAATTTTGTGCTCAAAATTCTTTTTATTTTTTTATTCCTTATTTTTTGGGTTGTAAAATATGATTCTTTTTTAAAATTTGGGCTAAACTCTTTAATTTTGGGTTCAAAAATATAAACAAATTATACATTAGAAATAGAGATATTAGTCGTAAAAAAGCAATAAAAATGATAAATATTCAAAAGATTACCTTAAAACTCAACTTTCAATAATATAGACATCATATACACTCATATTTGGAAAAAAAAAAATACAAAAATTCTAAACTTATATAATAATTTACACTTAAATGTAACATGTTACATATTTTTCCATGAAATGAAGCTGTAATTTTTTTTTTTAAAAATTGAATATGTTCAAATTGATCAACCAATTATGATATGTATATTATTTATAAAAAAAGGTAATTTTAATAAAATTTTCTCCATTTATATAAAATAGTATTATAATTATGTAATTTAAACTTTTATATTAAATTATATTTTTCATATATATATATATATATATATATGGAATCTACTTCCATACCAACTAATAGATGGTTATAACCAGTAACTTAACTTTTATCTAGGGGTGGCAATTTTTATCCATATCCATGAATCCGTCTATTACCCACCTTATTTGGATAAATCTTAACTCAACCCATTTGAGTATTCGGGTTAAATGGAAAAGACCCATTTGGTTATTTAATTAGATGGGTCTAAATGGAAAAATCCACTAATACCCACTAAACCCATCTAAAATTTAAAGTTAAATAAACCCACTAATACCCAAACCCTTCTAAAATCTAAAACTTAAAATAAACAGTATGACCTCAATCTCACTCTCAGTCTCACTCTCTCTCAGATTTTCTCAGTAACCAAACACTTTCCCAAACACTTTAACCTCTAGATTTCTAAGCCCAAGCACTTTCCTTTAGATTTTCTCAGTAACCAAACAAAAGGAAATTCTAGAGAGAGAATAGGAATGGAATCGGAGTTCACTAGAGGTAGTGTTTTAGCTTTGTCTCTAGCGAAGCTGGTTATGTTTGCTGGCATTTTGGTTGAAATGGCGTGGGTGGTCGAGGTACTTTTGTTTACAGCTGTAAGGTGTGAGGATGTGGTGGAGTGTGGTGGTGCTCTACTTTCGGAGCTTTGCCAAGATGGAGTGCCAACTCTCTGTGCCATAACGGTGGACGGCGCAAGCTAGTAGAAGCTCTTCCCACGTACCCCATGTTTGTTTCTTGGGAAAGCTTTGTTTTTCCATGAAAACTTTTCCCTCCTTTTAACTTCTCCGCATTTCATGAATTTTATTGGGCTTTCCTTAGCTATATGATGTTGCTGGGGCTTTATTTTTCTTTTTCTTTTTCTTTAGGTAATATTTAAATAATATTTTCTCAAACTTTGTTTCTTTGCCGAGAAAAAAAAGACAGAGAAGAAAAACGTCATTTTTTTTCTCTCTTTGTGGCTTTGTTTGGTTGCTAAGAAATGAATTTTGTGAAGGGAAAATGAAAGAAAAGAACAGGAAAAGTGATTTTTGAACTTTTTAATTTTTGTTTTTAAAGTTTTTAACAAGTTATTTATTTATTTGGATCATATTGAGTTAAATGGGCGGGTTACCAATTAAAATAGGTTGGACGGGTATTAGATAATTAATTTATATATAAACGGGTCATAAATAGATAAATGGGTAATTACACGCTCAACCCATTTATGATCCAACCCGCCCATTTGCCAACCCTACAGTTCCATCCCAACTTTTTAAGGAATCTACTTTTTCCATGAATTAATCTCTTATTCAGTGTATCGCTATCGCAGTTATAGTTGCTTCTCTCACAAAAACTCTCGTCTCCATAAGCCATCCAAAATGTTGGCTTTATGATCATATTAGGTTTCTCTCATTAGGAGAGCACTTCTCTCTTCAGGGGAGTTCTTTTGTTTTCCATGCCAACGCCGCCCTATTTACACCCTTTTTTCACCCTATCATCTCTTTTCTTTGCACATCGGATCACTTGCTTCCATCATATCTTTCCTTTTACTGTGCCACCTAACTCTTAATGCTCTTTGGTCTTAAATTTTAGGACTCCTAGCTGAATTCATCTCCTTTTCCTTGTGTCCTTGCCTAATCAAACGAAAAACCACTTTCCTTTTAACCTCTCTTTCCTCTGCTTTTCTCTTTTTTGCTTTGTATCCTCGTCTTTTCTTTACGAATTTCTTTTTATTTCTCTGCTGTTCTTTTCTTTTCTTACATCTGTTCAATCCCTGACTCAAGTCCTAGAACATGGGAGACCATGGGATTCCAAGGGAATTTGGATGGACTGAAAGCAGTGGGTCGGATATCAGTGTTGAACCGTTTACTAATGGTTCTGATCTTTTGTCACAATCCAATGAAGATGATGAAGCCCCTTTTGCAAGGCATGGCCCAATTATTGAAGCTGATCCGAATGATGTTAACATGCAAAGGGAGTTTTGGAGTCATTGTGCTATGGGTTTTATTTTGGACTACAGATTGTTCTCAGTCCACTATTTACAACAGGTAATAAACTATGCATGGAGAGTCAAAGGTGCTGTTAAGGTTGTGGGACAAGACTCTTTTCTTTTATCTAATATATTTTGATAGAATGGATGATTTGGAGTACATGTGCAAGGAAGGTCCATGGGCCGTGGATGGCACTCTACTTGTGCTTGAAAAATGGAGACCCAATCTTGCTCTTAATAGATTACATCTCAACTATGTCTCTATTTGGGTGCAATTTTACGGGCTTCCATTAGAATATCACTATTTGGAAAGGCAAAGAGAGTGGGACATATGATTGGGTTTTTTGAGCACATTGATTAAGAGGATAGGATCCTAAGGAATATCAAATTCTTGCGTGCAAAGGTCCGATTAGATCCTTGGTTGCCTATGCTGGTAGGATTCATGTTGAAGCTGGATGATGGAACAAGGACATGGTTCCAATGTAAGTATGAAATAGTTCATAAGCTCTGTACTAGATGTGGGCTGATTCGTTACACTAGGGGCTAGTGCAGTAAGAGTATGGTGGAGATTGAGAGAGTGCTAATTAGGCAACGCCAAAGGATTTAGACAATTCACCAGGTACATTTTGGCTTTGATTCTTTAGAACCTCAATTCAGTAATGAACTACGGGCCTTTTGAAATAGGAGGAGAGGATGGACTACAAGGGCCCTGTACAGAGACCTAGAGCAGGAACACCAATTCAACGAACACTAAACCCCTTTAGGAAATCCTGAACCAGGCCAAACTTTCCACATACACCACCCATCCACCTCTCAACAATAGACAAAAGAGCACTTAACTCAGTCTCAACCTCATACAAGCCTCAATTATACTGATTATCCCCACTCTACAAATCCATCTTCCAACACTATAACCCAATTTGACCTTGAACATGCAACCCTTAATTCGGCCATTTTCTCTGTGTCTCTTAGTAGCAATCTGACTCTACCTACACCTTTCAATTCCCCAATACCCTTCTTTTGAAACCTAAACTAGTGAGCATACCCCATCCCTGAGTCCAGATAGTGTGTTGCATGTAACACAAGCACAAAATCCTAACCCTCAAAACCCCACTATTGTGGTTGACCAACATGCAAATTCTACCCATTTAAATTCTACTATCAGATGGGAGTGGATTGAAGGATTAGGCTGAGCAATGATCACGGGGGAATTGGAAACTTTAAGTTCAAACTCCTCCACTAATAGTGACTCTGGTACTGTTGCAATGTTTAACTTGGATAAGCTTAATGTGAATTAGCCTGAGTGGATACGTAGACATGCATGGGTAGGGAGATAAACTCAAGAAGCTTCTAATCCTTTAATTGAACTTGTGGTACATGATGTGAATAGGGACAGATTACATTTTGACTTTGGAGGTTCTAGCTTGGGCCTAAGCACTGGAGGATCTCACTCAATGGGCCAGAATCATATTAGGGTCCAACCTTTTATAGCCCAAGCCCTTACTGTTAGCTTGGACATTGGACTAGACAACATTACTAGCTTAGGCCCTAATGCTTTAGGGCCAATTCAAGCCCCACATTCACCAACTTCAGCTACTTCTGACCTAGTTATCCTATCAAGTCTACATTGTGGTGAAGGGCTGGAAGGTACTAGGGAACATCAAAGAAAAGAATTGGTTCAGAGATGGGAAGATTGGGCAGGAATCTGAGACAAAAGCTTCTATTTGGATTTTGCACCAATGAAGGTAACCTCACAAGCTCTCCTATTAATCCAAATTACTTATTCATGCACTGTGAAAAGTCTATTGAAGAGATTGCCCTTGCCCTGGTGAATCCAAATGGGTGTTGGGAAGTTGACCTTAATCAGCTTCCCTAACAACCATGAGGATATTTAGCTGGAATTGTAGAGGTTTGGGAAAACCCTCTACAGTTCTACAATGCAGAAAAAAGACCATTGAATACAAACCTGACATTATGTTTCTTATGGAGACAAAATTAGAAAGGAAGAAAGGAAAAGATATTTGGATGAAGTGTGGTTTTTCTGAGGGTTGGGAAGTTCCTAGGGTGGGGCTTAGTGGTGGATTGCTACTTATGTGGCTTCCAAACTTCAATCTTAGGGTGATTCATGAATCCTCTAATTTTATTCATGTCGACCTAGTAGATAACAAGGGAAGTCCCCTTTCAATTACCTTAATATATGGACATCCTGAGCTTGCCAAAAGGGGAGAGGTTTGGCACCAATTAATATATTTTAAACAAATCTCCCACCCAATTTGGCTTTGCATT
Source organism: Castanea mollissima (assembly GCA_014183005.1). Lineage (NCBI taxonomy): Eukaryota > Viridiplantae > Streptophyta > Magnoliopsida > Fagales > Fagaceae > Castanea > Castanea mollissima. The sequence continues at coordinate 66,623,345 of JACAVU010000002.1, forward strand.
GGGGACTTTAATCAGGTTCTGACTAAGGAAGACTAATTATCCTTTAAAGAGTGTAACATTGTTGGGGCTGAGGTGTTCCAACTAGTTTTGATGGAGCTTCAATTATGTAACTTGAGTGCTACTGGGCAACAATATACTTGGATGAATAATTGAGAAGATGAGGGATTTGTGATGGAAAGACTAGATAAAGCTTTTGCTAGTGTGGAATGGATCAATAAATACCCTTTGCACTCCATTAAAAACCTCCCCATTATAAGATCTGACCATGGCCCCATCCTTTTGGATTTAGAACACCAATCACCTTTAAGGAGAAGACCTTTCATATTTGAATATATGTGGATCACTCATACTGATTGCAAGGGCATGGTAAGGAAAGCTTGGGACTTCCACACGCAAGGGTCTAGAGCTGAGCAGTTGAAAAACAGGCTAAGTAATGTGAGGAGAGTTGCTTTGGATTGGAATAGAAATGTGTTTGGTAGAGCTGAAACTGAAATTTGGAGGAAGCAGAATCAGTTGCAGCAAATTCAAAATTCCATCAATACTCTTGAGGACATTAGAAGGGAAAGAGTGGCTAGAGAAGAGTTGGAAGAGCTTTTAAATAGGGAAGAATTATAGTGGGCTCAAAAAGCTAGAACTAAGTGGATTTTGTAAGGGGATAGGAACACCAAGTACTTCCAAACAGTGGTAAAGCAAAGAAGGGGAAAGAATAGAATTCTTTAGATTAGGGATGAACAAGGTAACCTCACGGATAATTCTGAGAAAGTGGAAGCTATTCTCTCTAATCACTTCAGAAGGAACTTTAAAGGTAATACAAATAGAAGTGTAAATGAAATTATTCAGGAGCTCCAAGGTCTACGAATCTCTACCTTATTTGATCAATAAATATGCAGTCTAAATAGACTTATCACAGAAAAGGAGATAGAGGACATTGTGTTTTGGTTGGGAGCCCATAAAGCCCTTGGCCCTGATGGAATCCCTGTCTTCTTCTTCCAACACTTTTGGGATATTGTCAAAACTGATGTCATCAATACTATTCAAGCCTTTTTCCATTCGGGCTCCTTATGTAGGTCTCTGAATCATACCTTGATTACCCTTGTTCCCAAAATCAGCTTCCCTGAGGAGGTGTCACACTTCAGATGTATTAGTCTCTGTAATGTGATTTACAAAATCATATCAAAGATTATGGTTAATAGGTTGAAACCCTTCATGGATTCCATTATGTCTCCTTATCAAAATGCTTTTATACAAGGTAGGAATATATTTGATAATATCCTCTTAGCTAATGAGATTATGGACACTCTTAGAAAGAAGAAAGGTAGAAAATACAGTTTTGGAGTTTTGAAGATAGATACGAGTAAGGCATATGATAGAGTGGATTGGAATTTTCTAAGGGCAGTGTTTACAATCATGAAATTTGACACTAAATGGATTCAATGGATTATGGAATGTGTAACCTTTGTCAAATACACTATTTTGGTGAATGGAAATTTAATATCTTCTTGTTACCTACCCAAGGTTTGAGACAGGGAGACTTGTTATCCCTATATCTATTCCTGCTGTGTGCTAATATTCTTTCAATATCTTTGTTACAGGTTGAAAGCACAAAGAGAATTCAAGGGGTAAGGGTGGGTAGGATGGGTCTTTATTTTACTCATTTGCTTTTTGCTAAGATTCATTGCTTTTTTAAGGAATGATAGACACTCTTTAAGAAATTTGCAAAGCATCTTGGATTGGTATTCTAATATCTTTGGGCAGAAAATCAATTTGGGGAAATCTGATCTTTTTTGCTCTCCAAATATGTCAAAGGAAACTTTGGAAGCTATTGTTAGGAACTTCAAGTTAATCTGGTGCAATGTCCTAGCAAATACTTAGGAATAAATTTCAAGTTAAGAGGAAATAGGATTGCTAACTTTCAGTTCCTAATAGACAAACTCAACTCTAAACTTCAAGGTTGGAAAGCAAGGCTGTTATCTCAGGCAGGAAGGGCTACTCTCATTAAATCTGTTCTGCAGTCATTACCTCTTTACACTTTCTCTTGTTTTAAGGTGCCTGAGTTTTCCTGTACAAAAATGGACTCCATTGTTAGAGCCTTTTGGTGGGGACATGAATCTGGAGAAAGGAAGCTTCACATGCTAAATTGGGATAAGATTTTCCATCTAAGAAGATATAGAGGTCATGGAATCAAGAAGTTTCATCCTATGAACCAAGCTATGTTGGCTAAGCAATATTGGAGAATCAATCAGAATCCAAAGTCTCTGTTGGCAAGAACTTACAAAGCTAAATATCATCCTAGTCGTTCAATACAAGAACAATCAGCTAAGCCACGTCACTCCTGGTTTTGGAAAAATATTAGGAGTCATGGGAGTAAGGTTTTGAGAGAAGGTAAATGGTGTGTAGGAGATGGAATCAATAGCCCACTCACTCATCCTAATTGGTTCCATTCTCCTAACTTGGATTTAAACAACCTGAGGTTCCTGACAAGTACAGTAAGAGACTTGATTGATCACAACACCAAATCTTGGAAAGTGGATATGATTAGAAATATTTATCCTTATCAACAAGCAATGGAAATCCTCCAACTCCCAATTCCCACGGCTGGCTCTGCTCAAGAACAAGTTTTGTGGAAGTATGCAAAGAATGGGGTTTACCAAGTCAAGTTAGCTTATGAGTTGTTGCTAAAGGAGTGGGAAGGCACATCGCATAATGCTCAAGACTAGAGGAGAGTGTGGAACATTCTGTGGAAAGTGCAAGTTCCTCTAAAAATCAATACCTTCGTGTGGAAACTTCTTAAGGATAGTCTGCCAACCATGCTTGCCTTAAAAATTAGAGGCATCACTGCAGATAGTTCCTGCCCTATGTGCAATGCAGAGGAGGAATCTTCAACCCACTTGTTTCTGTTGTGTCCTTTTGCTAGAGCCATTTGGCATGGGTCAACATTAGCTACACATACTTCTGGTTTTAGCAATATGTCTATACAATAGTGGCTAAATTTTGTAATCAATACTCACAAAGGGAAGGATGATAGTTCAATGGCTTATCTACAAGCTGTTTTCACTACTTTATGGTCCATATGGACCTATAGAAATAGGTTGATTCACCAAGGGATCTATCCTGATCCTCTAGATGTTTTACTAATGGCTCAATCCTTATCTTGTAGGTACAGAAATACTTTCTTTAGTTCTGATCAGAACCTTAGAGATGCAACACCATCAGTCTCTGTCCAACGACCAACAGTAGTCCACCAACAATCTCCAGCAGGGCAATGGGATCTAGTCATTAAGATTGCTGCTGGAAAGGGTTGAAGAAGTAAAAGAAAAGCTTTTGCTTATAATGCTAGCAATATGGAGGGAGTTTGTGTTTTTTTTTGGTGTAGCTAGTACTTTGGCAAGTTCAACCACAGGGGCCTTGTTTGAAGCACTGATAGATGCTGCTACTATAGCTAGAGATCTTTGCTTTCAGCATATTTTGTTTTTAACTAATAGTAGGAATGCAGTTTAGGTCTTTAAGAAGGAAAGGCAATAGATTGGCTAGATATCATCAGGGTGGCTGATTTGAATTTTCTTATCCTTCAAGGTCTGATTTGTTATGTTTTTTGTGTGCCTCATGTAGTGGTTAAATCTGTTTTTTTTTGTAGCTAAGAGGGCAACTATAATGCCCATGAACAGTAACTGGTTTAATCCAGTTTGTTGTATCTGATGTATTCCCTTTGATTGGTATAAAAAAAAAGTGTATCGCTATCCAAAAAGAAAATGTTAGGGACATGTATTTGCAGGTAATGACCAATGTAATGATAGTTAGACACAAGCTTAGTCGAGAGGATGCAATCCACAATGTTGATAGCAGGGCAGGACTAGATCATAGGTGTCTCATTCTTAGCCTGAAAAAAGGGTAATAAATCTTGCATAGAGGTCAATGAGGCAAGTCAGGTTAGGGTGAGGTGGAATGGATGCATTTTGTATTCCTTAGGGTCCGTTCGATTGGAGGAGTGGAAAAGTGAAAGGGTGAAAAATATTTAGTTTTCTCTCTTGTGTGTTTGGTTGGAGGGGTGGAAAAGTGGGAGGGTGAAAAACTTTTTTGTTTGGTTGGAGAAAAAAATGGAAGGATGGAAAATGTAATTTATATAAATTGACTATTATACCCTTGTTACATAATATGTAAAAAATAGATTTATTTGTACTCATTACATAATATAAAATTTATCACATCATATATATAAATTTATATTATTATAATGTAAAAATTAGATTAGGTCACGTTGAAAAAAAAAAAATGTTCAGGTCACGTGAAAAAAAAAAAAAAAGAATGTTGAAGATTAGGACCATCAGGTCACGTTGGAAGAAAAAAAAAGAGAAAAAAAGAAGAAGAGAATGTTGAAGATTAGGACCATCAGGTCATGTCGGAAGGAAAAAAAAAAGAAAAAGAAAAAAAAGAAGAAGGTGGGAAGAAGGTATTTTTGTAAAAGTGATACCATAACACTTTTCTCTTCAGATTTTCCTTCCGATTTGGAAGGAAAAAAAAAGTGGGCTCGAAGAGAAAACTTTCTTCTCAGTTTTTTCTCCTTCCTATTTATCTTCCCCAAACGAACAGTGGAAAACAATATTTTCCACCCTATTTTCCTTATTTTATTTTCTATCCTCCCTATTTTCCACCCAAATGGACGGACCCTTAATGAGGTGGTTTTGACACTGATAAAATATACATAAGGTGGGTCAAGATGAGGCGAGACATTTTGTTATCAATATTATCATTTAGCATAAGGAAATGCCAAAATGTCATTTTCAATTTAGTGACCTCTATTTTAACCATGATCCTTAATTGATCATTACTTGTTAAAGGCACAAGTTTTGGGGTCAAATGGGGTGCACATGATCACTTTCTAATCCCTCCAATTAAAAGTGAGATTGATGGATTAATTTCATAATTTATGAAACCTCAAATATTTAAAATTCAAAAGGGAACCTTAGGAAATTAGTATAAAATCAACGTTGTCTAAGGGATGCCAAGTGCCTTGTAGCTGAATGGATATCTCTTCATGTACAAAGTGCTTGGAGGTCCTAGGGAGAAAGGGTTTGAGCTGCAGAGTTAGAAACATATTGTAACTATTAAAAAAGAAGAAGAAGGTAATATGTAATGTGTTTTACACGGTTGACTTATATTAGCTTCCTTCTTTTGGTCTTTTACATAAAGGACTTAACCTCTCCACTAGACGAATCATTATTTCATGCCTTCGATGTATGTAGCATACATCTCATAACATGTGGATCTTATATAATTGTGGGATTCATTTGCTATGAAAGGCATCCTACTATGTGTGAGAGATCCACATGTTGTGAAAGATGGGATAGGTATGTTGGATGCAATGCTATCGTATGGTTTATGATAGTTTATTTGTTAAATGTGAGACAAAAAGATTAAAGTTATCCGATTTTTTTTTTTTATAGAAAAACTAGTTTTTATTTATTTTTATTTTTATTTTTTTAAATATGAGACAAAAAGTAAAAATCTGAACTGTTTTTTTTTTTTTGCCAAAAAGGAAAGCATGGGTGTGAGCATGGTGCGACCAATTACATCAAGGAGTGATTTATCTTATCAAGATACGGTTGGATTAGCACTAGTTTTTCCCGTCAACAGATTGGTCTCATAGTAGGATAAGTCTACTTAAAATAGTTTCTTTAATTATAAAGTTCACACTATTTTAAATTATACCACGACAGTAATTTTTTTGGGGAACTGATTAAACAAAAAAAATGTAACTCATACTTTGGAATTGGATGACATGTTGGTACTTCTTGCTATTGGTTTGGGAACTCGACCAACTGGTTTATAGCCATCATCTACGCTGGCTCACTTGCTCTGTGTTTGACTGCTATGGTAATCGCCATTTTATCATTATGATGGCAAATATGATACAAGCCGATTTAGAAATTACTGAATTTGGCAGCCCCATCTTTAGATTTTCTTGTATTCATACAGTCTTACATGTTTGCATGAATAAATTACTTTTAAAGCAATTCAATATGTAGGATTTATAATATATATAGGCAGCATCAAGTTATACTTAATATCTGATTCCCAAAAATAATTAAATTATACCTAGTATCCAATAGAAATATACAACACCCCAAGATGCAAATTAGTGGCTGGTATGGGTCAAAAAAGCCTATCTGGAACCAGATTTTAAGCAGCAACGGATACATGTTTTACAGTAACAGGACTCCATTATTCACAAATTTCAAGTGCAAATTTAAGAAATTATTGGACAGAGAATCAGTTTAAGATGGTATATTAGAAACACAGGTATCTTGATCATGTCTGGATTCAAGACAAACCATTCTTTTTATACAGTGGATAGAAATATACCTTTTAAGTCAGAGACAGCACACATACATACAATAAGTTTATGTAGCAATGGATATGATGGTGTTACTTATATATCAATATCCAGGCCCTTCTTTTGGAGGTGCTCAGAACTCCCTATCTGGGAACAGAATAGGAGCAAGCAGTGACCTGACCAGAGGAACAGAGCTGCAGTTGCCCACCCAGTCACAGTCCTGACCCAAACAGATGGCCAACCTACATCGACCAATTTCCCACTCTCACCAACTGAAGTGGGCCTTCCAGTAAGAAGCATAGCTGAAGCAATATGAATATGATACTGGCTTGGACTTCTCTTTTTCTTCCTTCTCTTCAGCCTTGTTGTCCAATGGAAGCAGCGGCTTACCTGAACCTTCATTAAGGAAACCAGAATTGTCATATTTCAAGAGAAAATGTCAGTTATTGTGGCAAAATGGACATAGAAATACTTTTTTGAACACATTGAAATCATGAAGTACTGCACATCCACAAAAATTTAATGTTAAGCCTTACCTGCACGTGGTGAACTTGGTGGGGAGAGCAAAGTTGTAGATGATCCGGCACAGACAGCAGAATAGACAACTGAAAGAACTGTGGTAATCAGACCCAAGGTAAGAGTGCCAGTGGAAACAGCTTTTGAATGCTTGTGAAGACCATTGCATTCATATTCCCTTTGTTCGCTAGCAAATGCACTGTGGCAGAGGTATAGGCAGTACAAAGAAAGAACTGAAGCTGGAAAAATGCTTCCATTCACCTGAAAAACCAAAAAAAAAAGGGGCAAAAGATCACACATATTCTCATATTAGAAATGAACTAAGCACAATCATACTGGAGAGACTTATGTAAACATCATAATAACAAATTCTGCACTATAAACATCAAAAGCTAAAACTACCACAATATCAGATACACAAACAGACTTGCTTTTGAGGATGCCTTGATGCTGAATACCCGAAAAAGTAAGTGTATACTTACAGCAGGGTGCAGGGCAACTCTAGCAAAGAGAAAAGCAAAGATCAGGGTCATGACAACAAAGAAGGTGTTGAGCCCACAGTCTTGTCCAGATGGTATGAACCAAAAGAAGAAGAATCCCAAGAAGACAAACGTCCCCACATAACAAACAAGCGAAACAACAAATAGGGCAATGTACCTATACAGATAAAGAAGATAAATCTGGTTGAGGAGTGCAAAATTTACTCAATAAGTAAACGAAAGGACATGAGAGGTAATAAAGAAGATATGCTATAAGGAAATAACAAAAGCCAAAACTAACCAGAACTGCTCATTAAATCCGACCCATTTGTCATTCCATCCATGAACAAAATCTAACAAAAGCACAACTTGGACAAGAAGAAACACTCCAGAGCCAAACTTTGATATTGATTCAGCAAAATGTAAATTCTCTGTGTTAGCTTCAGTCAAACTAATAAGAAAAGAATCTCAAGGAATGTAGTCCATAGGACAAGATATATAACTCATGTTATTCTTTTCTTTTTTTTTTTTTTGGTGCATCAAGTTATTCTTTTGGGGGCCAAATTTTGGATTATACATTCAAGGGATGTTGTTTCAACTTTTGAAGGATATGCATGTATAACCAAAAAGAAAAAAGAAAAAAAAAAGAAGATAGAATGGTGAACAAAAAATCCAACACATTTAAATTGGTAAATTTGCCAGCTAAAACTGCAATGTAAAATGGTAACTGTACTTGGTTTTGTTAATAACATTATAGTAACCCTTTGGCTTTTTGGCATTCGTTGATAATGAAAAGTTAGAGAGAAATGGCATTGGATTCATCAGCATGGAAAAGCATACTGGTCATCACCATGGATGGAACCAGAAAATATAAAGTTTGAAAGGCCACAAGGCCACAAGGCCCACAACCACAAACGTGGAGTCGATAGGAAGAGTGAGAGATACAAAATAGTGACAGTGGTATAGAGTTAGCAGAGATAATGGTTTTGATCTTTCACATATTTTCCATTTTTCTCTTTGTTTGGTTTCATTATAACAAACAAATTCGTTAAGAGTTAAATCCAAATACAAAAGCCTATAGAAAACAATTCAATAAAATTTATAAAAATGGTATGAACAAAACACAGATCACATCTACTAGCCTTAAAGATGGTTCTCATCAATTTCCCATATGGTGTCATCCTTGTTAACCATAGAGGAATTCTTGCACATAAGATGATTTCCTTTTTGAATTATTGGTGTTAAGAATTCTATTTAAGCCATGGCTTTTGTTTATCATCCAATGAGCTGAGTAGATTATAGAGTCGTTCATGATTAGCTCACCAAAATAGATGACTATTTTCTTTGTCCCTCGACATTATATTTCTTTCATTGGATGCCTTTGCTCCAATTTAGTTATAATTTCCATTTTTTCCCTTCACAATTATAGGTTTTTGTCATCTAAAACAGTTACCTTTTACATTGACATACTACTAAATGTTATACTAATAAGTAAGTTCGAAGGAGTAAATAAGTATAAAATTATGTTTCAAAACTCATTCAATTCGTTACTTTGTGAATATTTGTATATGAGCATTTAAATTTAATTTTTTAATGTACATATTTATTCATTCATTTTTTGTTTTTATAAATTTTTTGTTATTAAATTTAGTGTGTTAATTTGTTTTTATACATATGTTAATCGTTATGTTTATATATTTATTTTAAAAGGTTTTGTTTATGTTTCGTTGCGTTAGTGCATGTATGTGCATTTGCGTGTGTTTCTTTGGAGTAAAAATACCATTAACATAATCATCATCTTCTAAGAATATTGCGCAAACTTTGGAGGCATCTTCGTTTATAGAATTATCAAAGTCATTGCTTATGTTTCTTCTCAAAAAAATAAAAAGAAGATACATTGCATATGTAAAGTGAAGCTATATAAACCATACTTGCATTGAATCAATTAAATATTAAAATTTCTCAATAGGGTAACTTTAATTTGAAAAAAGACAAGAATGAGTAAAACGAAAGGAAATAATCCATTTAAAATTTTAATAAGAAAAAAAAATCCATAAATCCCAATATAAATTATGAAAACTGCTCAATGTTACGGTGTGGAAGGAATAGGTCAAATTGTTAAGAAATTGGAAAATATTTGGTTACTATAACTTTTGGGAACTCCACCATGAATTTTAACTTAGACATGTATCATATATACTATTAAATAACCTATTCAATGAGAAAGAAGAAATACAAACCATCCATAATATCAAGTAATGCAAATATAATGAATACATCGTTAGGAAATTTCTTCAATGGATATGTAATTCTAATAAATTAATTAGTTACTTTGCTTTATTTTCTTTTATTGCTTATTTATTAATGAATCACAATGATGGATACCCTTAGGGCAATTGTTAATTGTTAAGAAACCATTTTAGGAATGTTTCAACATAACTTTTATGGGTAATTGAAAAAGTTGTCAAAACATTAATTGTTTTTTTTCCCTTTTTTCATAAATCATTTCTTAAAATGGTTCATTAACAAATGCCCTTAGGGCATCTATTAATATTTCTCATTATTTATTTCAATAATTTTTCCTTCACAATTACATGATTTTGCTAACTATAACATTAACATTTTATATCAATACACCCCTAATAGTTATACTTATAAGTTAGTGGGAACAAAAAGGTGAATAAGATTTGATATTTTAAATCAAATATTTAAACAACAATAGAATACAAAATAACTTCAAAATTACTATTCCAAACTCATTAAATTTGTCCTTTGTGGTACATGTGTGTGTGTGTGTGTTTCTAAAAAAAAAAAAAGAAGAAGTTATTAACGTATATATTTATTCATTTATTAGTTGTTAGTTTCTATAAATCAATAATTGTTAAATTTAATTTGTCAGTTTGTTTACATGTATGTATTAATGTTAATGTTAATGTTTATGTTTATGTTCATCATCCTAAGAATGTTGTTTAGCATAAGTGTTTTCAAGATGCAGTTAAGAGAGACATATATATTCAATGCACTCTTCTTGAAATGATTTCATAATAATCTTTCTAGTAATTGTGGGACATTGTGTTTCCTTATCCCTTATGTTTTAAACACTTAAATTGATGGTATAAAGTATATGATTAATTGCAAGGTTATCTTGACATGTTATCCACTCCAAAAAAAGAAGTCAATTTTTATAAAACATTTACAAATGTTACAAACTATAAATTATGTACCTCACAAAATATATAAATATATTCCAAAACTCTAAATCAATCAACAGAAAGTCATCATTCTCCCTAGAAATGCAACCCCAACAACAAATCTTGGTTTGGCACACCCAAGGGTTACAAACTCCAAGAGTAACTATTGCCTCCAAAAAGTTAAGAAGACCTAATCACTAACGATTTATAATGTGTCTCCTAATTTAGCATAACAATCCATGCACCACCCATAAAGGAAACTCCATACTTGAGATATAACTAACTGATCTGAAAAACTGTTGAATAAAACCTGTTATCTATATCTAAATAATATTTAAAAAACTTAAATGTAGCACTTATTGTTGTTATGCCCATGTTAAGCTATATTGAGTAGCATTTTGGTCCATTTAAATCCTTTTCAATTGTAATCAATTAGTAAATAATTAACCGAGTCAATTTAATTATTTTGTCCAAATCTAAATATTAGTACATGAAGTCATTTAAGGTTTTTTATTTTTTTTATTTTTATAATTAATATTAATCAAACAATAATATCTGTTAAATAATGCATCTTATGAATAATTTAATTTAAGTTTTTAATAGGAAAAAGAACATTTAAATGATATTTTTTACTAAAACTGTTAAATAATACCTGTTATTTATATCTAAATAATACCTAAAAACTAAAATGTAGTATTTATTGTTTTTATGCTCATGTAAAGCTATATCGAGTAGCATTTCGGTCCATTTAAATCCATTTAAATTGTAATCAATTAGTAAATAACTAGTAAGTTTTCAGTGCGATGCACAGATACTGTTGTAATGTTTTATGTAAATTTATTTTTGGAAAATATTAGACATATATTATAGCATATTTATTATAAAACTTTGTTAGTAATGAGTTCATCACAAAAAGTAACAATTATAAATTGCTCACATATATCTATTATAATTATTTTGTTCAAGGAATGAGTAATAATTAAAACCACTTGGAGTAATATTGTATAATAAAAGTTGATAAAAGCATATTAATTCATTCTATATTATTGATTTTTATTATATGATGTAATAAAAAGCTTCATTACAAAATCTTTTTTTTTTTTTTTTTTGTTTCTTCAATCTTTGTTATTAAGGTATGATGATACTTGTTATCACCATCAGATTCTCTATCTTCAACGTTTGAAGTTTAGTCTGTCCATATTTGTTCAATTTTTGAGCTTTCATCATTTTTTTTTCCTTTTATTGCATCATTTGTGTTAATTACTAATGAATTGGCATCGAGAGATTCTTAATTGGATCTTACAAAGTTTGAACTTTGTCGCTAAGATTTTTCATATTATTTGCATTTATATTAAATTTCAATGATATTACAGTTTTTTGTAAATATTTTTATTTTTGTTAATTTTGGAATAGTGCAGCAAAAAGAATTAATATAGCATATTGAATTGTGAATTTTTTTTTCCTCCATACCTTTTTATCATTTGAAGGTGCATCAAAAATCTTAGCAACTATGTAATTTTCAAAACCATCCTTTAGATTGAATTCATTCAAATGAAGTAGAGAAATCCATTTTTTTTCCTAATTTGTTTTCAAATCACATGGAATTCGTTCTCTAATATCAATATTTTTATAATAATTTAAATAAGTTGTACCTCAGTTTATTTTTCAATAAAATATCTTGTAGATTCAATTAGGATTTTCTTGGAATCTCAATCAAATATTACAAAATTTGTTTTGATAGTTGCATAAAAAACTTCAATTTGAATCATGTATCTGAAGTAGTTTGCAATTGTATATATATAGTAGTTATAGTGAGATATATATATTATAAATATTTGAAGAGTATGTAGTTAATGTGAGTGCCTCTAACTTTGGGATATAAAGATTTATTTTTGTTTCCCATTTTGCATACCAAAATGATTTTGCTTGTGGTTTGACATTCTTTTCACAAAGTAAGCATAAAATGTAATACCAACTTATTGTTGTATCAATATTACTTATTATTGCAATACCCTAGCAGTTCACATCTTGCAATTAACATTGAAATTAATATGTATTATTTTTTTAATGTAAATAATATGATTTATGATTAATTTTTTATGTAAATGATGAGTATAAATTGAAATGATTAACAAACCTGTTTTGTAGGATCTCATTCAATACATTTTATCTTTACTATTGTCTTCATAATATTTAAAGATAAATCCTCCTATGAAATTTTTTTGCATGTATTTTTGGTATTTCTTGTATAGGATCATGTTTTTTACCATTCCTATCATTGAATTTTTTTAAAGAAAATATTAAGTTAATGGCATTTTGTGAGAGAGGATATGATATTTATTAGACTTTTTTGCTATTATAAATTTTAGAAATATGCACTTTTTAAATTATTTCAGCAACCTCAAGGATCTTAAGATTTATATATATTTTTGTTACACTAGTCGATGACAGAGAATTTGTCTACATAAATTGCATAGAACATTATTTATAGACAAAAGTAGATTGAATTGAAATTGGGGAAAAATGAAGACATAATTTCATGAGAAAGAGATTTTCTAGAAATATCACCTATACATGGGAGAGGGAGAAGAGAGTTTGTAAAAGGGTAAGAGTTTTTGCTTTGATTTACACGTGGGAAGGGTCAAACTTGGGTCATAATACATAAGGTAAGAACTGGCTTGAATTTTTCATAAGGTTTGGTCTACTTTTAAAAGGTAGTTTATTTTATAGTGAATTAATTTTGGTCTAATGGGTCTAATTGTCAAGAACAACCCATATTTTATATAATAGTAAGAAGAAGTTACTATGATCTATTGGGTAACAGTAAAAAAAACTTAATAAAAAGAGGTAAAAAATGCTAAATTTATATAATAGTAAATATAAGTTACTATGATTTATTGAGTAACGGTTAAAAAATACTTAATTAAAAAAGGTAAAAAATGTTATATGCAATATTAGAGTGCCACGTGGCAGGATTGTAAAAAGAAGCTACTATGATTTATTGGATAACAGTAAAAAAAACATAATAAAAAGAGGTAAAAAATGCTAAATTTATATAATAGTAAAAATGAGTTACTATGATCTATTAGGTAACGGTTAAAAAAACATAATGAAAAAAGGTAAAAAATGTTAAATGCAATATTAGAATGTCACGTGGCAGGACCTCATGTACTCTCACGTGAGGTGTCTGCTTTTATATATATATATTGATTAACTGAGTTAATTTAATTATTTTATCCAAATCTAAATATTAGTACATGAAGTCATTTAAGGTTTTTATTATTATTATTATTATTATTATTATTATTAATCAAACGATAAGATCTTTTAAATAATGCAACTTATGAATATTTTAATTTAAGTTTTGAATAGTAAAAAGAACATTTAAATGATATTGTTTACTAACTAACCTTTTTACAAAGTGACATGATTAATGTGGGAGTTGGAACCTCAAGATTCTAAATAGATACATGGTAAGGTTTCTAGACAACTAACTAACACAATTTATTTATCATGAAAGCAAGGTTGAAATTCTTCAATGGGAAACTCAAACAATAAATTTTAAAAAGTAGGATTACAAATGAGAGGCTTTGTGACACATAGTTTGCTTTCCCAAGGTGCAGGGATTTAGCAAGAAAAGAGAAATACAATATCACTTTCTTTCTGGCTCTTCTCTAGGTTTTTCTCTCAATATTTCTCAATCCCCTCTCTGTTGCAGCCTCCTCCCATTCTATAACCAGTCTTCCTTCCCTTATCTCTCAAGCCGGCTTGCTCCCAGCTGGATTTTTTAGTATGCTTGTCACATCCCCCTTGGTTCTTTCCCCTTTTCATTATATAGTAGGACTTTTAGGGTTGACTGCATTGTTCAACTTGTCCTATATGTGTTTAATGTGGAAGAGATTAGGTAGAGAACCTTTCATTAATGCGAAGGTGATGACCTCTATGATTCTTATCCTTTCAAGAGGTTTCCCGAGATGCTCCTGGTAGGAGTTTTTGGGATATTTGTCACATCACCCTTGGTTCCTTCCCCTTTTCATCATGTAGTAGGACTTTTGGGGGTTGTTTGCACTGTTCAAGTTGTCCTATATGTATTTAATGTGGAAAACATTAGGTAAAGAACCTCTCATTAATGCAGAAGAACCTCTCATTAATGCAGAAGTGACAACCTTTGTGATCCTTATCCTTTTAGGAGATTTCCCGTGGTTCTTCTTTTGTTCACCGAGGGATCACCTGTGCTTGTGATCTTGGATATTAGTTTCAAAGTTGGTGGCATGCTTAGAACTCTGCAGGAATTGTCCTGGGAGGTTTCCCTTTGCTGTCTATAGAGATGGGCCTAGTCCATCTACTTAAGCATGATCTTCTGAGCATTTAGGCCTCACACCGAATCAAGTTCTTCCCCCCACAATTGGTTAGTATCACATCAATACCATAATATAATAAACAAATTCCTAATTATTTTATTGATACTATAGTTAGCATAAATTTTGGGTTAAAAAATACAATCAAATTATATATTAGAAATAGAGATATGAGCCATAAAAAAGCAATAAAAATGATAAATATTCAAAAGATTTCCTTACAATTCAACTTTCAATAATATAGACATCATATACACTCATATTTGGAAAAAAAAAAAAAAAAACTAAAATTCTAAACTTATATTATAATTTATACTTCAATTTAACATGTTACCTATTTGAAAAAAAATATTTTTGAATATGTTCAAATTAGTCAACCAATTATGATATATATATTATTTTTTTAAAAAATAATTTTAATAAAATTTTCTCCATTTATATAAAATAGTATTATAATTATGTAATATAAATTTTTATATTAAATTATATTTTTCATATATATATGGAATCTACCTCCATACCAACTAGTAGATGGTTATTACTAGTAACTTAACTTCCATCCCAACTTTTTAAGGAATCTACTTTTTCCTTGAATTAATTTCTTATTTAGTGTATCGCTATCCAAAAAGAAAATGCTAGGGACATATATTTGTAGGCACTGACCAATGTAATGATAGTCGGACACAAGCTCAGTTGAGAGGATGCAATCCACAATGTTGATAGCAGGGCGGGACTAGATTATAGGTGTCTCGATCCAAGCCTTAAAAGGGGTAATAAATCTTGCATAGAGGTCAATGAGGCAAGTCAGGTTAGGGCGAGGCAGAATGGATGCATTTTGCAATCCTTAATGATGTGGTTTTGACGCTGATAAAATATACATAAGGTGGGTTAGGATGAGGGGAGACATTTTGTCATCAATATTATCATTTAGCATAAGGAAAGGCCAAAATGTCATATTCAATCCAGTGACCTTTGTTTTAAACGTGATCTCCAATTGATCATTACTTGTTAAAGACACAAGTTTTGGGGTCACATAGGATGCACATGATCACTTTCTAACTACTCCAACTAAAAGTGAGATTGATAAATTAATTTCATAATCTATGAAACGTCATATATTTAAAATTCAAATGGAAACCTTGAGGAGTTAGTATAAAATCAACGTTGTCTAAGGGATGCCAAGAGCCTTGTAGCTGAATGGATATCCCTTCATGCACAAAGTGCTTGGAGGTCCTAAGGGAAAAGGGTTTCAGCTGCGGAGTTTGAAGTATATTGTAACTATCTTAAAAAAGAAAAGAAAAGGTAATATGTAATGTGTTTTACAAGGTTGACTTATATTGGCTTCCTCCTTTTGGTCTTTTACGTAAAGGACTTAACCTCTCCACTAGACGAATAATTATTTCATGTATTCAATAGATGTAGCATGCATCTGATAACACGTGAATTTTATATAATTGTGGGATTCATATGCTATGTGAGACATCTTACTATGTGTGAGAGATCCACATGTTGTGAAAGATTGGCAGATATGTTGGATGCAATGCTATCCTATGGTTTATGGTAGTTTATTTGTTAAATGTGAGACAAAAAGATTAAAGTTGTCCTGTTTAAAAAAATTAAAAAAAAAACCCAAAAACAAAACTAGTTTTTTTTTTTTTTTTTAATAATAATATGAGACAAAAAGTAAAAAGTAAGGGTATGTTAGGTAAATTGCTTTTTCTCTTTATTTTCTGTTTTCACAAACAAATTTTTTTTCTTTTGAGAATAAAAAACTTGTTTGACAACCCAAACTTGACAGAAAACAAAAACTATTCTCAGAATTCAATTTGTGAAGGAAACTAAAAACATGTAAAATGTTGTTTTCAATTTCTAGTATTCAAAAGTCAATGAAAACATACATTTGATTTAATAAATCTGTCTCATTTAATAAATTAGCATTAGAGTTCAAATCATAGTAATAATATATTTTAGTATTTTTTTAAACTATTTATTTAATTTCAACTAATCAAACATGTTTTGGATTTAAAAAATACAAGAAAATAGTTTTTTCTTTATATTCCCAAAAACAAGTTTTTGAAAATAGAAAATAAAAACAGTTACCAAACATAAGTTAAAAAATCTGATATGTTTTTTGGCCAAAAAGGAAAGCAAGGGTGCGAGCATGGTGCGACCAATTGCATCAAGTAGTGATTTATCTTATTATGATACGGTTGAATAAGAACTTGTTTTTCCCGTCCACAAAGTGGTCTCATCGTAAGATAAGTCCACTTAAAATAGTTTCTTTTGTGTGAGTTTGGGAAGCACATTTTGTGTGTTTTCTAGCAACTACTTTTTTTTTAATGGATCCTTTGCACTATTCACAAGACTCACAATTACTTTTTTTCAATAAAAACAACTTTAAAATTGAGTCTCACAATACTATTTACACATTTAAAAATTATTTTGCTACAGTATTTTCACTAATAAGCGGTATCCAAACACCCCTTTTATTAGAAAGTTCACACTATTTTAGACAATAATTTTTTGGGGAACTGATTAAACAATAACAATTTAACTCATACTTTGGATGACATGTTTGTATTTCTTGCTCTTGGTTTGGGAACTCGACAACTGGTCTATAGCCATCATCTACGCTGGCTCACTTGCTGTGTGTTTGACTGCTATGGTAATCGCTATTATATCATTATGATGACAAATATGATACAAGCCGATTTAGAAATTACTGAATTTGGTAGCCCCATCTTTAGATTTCCTCGTATTCATCGACAGTCTTACATGTTTGCATGAATAAATTACTTTAGAGCAATTCAATATTTTTGTAGGATTCATAATATATATAGGCAGCATCAAGTTATACTTAATATCTGATTCCCAAAAATAATAAAATTATACTTAGTTTCCAATAGAAATATACAACACCCCAAGATGCAAATTAGTGGCTGGTATGGGTCAAAAAAGCCTATCTGGAACCAGATTTTAAGCAGCAATGGATACATGTTTTACAATAACAGGACTCCATTATTCACAAATTTCAAGTTCAATTTTAAGAAATTATTGGACAGAGAATCAGTTTAAGATGGTATATTAGAAACACAGGTATCTTGATCATGTCTGGATTCAAGACAAACCATTCTTTTTATACAGTGAATAGAAATATACCTTTTAAGTCAGAAACAGCACACATACATACAATAAGTTTATGTAGCAATGGATATGATGGTGTTACTTATATATCAATATCCAGGCCCTTCTTTTGGAGGTGCTCAGAACTCCCTATCTGGGAACAGAATAGGAGCAAGCAGTGACCAGAGGAACAGAGCTGCAGTTGCCCACCCAGTCACAATCCTGACCCAAACAGATGGCCAACCAACATCAACCAATTTCCCACTCTCACCGACTGAAGTTGACCACCCAGTAAGAAGCATAGCTGAATACATACTGGCCAGGGAGAAAATGAGATGGAAGAAGGAATATGAATATGATACTGGCTTGGACTTCTCTTTTTCTTCCTTCTCTTCAGCTTTGTTGTCCAATGGAAGTAGAGGCTTACCTGAACCTTCATTAAGGAAACCAGAATTGTCATATTTCACGAGAAAATGTCAGTTATTGTGGCAAAATGGACATAGAAATACTTTTTTGAACACATTGAAATCATGAAGTATTGCACATCCACAAATTTAATGTTGAGCCTTACCTGCACGTGGTGAACCTGGTGGGGAGAGCAAAGTTGTAGATGATCCAGCACGGACAGCAGAATAGACAACTGAAAGAACTGTAGTAATCAGACCCAAGGTAAGAGTGCCAGTGGAAACAGCTTTTGAATGCTTGTGAAGACCATTGCATTCATATTCCCTTGGTTCACTAGCAAGTGCACTGTAGCAGAGGTATATGCAGTACAAAGAAAGAACTGAAGATGGCAAAATGCTTCCATTCACCTGAAAAACCGAAAAAAAGGGGCAAAAGATCACAAATATTCTCATATTAGAAATGAACTTAGCACAATCATACTACAGAGACACTTATCTGGACATCATAATAACAAATTCTGCACTATAAACATCAAAGCTAAAACTACCACAATATGAGAGGATGTGCAACAAGCAATACAAGCATGAGATATGCAAACAGACTTGCATTTGAGGATGCCTTGATGCTGAGTACCAGAAAAAGTAAGTGTATACTTACAGCAGGGTGCAGGGCAACTATAGCAAAGAGAAAAGCAAAGATCAGGGTCATGACAATAAAGAAGGTGTTGAGCCCACAGTCTTGTCCAGATGGTGTGAACCAATAGAAGAGGAATCCCGAGAAGACAAACGTCCCCACATAACAAACAAGCGAAACAACAAATAGGGCAATGTACCTATACAAATAAAGAAGATAAATCAGGTTGTGGGGCGTAAGACTATACTCAATAAGTAAACAAAAAGCTATTAGAGGTAATAAAGAAGATATGCTGAAGGAAATAACAAAAGCCAAAACTAACCAGAACTGCTCATCAAATCCGACCCATTTGTCATTCCATCCATGCACAAAATCTAACAAAAGCACAACTTGGACAAGAAGAAACAATCCAGAGCCAAACTTTGATATTGATTCTGCAAAATGTAAAATCTCTGTGTTAGCTTGAGTCAAACTAATAAAAAAAGAATCCCATGGAATGAAGTCCCTTGGACATGATAACTCATGCTATTCTTTTTTTTTTTTTGTGGTGAATCAAGTGTTTCTTTTAATCTTCATCTGCTTTTCTTTACGTAACATTTCTGCTATAACATCTGAATATTGTAACCTCTCCTGGGATCACTCTAAGAAAGGCCAGACAGATGTCTTGGCCGCTTGCCTCGTACTAATTTAGTTGCACAGGGCTGGCAAGGAACTATATGCACACAAAAACATATCAACATGCAATTACTGATTAATTCACTAAAGAGATCTATGTGGCAGCTGACATGATTAATCAAATGAAACCAGATCATTAAACCCTAGAGTTTGTCTCCCATGATCTTTGTATGTTTTCAGAAAGAAAAATAATTACTCCCTCCATCCCACTTTGTTGTCCAATATTCCATTTTTGGTTGTCCCAAAATACTTGTCTATTTTTTTCAGTAAGTTTTGGTCCCAAGGGGAGTGGGCAGGGGCAAAATAATTGGCCACTTTTAGAAGTCAATGGTCATTGATTTACCAATTTCCTAATATCACCCTGCCCTTCTCCTATTCAGGTGTCACAAGGGCAAAGTTGAAAGCTTATATATTTTTCCTAATAGAAAAAAGTATTAAATGATGTTCCCTTAAAATTGGACAAACAAAATGGGTCAAAGGGAGTAAAGTATAACATGTTTGTAACATCAAAGAACTTAAAGGTTAGCAACAAAAATTACTTGTGTAAAAAAAAAAAAGGAACAACTGAAATGACTGGTGGCTGGGTCTAAGACACCACTTACATACATACCATCACCAAAATCACTGCTACTGCTACTATTTGTCAGATATAGCACCTGAAGCAGTCCAGACAAACAGAGATAGGGAAAAAGAATCTCCAAAAAACAGGACAAAAGGCACTAACATAGGTATCCTATCCTAATTATCTGTACAAGTTGAATAGCACAACCTATACCCCCAGAGTCCAAAAATTTAAGATGAAGTTTTTTATCATCATCACTTTTTTAATAAGTAAACGAAAACGGTGCCACCCATGTATGCAGGACATAAACAACAGGTACCCAAAAATTAAACATGAAAAGTACAACACTATAAAATATAGGATCAAATTTAAACATGAAATGTCCATATCATCTACGCATAAAGCTGTGCCATCAAATTTAACTGCCTGTACCAGTATAGTGGAAAGAAGTATTAACTTCTTCTCAGAAACACTTTTTATTTTTTTCTTTTTTTGATTGGTAAAAAAAACTTTATTGATAAGAAAAGTACAATGAGTTTACAATGGTAAACTCACTGCAAAAAAGTGGATACAAACAAATCAAAGGGAAAGTACAACACTTCTTCTCAGAAATACTTTATTGATTTCCATAAAAATATAGCAATATCCTTAAATTAAGCTTTCTTAACTATAATTTTTTATCTTAAATATTGCATTACGTTTTGTCCTTTATAACAAATAATGCTGTTGAAGTTTAGGAACATCCAAGAGGGGTGCATGTCATGTACATATTCATCAATGTACTATTCCAAATACTAAATCATTAATGCTCTCCATCAGAGAAGCCTACAAGTTTTGTCACTTGAACATCCAGTAGGGGTGCATGTCATGTACATATTCATCAATGTACTATTCCAGATACTAAATCATTGATACTCCATCTAAGAAGCCTACAAGTTTTGTCACTTGAAGGTAGTAGGGCCTTGACCTTGAGAAATTTCAAACTATTTAAGCTTAGAGCAATAATACCCTTTTCCACCATTAACAACAACTACAAGTTGTCCTTAACATTGTGACAGACTTGAAATTCCAGAACAATTTGTATTTTATCAAATTTGAGCATTAAACCCGAATACATTAAAAATTTGCCTAATCATAGAGTTCACGACCTGCTTTGCAGTCTAATAAAATTTCTAAACAAGGAAAAACAAGAAGGAAAACTGCTATGTGCGTAGATAGAACCTTAATGAAAATACTGCTTACCATAGAAGCTGATAATCTCATTCGGAAGGAAAAACATCAAGATTACCAAAATACACCAACTAATGACTTTCATCATCCATCCACCATGGTGTAAACTATCACGAGGATCCTTCTGATTTTTCACACCAACCATTATCACTGCTAGAATAGTGAAAAAGAGAAAATTTCCCAAGCTAACACGCAGAACAGCATCTGTTTCGAACCACTCCCTGTTAGGTGTCTGATGAAAATGATTAATCCCTGCATTGATGACCAAGATGACATTAGACTCAGCTTTAAAGACTAACTAACAAAAAAAACCAATAAATCACTAGCTCCTTTAAATTCTTGAGTCAAATCCATCAACTACGTAAATTGTTATCAAAATTCCATCGAAGAGGATTTCTTTGCCCATTTGTAGACATTCCATTAGCGTTACAGACATACAAACATTCAAATATGAAAGGAAAATTTGGGTACATTTTTTACAGTTAAAACCAAAATTATGACAGTTATACCCAAGTTTTCTACCTAGCAAAAAAAAAGTTATACCCAAGTTTTCTATTAACAGAAATCTTACAGCCTCCTTAGATGACAGTTAAACCATATTTTATCTATGTGAATAATGTATATTATATAATTTAGAACAAGTTACGCAATTCATATAAGAATAAAAATAAGCAAAAAGTCTAAGTTATAACTTATGTTTTCCTTATCAAAATTTCTATTACTTCTAACTCCCTAAAATATAAAGAAATTTTGATTGACATTTCTGCAACCTCTCTTTTTTAATGCTGTCATTATACTAGGTTTTTTTTATTATGAGCATTAGCCCCACAGTCAAATAGTGATCAATTGCAATAACTCCTGCACTGACTTTTGTAATTTAATGAGATCTTATATTATGTTTCCCAAAATTTTCATACATTCCCATGGTTTCTTTCAATGTTTTTGTATCTTCTCTCAGCTGTTTTCAGTACATTGCATCTACAGCTATTTGTATTTGCTGCAGACAAAGCCAGCCCTTTTCCACTTATCCATTACCCCTTACCAAGTTTACAAACAAAACAGAGTATAATAATCAACATATTATATACAATTCAAACCTACAATAATTTTAAGCGAAAAAATGCAACGACCATTGGCACTAAACCATTTACAGTCTTCTTATGTATGACAAAACCAGCAATGCCAAGTTGTCATATGGTTTATCTGCTAGCTGCTGGAATACATGAATCTTCCATAGTGTGATCACAACAAAGGCAATGTTTCTATTTGTTACAAATTTAACATCACTTACAACAGAATGCCCCAAAGAAAACACATTTTCCAGATCATATAAAGAATACAACATATTCATAACCACCAAAATACCAAAAAAGGGACGAAACCAAACATTGAAAAAATTTGAGAAGGTAGCTTACAAGGGAGCTTTTCCATTAGAGGCGCAGCAACCTCACGGAGAATCCACGAAACCATGAGAGAAAGTGCAAAGAGGCCACAGTACGCAATTCTAGCAGAGCGGCGGCTAATCCCAGACACCACAGTCCGGCACGCGTCACACGCGCAAGCCGCACAGCATGACGCGAGGCAAGATGCTGCCCACATCTTCTTATCTTATCTTTTCACAATCAAACAACCCCACCAGATTCCTTTTAACACCCTATTCATCAAAAACAAAATAGCCCCATCATCATCATTATCATCATCATCATCATCATTTAAAACCCTGATTGAATTTCTATTTCCAAGTTCACAAATATTAATTTTAAAAAAATCATAACAATCATCATCACCATGATGATCATCATCATCATTTAAAACCCTGATTGAATTTCTATTTTCAAAGTTAATAATTTTTTTTATATAAGCAATAAGAAAACAACAACAATAATCATCAATTTTCCAATGTTAATTGAGCTCATGAGTATCAGTAGTAGTTGATACAGAGGAGCGATTCTGATTAAACAATAAAAGACCCAAAAATCATAAATTCGGAATAAAAATTGAAAGGGATCACAAACCCTAATAGTGTTGTTTGGTTGCCGAGAAAAAGGAAATTAATTTTCTTCTTTTTGTTTCAGTTTTTTCCCCGGAGCCAAACGAGAACAATTGAATATAATAAAAATTTTTTTATAAAAAAACTACGATATTTTAAGAAGAAAAAAGAAATATTGGGTTGTGTTTGTGTACCTGATAGAGAGAGAGAGAGAGAGCAAAAGAATAGAATGGAGAATTGCTTCTGGGTCGGGACTCGTATTTTTGGAGAAAGAGAGAGAGAGGCTGACTTCTTGCCTTTTGAGAACGAAGAATAAGATGGGTCCACGTTGACTCGGTCGGTCCACTCGGTACACTAGGCCGAGTTGGTTTTTTGAGATGAGGTCACACGTGTGGGAGGATGTTATAATGAAACTTAGGGTGTCAAATGTGCGGGTTTGGAGGGAGTATAATTGGATTGGGTATATAAAATTCAAATGACTTATTAAAACCCATTTAACTAATTACTTTTAACTCAAACTCAACCCAACTCAATTATAATGTGTAAATCCCAATACACCTAATTACCCAATTATTAAAATTACCAAAATGACCATAAACACAGTAACAACTCCCTGACAGGAAAATGGAGGAATAAGATAAGAAATTAAAAGTTGTCCCCCGTTTGGTTGCCGAGAAAAAAAGAAACAAAAAATAAAAGAAGACAAAACCTCTATTCCGCGTTTGGTTGCCAGTAAAATGATAGAGAAAATGGGAAGAGAAATCTAAAAAATGAGAAATCCAGATCTCTCATTATTCAAATGCCAGCAAAAAAACAACATTAAAATTAAGCAAACATCATTTTCCGTCCATTACCTCCACTTTCTCGGCAACCAAATAGAGGACAACGATGACCAGTAATTACAAATACCATGCGTGGATTAGACAAACACATACACACACAAAAAGTGAGAGAAAATGAAAGCATTTTGTCAAAGAGAGATATCCAAAGAGAGAGACACAGACATGGTTTCACTCAAGCTCCAGAAGAGGCTCGCCTTGAGCATCCTCAAGTGTGGTCATGGCAAGGTCTGGCTCGACCCAAATGAGGTCAACGAAATCTCCATGGCCAACTCTCGTACGCACGCTCTCTCTCTCTCTCTCTCTCTCTCTCTCTCTCTCTCTCTCTCATTTTTTGTTTAAATTGTTTTATATGGTTTTGATCTTGTATGCTATTCTATGCTATGATGTGATTGATTTAATTTTATTGTGTTTACTCTCTTCCGACTTGTTTGGTTGTTGAGAAATCGTCGGAAAATATTAGAAATGGAATGGATTGGATATTGTGTTTTGGGTTTATTTCTTGGGTAGTTGGGTTGATTTGATTTGCTTTAAATTTTTTTTTTTTTAAATTTTTTTATGGGGAAGGCCTGGTTGAATTTGGGTATATTGTTTTTGGGTTAAATTCAATGGGTTTTTAGTTAAAACCCAATAATCATTGAGTCTAATTGGGTTGATGCCCATTTAACTCAAATAATAATTGGGTGGGTTTGGGTTCAATTAGAGTGGGTAGGTTTGGGTGGACAAAGGGGTTTGAGCTTACTCTGCCACCCCTAGGTCAAACTATGAATAATGCTATACCTTTTTTTTTTTTTTTTGGCAAAAAGTTATAATTTTAGGAAAAAAAACTGGTCGCTTAGCCGTGCGATATACGAAAAATTTATTGAGTACGTTATATAATTTAATCATGGTTTATTTTAAAGTAAATTGAAAATTCAGTTGTAACACTAACAACAAAAGACAAGAGAAAGCATTAAATTACTATATCAACTCTACCCAACACTGCCAAGATGTTAAACTGGAACAAATACTTAGCTTAAAAACTTTAAGAATAATGTAATTTAGAAATTAGAAACCTATACCACAAAAGAATTGGGCATCAGAATAACCTTATTGCAACCTAAGGCCATGTCGTTTATTTCACTCATTATAAGAAAGTTCATTAGAACAATTAGATCTAGATTTTTTATATGAGTATAAACAATTAAACCATTTCCCATAGAACTTTTGAATAATCTCAAAAACTTTAATACAAGAACTCACCCTAGTTCATAGTTTTGAAACCTAGATTGTTCACAGAACTGATAAAAGGAGATGTTCAAGATGTTTGAGATTAGACCGTAATTGAACTGTGATGACGTTATAATAAATAATTAAATTAAAAATATTCTTTATTCTCTAAAAAAAGATTCAATTATCTTTTCCTTATCAAATTCACAGTGGGTAATTGGGTAATAAAAAGGGGAAAGTTTGGGTCTAGTATTTCCAGTGCACTGAACTTAGTCCGATGATGACACGTGTCATGATTCCAACGGATCCAGTGTAATTGGACATTGGACCTAATCCAAACCTATAAAAAAGAAGAAGCAAAAAGCAATTTACTAATGGCCCTTGAATGTGTGAGATAAAAAATATATATTGTAAGGTCCATACAAATGTGTGGCTATATTCTCTTCTATACTATTATTTAAGGGGCTTCCTCTGTTTGAATTCTTCATTTTTTTAGTTCAAAAATACCCCTATACCCTTATGTTTAAGTAGAGACAAAACTAAAGGATAATACGGTAAAAATGCAACTCCTAACTCCCACTAAAACATTACCTCAAAAAAAGGACCACTCTCCTAGTAATTTTCAAATTACTTTATTCATTTATAAATTAGATTCACAAAATAAAAATTATATATAAAAACATAGTTTTTTTTTTTGGCTAAAAAAACACTCTTCTGTTAATTTTCAAATTACTTTATTCACTTATAAATTAGATCCACAAAATAAAAATTATATATATATATAAAATAAAAACACAGAGTTTTTCTTTTTCTTTTTTTGCTAAAAAAAGCCCTCATTGCATGCGCGAAGCGCATGTGATGAGGCTAGTTATAATAATTAAGGAGTAGAAAAAATAAAAATTAATATATCTATACTATTATTTAAGGGGCTTCCTTTATTTGAATTCCTCATTTTTTAGTTCAAAAATACCTCTACACCCTTATGTTTAAGAAGAGACAAAATTAAAGGATAATAGGGTAAAAATGCAGCTCCTAACTCACACTAAAACATTACCTCAAAAATAAGATCACTCTCTTGTTAATTTTCAAATTACTTTATCCATTTATAAATTAGATTCACAAAATAAAAATTATATATAAAAACATAGAGTTTTTTTTTTGTGCTAAAAAAAAACTCTTCTGTTAATTTTCAAATTATTTTATCCACTTATAAATTAGATCCACAAAATAAAAATTATATATATATATATATATATATAATAAATACAGAGTTTTTCTTTTTCTTTTTTTGCTAAAAAAAACTCATTGCACACGCGAAGTGCGTATGATGAGGCTAGTTATAATAATTAAGGAGTAGAAAAAATAAAAATTAATATATTAGGGGTTGAAGCTAGGTTAAACTCGTAAACACACGTGCCTTTACCACTCTGCTAAACCGAAATCGAAACCGAAACAAAGGACTCCATTCAGTCAGTCCATTTGGTTTAACGGTTTTTTTTTTTTTTTTGTTGCTCCCTAGTAATAATAAAAGACAAGAAAGGGAAAACTCCTTCTCCACTTTCGCAGAAGCAACCCTCTCTCTCTCTCTCTCTTCGGTCTTTCTGAATGGTCCACGGTGGTGTAATAATACCATGGTGTGGAAAATCATGATCTCAATATTAGAATTTCGTGGCAATGGTTTATCACAATTAACCAACCATGGATGGGATTGTATCTATGATTGGAGTGAGCAATTTCGGAGTATCAGACCAGGTTTGCATTGAGGAGAAATTGAGAAAGAGTGATAGAGGAAGAAGGTTTCAACCGTGAGACTTTTAGAGAGACAAAGATTGAGTGGAGACATCCAAGGGTAGAAAGTATAAGGTTTTAAGGGAGAAATAGTTTGTTGGGGGGGGGGGGGGGAAGAGAGATAGTTTCAGGAAGTAAGAACTAAGAAGGAAGAGTTTATCGGGATGAGAGAGGAAGTTTATCGGGTGAGAAGTAAAAACTAAAGTCAAAATTATAATTTTTAAATCAGATTTAAAAATTAAAAAAAAAAAATGTTGACCCGTAAAATTGTAGTGAGGTCAACTAAAAGTTAGAGGCTTCGGTTTATATATATAAAGAAAAAAGTACTGGGTCAAACTTATTTAGTTATGAAACATGTTTTTTGGAACTTGAGTTTATCAAATTTGAGCTTCAATGAAAGTTTCATTAAACCATATTTTGATTTCCATCGCACAAGCATATGGTAACTTTTAGACCGATAATGGGTGCAAGTAACTATCTTCAAAAAGACTGAAGTCTATATAGTTTGTTTTCATACAATTTCAAAATTTCTTCTTAAAAAAAATCAGAAATTTGTGAATTTATATAACATTTAAAGAAAGAAATATACATGAATACTAGTTTTGAATTGCTTAACAAAAACAATGTCTTGGTTTACGTTTTTAGAATGGCCAAGGATCCCTTTATAGAATCCAATACAACAAATGTGAGATTGTGTCACATCAGTTGTTGTATTTGTCACTCTTCACAAATAATGAAGTAACATTTAATATAAAAATAATAACATTATTTTTTCACTATTGTTCAATTTTTCTATGCGTAAACACGAGTTACAAACTAGTTTTGTAATTATATTGTTATGATTCACTTTAAATTATATTATTGAAATATTTTCTTTAATTTAGATATGATTATTGTCTAAATAGTGCACAAGACTATTTGAAATAGAATTAGAAATCATTGTTAGTGCTAGACACCAGACTATTTGAAATATAATTAGAAATCATTGTTAGTGCTAGACACCAAGTCACAAAATCATTAATTATACTACAATAAAGTGTGGGTTGAACCATGCACCTCCATGTTTTTCGATAGATATGATAGGATTTAAACTTATAGTACCGATTACATCATTGCATTTTACCATCAAGCCAAAATACTAATTAGTTTTTGGTGTACACAGAATTCGAACCTTATTCGACAACAAAGGACATTACCATAGATCTGCATACTACAAGATTCTAATATTGAAGGCATTAGATTAAACACACATACAAATTCACATACTTTTGGACTGAAAATATACCATCAAAGTTACAATGATTTGATGGGAATAGCTTTGAGGGGCTTTGCTTTATGTAAGGTCATCCCAAAAAGCTCACCCATGTCCATGTCTTTTGTCGTCATCTCATCTGGGAGCTCCCAAGCAAAGTAGTGAACAAGAGAAGCCAACATCAAATGCACCATTCTATTACCTAATGGCAATCCAGGGCATATTCTTCTTCCAGCTCCAAAGGGAATCAACTCAAAATCTAGGCCTTTGAAATTAATGTCTTGTTCTAAAAACCTTTCAGGCATAAATAAATTTGGATTTGGCCATATGCTTGAGTCTCGTCCCATTGCCCACACATTTATTAGTATTTGTGAATTTTTAGGCACTAGGAAGCCACACATTTCTATCTTTGTCTCAGCCTTACGTGGAACTAGAAAGGGCACTCACTACAACAAATTAGACTTTTTTCAAGGGTCAAAACCCCTAAAAAAAGTATTAAAAAACCTTGAAAGAAGTTATTTTAAGAGTCCAACTGACCCTTGATAACCTTTGAAACATATACCGTCGAAAAAGAAATTTTGAGAGCCTTCGTGCCCCTCAAAACAAGTGCTCTAATCCTATTTTGAGGGTCAAGAGACCCTTAAATAACCTTTTACCAAGGTTTAAAAGATTTATACTTACAACCCTTGATAAATAAGGTTATTTAAGGGGTCTCTTGACCCTCAAAATAAGATTTTATTTTATTTAAAAAAAAAACCACAATCATGCACTATATATATATATATATATATATATATATATATATATATACACACATTCATGTTGAAACTACCATATTGAAAAAGCATAAATCATAGTAAAAGATAATAGAACAACGGGAAGAAAAGTTAGACATGGTAGCAAGTGGTGGTGAATTATCAGTTTAGCAAACACACAGGTCTAGGCCTATCACTTATCAGTTTAGCAAAATCAAAAACAACACAAATCCCTCAATGATTTGAAAGTCCACTATGCAGCAACAATGGAGAACCACAAGAAATCATCACTGGGAACTGGGAACCTGAAAGGCAGATACAATATCATAAGTATGGCCTTGAAAATGAGACCCCTAAATTAAAGATTTATAACTAACCTCAAAATTTTGGAAACAATGCTCAGTTGTTGTTATTGCTATTGTAGGGAATTGCAACAAACAAAAGGGAAAGTAGTAAGAAAAGAAAACATAAAAATTAAATTAAATTAAAAAAAAAAAAAAAAGAGATCTAACAGAAATTGATAATACTGGAGATGGAGTCAATATGCAATTGGCCCAAACTCCAAGGGTCTTTTTCAATTTTACCTACTTAAACTAAAAGACAACCCGTGGAAGTTGTTTTATGCATGATCAATCTCCCCATTCCTTTACTTCCCCTTTTTTTTAAAAAAAATTATGGCACTCAACTCAACTGGTAATCATATTCATATCCCCAACAAAATAAAATAAAAGAAGGCAATCACAATATCCCTCTTCCTCAGTAATTCATCATCTTTAACAACCCCCCCACCCCCTCCTTTCCTCCCAGAGAATATTTCCTTACTTTTTCTTTCTAATGATTGTTTAGAAACCCTGCACAGCAGAAGCCTCAACTGTTATCAGTGGAAGTTGTTACTTGATCTCAGACTATGTAGCCACCAAACATAACATACAAGATAATTCACTAGTCTAGGATAATAATAATAATAAAGCATCAGTTTGTTAACAAAGAAAAACAATAATTTCCAAGAGCATATTAGTTTACTAGCCATGACATAAGGTATATTCTATAACCAATAAATTAAGGTATATTCTAGAATCTTGAATACTTAAATTAAAATTTTACTTTGCTCAAACAAACATGCACACACACACACCCCTCAAATTATCTTTCTCCCAAATTTTGCTCCTTCAATCAATTCAAATGAGACAAAATCATAGCAACATAACAAAAAGCCAATTGCAGAACCAAATAAATTCCTCTTTCTACTACAAATCTTATGTAACTAAAATGGTCATTGTATTTTTTTTCATATAAATTCCCTTGCAAAAAAAAAAAAAGGTTCTCTAACATCATAGTCGTACATCAATTTTTTTCCATCCTTTTAGCTGATAAGTATCACTTCAATTCAATAAAATATATGCTTAAAGACGTATAATGCCTAGACATTTTCTTTTAAGATGGCCAACTTCCTCCTTCATGTGCCAAAATGTTTGAGGAAGAAAAGCATAATAGAACTTACACAGATGAGACATTTCGTGCTTGTCGTGAAACTAATGAATTTACCAGTACAAAACTGCCAACTCCAATATCCATCTGACATAAAATCACATTTGAAGTTTATTAGTTCAAATGAACAATTTCAGATTTGTAAAAGTCATCAACACAATAAATAAATTTACATATCAAGTAAAAAAAAATTCACCGCAACATTTTGAAAGAGAGAATCTACAACCTAATCTTTGTAAGCACTACTAATATAAGAATCTAAACTATATATTTCAAAACCAGATATTTACTTATAAAAAAAATATGAGGATTTCTCCTCTTATGTCTTTTATTGATTCATTCACTCAATTTAGAAAGATAAATACGAACCAATATTAATGCATGAGAGAATTTGCAGACAAGCAAATTGAAAGGTATAAAATATAAGACATAGCAACTGGAGAGTGCAAAGAACTTTAGATGCAGCAGGTGTTTAGACCCAATTCAAATTGTATCATCAGAATGTCCAATGCAAAGAATAACAATTTATTCACACGCTAGACTTAATAAAACACATGGTTTCTACTTCTAACAAAATCCTGAAATCTAGCTGCCACATGTGTCAGCCCTTAGACTTGACTGGCCTTGTGCCATGTCATCATCATCTATGTCATGCATTATACTCTTGCATCACTTGCCACCACCAAGGGAGGAATGCCATTTGGGCTACAGCCCATTGGCTATGAAAACATATAGTTCAACTCCAAAACCAAAGCAAATAAATAAATTTTAATAATAAGAAAACAACAATAACAGTAATCAACATCTTACCAAACTAGTACCGTAAGTCTCAGTCTTAGCATACTTTCTAGGAAATATTCTGAAGTCAACAGCCAAAATACACAAGCATGTTGAAATCATCTGCAGCAAATGGTTTCAATAACATGAGTAACAATTTTTTTTTTTTTTTTTTTTGATAGGTAACATGAGTAACAAGTTAATGTGAAAACTTTAACATAGTTAACCATATTATACAGGCAATAAACTATTTACTGATTGTGAGACAGCATACAATAGAAACCCTGTATGATGAGATAAATTCCTTAGTATAAGGGACCCTTCTTTCCAAAGAAGGAGAAGGAAAATCAGATCTGTACCAAAGAATAAACAAGTTTGTCTTAGCTATATCCTATAGAAGTCAATTAGATGCTTGTGGCCACTCATGCAATATCCTAAAGCATATATGCCTATATGGTCGCATGTTAATGACATTGTCACTGAAAAATAAACAAAACAAGAGAACCGTGCGTTTCAAGTGTTACCTTTTCAAAGCGATAATTAAAAACAGTACTATGATCAGCAAAATTGCCCATAAATATGTCCAATCAGCAAGAACCTGTCACGAGAAATGATTACAAAACAGAATACAAAACTTACATGTATTGAAGGAAAATTTTCAGAGATGATCGGATATCAACAAGCACAAATCCAAGCTAAAGAATAGTTGGTATAATAGAGCGACACTCCTCAAATACACATTGGTTAGCTTAGAGCAATGGTACTCACAAGTAGAAGCAATCGCTTACAGTGAAAAATAAGATGGTAGGGAGAACAAGGACAAGAAAATCAACAGCCATTGTAGCCATGTAAGCCCTCCAATCCTTAGAACCAAGGATTTCATTATCATTTTTCTTCAATGACGTGTCTACAGAAACAAAACCCGAAAAAAAAAAAAAAAAAAAAAAATTAACAATAAAACAAGAAACACAACATCTGCATTGCATATCACATCAATTTCCACATCCCAGACTAATGAACCCCCCACCCCGGTACCCCCTAAGGCCTATGGGGTGTTCATGTATGATCTATGTAATCAAGTCAATTTGTGAAGCTCAATTGAAGCAAAAGTAGCATAAACATCTAGATATAAGTGTTCTAGGGTTAAAATAGTATCAATAAAAGTAGCATAAACATGATGTAACACAACAACCAAAAAAAGAAGAAGAAGAAACTAGATTCCCAAATAATTTAAAAACACTATCAATTTAAACAATTATTGTTAAAATCATATTATTTTCCAAATTTTGCCCAAGGTTAAGATGCTATATTTTTCATAAATAGTTTTTTTTTTAATGCCGCATCCAGATGAACTTGTCAATTCAAATCCCAACATAACACATTTCACTTGTTCAGTTGTATTGTATCTTTCCATACTAATCATATGCAGAGTTTTCAGCAAATTGGAAGAGAAATTTAGCCAATAGTATTTCAACTAGCATGGAATCAAAGGTTTCAATACAATCTAAAATATCACACAATACAAAGGCAGAGAGAGAATATGTGAAATTTGATAAATTCTAATTTCAATTCATTAGAACCCCCAAAAAAAAATCATAAGAAAATTAAAGCTAAATTCTGAAGTTAAAAAGGTCACGCCCTGGAGAAGCTTTCCGAGCTCCAGCACCTGCGTTTCAATCCAAAAAAATCAAAATCATTAGAGAGAGAGAGAGAGAGAGAGTAAGAGCTGTTTGGATGCCGAGAAAATGTAGTACAAGAAAGGGATTTGAATTTTGAATCTAAGAATTTTGTTTTTGTTTATGAAACAGAGAAACCCTGTGACCTAAAATTTACTTTCCCCACATTTATCTCAATTTCTGTGTCCAAACAAGTTTTTACACAAGAAATCAAACCATACTTTGTAGAGAAAACATGAAAAACAATAAAATTATCATTTCCGTTTCCATTTTAATTTTCCCTAACTTTCTCACCAACCAAACACCAAAAAAGCCAAAATGTCTACCAAAATGTGTTTGCCAGAGAGTGAGAAACAGTTTCAATAAACAGAAATATACATTTTCCTTAAACTTTTCCATCAATTTCTGACCTACCAAACACGAAATCACAAAAAACACATTCAGAACGAACAGAGAGAGAGAACTATACGCCATTATTTAAACAGATTACGCATTACACATCATCACACACAAAAATGTGAAACGAAATCATGGGGAATTTATGAAAAAGTGTGGGTAAACCAAACAAAACAAAAAAATCAAAGACGAAATTAGGGTTTGTGATTCGTACCTAATCGGAGCTGAGAAACGGTGATCGTCTAAATCGGCAGAGAGATGAAGAGTCACAAAATGGAGATGATCGTCGAGCTCTATGAGATCTCCATGATCGACGAGCTATGAGTTCTAGCTATGAGAAACGGTGCTGCGATTTCTACTCTCAGCAACCGGAGAGAGAGAAAGAGCTCTGTGTTTTTATAATCCTGGAATCTGGATTCTTGAAATACTTTTTATAAGAAAGAGCTCTGTGTATTTTTTTTTGTTAGTTAATTTGTTTTAAATTTTATATAATCCGACTATAGTATTAAATTTAGTTGTGGGCTTTTTGCAAGGGATGAAAATTTTGTTATGGGCTTTTTTCAAGGGTTGAAAAATTTGTAATATTTTATCAAGGGTTGTTAGCTGAAAAAATTAGTGAGTTTTTTTTTTCCATTTATTTCATGGGTGCTTTAACTTATTTTGAGGGACCAAATAACATTTGAAATAAAGTTTAGTAATAAAGTTCTTTGCATTTTTATTTATAGGTTGTATCGACAGATTTTAGTAAATCCTCGATAAAAAAGGGTTGAAATAACTACACTTTGTTGTAGTGACTGGTGGGTGCAATCGTAAGGTTTCTTTCACTATAGCTTGAAGATAATGGAACTTTGAGATATCTGATTCTTGAACATTCCCACCCTTGCCTAGGACTTCTTCAAGCTCATCTCGGGCTTTTGTCATTTTTTCTGAGTTTTGTAATAGCAATGTCATTGCCCATTCCGTTGTGCTTGATGTTGTGTCAATTCCGGCCACAAATAAGTCCTGCAATAAAGAAGCGTGAGAGCTAAGTTGCCTAAGTTTATGGCTATATTACTCTAATAACAACAAACAATATCATCAATTATATAAAAAATGCGGTGTCCTTAACGTTACTATAGGTGCTAAAGGTTAACGCCTACAAACTAACAAGATCCCATCTAGGCATTAAGTTGTTGAAGCTATATGAGGATGGGAACTATTCATATAGAGTGATTGACATTCACTCTTGCTTTAAATGTTCTTTGAAATCCACAAATATGTGAATTATTTGAAGACATAAATAACAGACTTTGATCATTTTCAAGATTGTTGCTTGCACTAATTAACGTTCTAAAAAGGTGATCATATACATTGTGCATTACAAATAAAAATATTGTTGGCAGAATGGAGGCCATAAATGTCTTCATGGGATCATAAATGCAATTGTCAAAAGGGTTTGGTTAATAGGTGTTTTAGGACATTCGTTAATGAACTATTTTAGGAACATTTTATTACTACTTTTATAAGAAATATAAAAAGCTATTAAAAAAATCAGTTTTAATATGTATACATATAAATAATATAAAATATTATTTATAATTAAATCGAGTCATCATGTTCACATGCTTATTCATGAATGCAATTAGTGTTATATTTGATCTTGACACATTTATTAGTTGAGCTTAAACTTGAGTTTGAGTTTGGCTTGTTTGTGAAAGAAACACATAAATAAGCTTTATCCTAAGTCCAGTTCAAGCTATTCAAAAATAACTTAATTCATTTACAACTCTAGAAGTTGTTTATCTATCATGATGAATTAAAAAAATATTTAACTGAGAACAAAGTTTTTATTCACAATACCCAAAATTATTTTTCAGAAAACTGTTTTTTGAGCTTACCGTTAAATATATTATTTTTTAGGTAAATAATAGGGAAGGAGAAGGGGAGTGGAGGCTAGAACCACAGCCATGAGTCATTTTAGAGTACTTACTTTGAACCATAGTTTTTAAAAGCTAGTCAATTACCAGAAGCAAGTGTTTGATATCGAGGAGACTTATCTCTGAATTATCTTCTTCAATGAGATTGAGGAGTGAATCTAGTACATCGTTGCTTGCTTTAGAACCCTGTGATGAAGCTGTTAATTGGAGTCGTTGATTGATGATTCCATCAAAAATCCCCAACAATTTGGAGAAATATATCCTTGTCCTTTTGCGTACACCTTGAGGGTCAATCAAACGAAGTGCTGGGAAATAATCAGCAACATTTGGCTTTCCAGCTTCTTCTGCTATACCACACACAAGGTCCCGGAACTCTTGGGACAAATTAGAGTCATATTGGGCCAAGTCCATGGAGAAAAAAGTGTTTGATATTGAATTAAGAACTGTTGTGAACACTAATCGACCAATATCAATGGGTGCACCACTTTTGCAACTTTGGTTAACATGGTCAATTAGTTCTTGTACCTTTGTTTGTCGAAGGGCTTGTGTGGCATCAAGAGGTTTTGTAGCAAATATTTGAGTGGCAGAAGCTTTCCTAAGGTTCTTCCATTTAGAATTTGTGGGAATCAATGCGATTGAAACTTTGTGGTGGTCGAATACATGGAACACATTTGGAATGGTTCGGCTAGAGAAAGCTTGGTCATTTTTCTGAAGTACTTCTTTGGCCATGTTTGGAGAGGAAATGACTATGGTGGTTATGCTCCCAAGCTTGAGAGTCATTAGGGGTCCATAAGTTTTGGAGAGCTTGGCAACAGCTTGGTGGGGTAATTTGCCAAGCTCCAAGATGTTACCAATGATTGGAAAAGGGTGAGGTCCTGGGGGGAGAGTCTGGCTTGATAGATTGGAGGAGACAACACGAATGAATGCCCACACAAAGGGAAGTATAAGCAACAATACTAGGCAGTAGTCCATTGTTAACTCAAAGATGGTTTATGTTTCTTGTGTTTATATTTTCGTTTGGTATATATATATATATATATATATACACACTACAAAACACGCGGGTCTGGCTTGATATATAAGAATGCAATACTAGGTAGTCGTCCATTAACTCAAAAGAGCTGGTTTATGTCCACGTGGATCATGCTTAGGTGCCCTAAGACTTAATAGACTTACCAACTTTGTTTTATATACCTACTAGTATTATGGCCGTGCGGCTTAATAAAAAATATTTTGATAATATAATTAAATTTAATAACAAATAAAATGAGAAAAGAATTAATTTAAAATTTAAGATTAAAAAAATAAATTGTACTTGTACACTTAAAAGAAATTTAATTTTTATTTCTTATTTTGATATTTAAATCATTTGTTTTAGTGCTGATTTCATTCAAATGATTATAAGTTATTTCAACCCTAAATCAGCATATGTATCCATATGTAACATTCTAAATTAATAATAAATAAAAATATAATACCCTAACTTAATGTAACATTCTAACTTACTAATAAATAAATATAACACCCTAACTTAAAGTAATGTTTGTAATTGTATTGTGTTTTAGCATTTAAGAACACATATATTATTTTTTTATCATAAAAAAACACAGATATTAATATTACACATGAAAGAATAATGAATTCAATAATTGAAACGGTTGAAAACAAAATTAAGCCAAAACCTCAATTTATTAATGAAACAATATCCAAATTTTTGAGCTTATTAAAAACGGAATTAAGTAAAGATAGACTTACATAGAAATTTGAACGGATGGATTCTTTCTCATCCAATTTCATGTTTGATAGCAAATTTTGCTTTTAATTAAAGAATATAGATTACATGGAACAAAGCACCAAACAAAAGCCATAACAAATTCAACAAATAATTATGTAAGAAATTAAAATATAAAAATATATTGCTTGCTATATTGACTTCTAAAAAAAACACTAAAATGTGTGATCAAACATAGAATTTCAGCCTATCTATAAAACTTGTTGATAAAAATCATATTACATATAATAAAAAGGCAATAAATACACAAAATCTATTCAATTTGATGAAAGAAAAAAAATGACCTACAAGGTTGTAGGTAGGGCAGAGAGGAGAAACGTAGCACTTTTCTATTATGAAAGCTGCAACATAAAAAATAAGTACTCATGAAAACCATTACTACACCAACATTGTTAGAGGTAACACTATTTACATGCGGACTGACCCCAAAAAAAGAAAAAGAAAAAGAAGAAGAAGTAAAGAGACAAACATGGCTAAGCAAAATAATACCTGTATTGTATTTTAGAGTGAGATAAGATTTTAAAATTTTGTTTTTGATAAGGAGGTAACTTCTTAATCCGATAAAGCTTGAATTTAGATGATTTATACTTAAACTAAATCTCCTTTGATCATTTTCATTCGATGAATATTAATAGAATTTCATATTAGTATAAAGAAAGAAAGTACTAATAAGGA
Organism: Castanea mollissima; assembly: GCA_014183005.1. Lineage (NCBI taxonomy): Eukaryota > Viridiplantae > Streptophyta > Magnoliopsida > Fagales > Fagaceae > Castanea > Castanea mollissima. Next base: position 66,661,401 of record JACAVU010000002.1, read on the forward strand.
TAGACGTTTAAAAAAGAAAGAAAGAATTAAAGTACAAAACTACAAATGAATGGTGATTTAAATAAAATTGATAAACATTCAATGATTGATTAAGATTTTGTGTAAATCCTAAAAATTGATTAAGTATTAGAGTTTAAGTTGATAATAATAACTAAACTTCTATTTTATCCAAAATATATGCAACTTTTAAAATCTAAAGAAAATTCTTCAATTTTTTTTATGTGTAGTAAAAATTTATGAAAGTGTGAAGTTAAAATTAAAAAAAAAAAGAAATTATAGGAGAAGAAGATAAGAATAAAAAAAATATATCTATTTTTTTAAAATCTAAAAAAAAAATCCTGCAATTTAAGAAGATAAGAACAAAAATACACACACACACACACACACACACCACACACATATATCTATAAATTTATGAAAGTGTGAAGCTTAAGAATAATTTTTTTTCTTAATGGATGAGAAGAAGTTGAGTTGATATTAAATTATTGAGTTTTTGTGTCTATCAAACTTTATCTAAAGAAGTGATTTCAAATTAAAATTTTTATCAACTTAGAAATTATAGGAGAAAAAGATAAGAACATAAAAAAATATATATATATTTATTTTTCAAAAATCTATAATTTTTTTTGCAATTTGGTGAAGTCACATGGCGCAAAAAAAAAAAAAAAAAAACGTAAGAAAAAAAATGCAATTTCTATCTTTTTTTCCTTTTACGTTTTTAAAGAAACGTAGGAAAAAAAAAAATGCAAATTCGATCTTTTTTTTCTTTTACGTTTTTTTTAATCTCTCTTTTGTATTTAAATTCTATCCTTAGGTAATTCTATTCTATTAATTCTAGGCTTTGTTGATAACATTTTAGATAGACACAACTGTTATAGTTGTAAATGAAATACTACTTTATTTCATTACTTGATTTGTCATATTTATCCAAAAATATGTATATATCTATTCTTAAAATCTAAAAATTTATTAAAATTTCTGTAATTTGGTGAAGTCACATGGCGCAATCACGGCGTCTAAGCCCAACTTTTATTATATATAATATGATTTATGAGAGGCAGAAATTTAGCCACAAGAGTGGAGATAGAGGTATCTGTATTGATGCCCACAGGGCCGGCCCTAGGCTTAGGCCACTTAAGCAATCGCCTAGGGCCACCTACTAGAGAAAGGTCCCTAAATTTTGGGGCAAAAATTGATATATATATATATATATATATATATATATTTTAAATATATATTTTTTGAGATGTACGGAAAAAAAAAAGTTTTACTTCTTTCTTATACTTTTAAGAAGTATCAAAAAATTGAGTAATGCTAGAGATATTACAATTTTAAATACATAGGGCTTACAAATATGTGTCACTAATTACAAGAAATAATTTAGATAGGAAAATACTATAAATACTATAAATTTTAGTTTAAAACCTTTATACAACTTGATGTGACCATTAGTATGATTTGTAGACGTCAACAACCTATTAAATGCATTTTTAAATTACTTAGTGATACATCCTTATAAGCATCATGTTATAAAATTTATAATATCCCTAACATCATTAATTCAAATTCTTGTTTATTATTTTCTTGAAGTGTCATTAATTACATTCATTGCTACAACATTTATATGTTTTTTTTTTACTAAAATTTGTTATAGTTTTATCATTTCTTAAAAAAAAAAAAAACATATTACAAGATAAAAAGAATGCATTTTTGTTATATAAAAATTATGATATTAAAAACTAGCTAAATATTATTTAATTAATAACAAAAAAAACTCCATTTAAATATATCACCTTAGGCCTCAAAATTTATTGAGCCGCCCCCCACAGCAGGGAAGTATAAGCGATAAAATTAGGTAGCAGTCCATTAATTCTTGAAGTTGGTTTAGATTATAAAGAAGACAATCAAAAGGAAGTACATGGAATACGCTTCGGTGACCTATCTACATTGTACGATGTTAGGAAGAAAACAAAATAAGCATACGGACTCAAAATAGTTAGAAAATTTTGTTAGTGCTAGCCGTCAAGTTAAAAAATCATTAATTATTCTACAATAAAGCATGGGTTGGACCATACTACATTTATTTTGATAGATATAACATGATTTAGACTTGCGGCACCTATTACCATCCAGTCAAAATACTAATTAATTTTTGATGTAGATGAAATTCGAACTTTATTTGACAACAAAAGACTAAACCATCTATATAGATATTGCAAGATCCTAATATTGAAGACATCAGATTAACACACACACACACACACACACACACACACACATATCTAAGGGTGTGCACGGTTCAGTCGGCTAGATTTTTTCTCAAATTTGTTACTGAACCGATAGGGATCGGTTTTTTCATAATTAAAACCGATGCATATTGATTAGGATCAGTTTTTCGACCTATAGCGGTGCGGTTCAGTCGGCTCGGTTTTATCGGTTTGGTTGGTTTGAAACATTAAAAATTCTATTTTTTTTTTCTAAAAAAAAAATCTGTTCAACCTATTCAATATTCACACGTAAAATCTGTTCAATCTCATCAAAAAACAACAAAATCTGCTCAAATTTCATAGAAACTTCATAAAAAAATCTGTTGAACTTGTTTACACAAAATCTATTCAATTTGTTCAAAAAACAGCAACAAAATTTGTTCAAATTTCACATAAGATTCATAAAAAAATCTGTTCAACTTGTTCGCACAAAATCTGTTCAAAAAACAGCAACAAAATTTGTTCAAATTTCAAAGAAACTTCATAAAAAAAATCTGTTCAACTTGTTTACACAAAATTTGTTCAATTTGCTTAAAAAATAGTAACAAAACCTGTTCAAATTTCACAGAAACATTATAAAAATTCTATTCAACCTGTTCACACATGAAATCTGTTCAAAAGCCTGTTCAATCTATTCAAAAATCTGTCTATTCAATATGTTTAAAATGTTCAAATCTGTTCACACATCTATATCGATATATTCCTAAAAGCTAAAGCAAAACATTTAATGTTGCTACGCTTATATTAAGCCATGTCAGCCGCCATGTCATTTTCATCCTATTTTCTGAATTTTTAATTCAATTTTAAAATAGTTTTTACCAATTAATAAAATACTAATAAAACTAAAATTATATTTAACCTTATCTCAACTTTAAAGACCACTTCTTATACATTTAAATCCACTATAAAGCCCAAGCCTACACCCAAAGCCTTTTCAACTAACTCCCTTTGTTAAACCTGATTGCTTTTCACGGTTACAACTTATGCTATTCCCTTGCCTTCTGTTACAACTTATACAACTTATGCTTTTCACAGTTACAACTTAATCATCGTTTTAGGTTAGTTTTCTTCCCCTTCCCCACCTTTTGATTCTCACAATTTCATCTTCCTGTTCTACAGTTTCAGCTTCTGTTTTGGATTCTAACAGTCACCTCTCTGTCTTCCTTCCTCTCCTCACATCTATATAAATACTGATGTAAGCTGGGTGGTTTAGTTTTGAGGTATCCCTACATCCCAATTTCTTGCTCTATTATTTTGCTTGATGGTTTCTTTTTTTCTTTCTATGTTTGTTATTGCTAGGTTACTTTCTATTATGCTGGGATGCATGAACATGGCAAAATGGCCACCGCACTCGCGTCAGATGTGGCCTAACGCAGCGACGCGCGAGCAACGCCATTACTTGCGCGTCGGTGCTGCGTCTAGTTTTTTTTTTTTTTTTCTCGACTCGGCTCAAACTCAGGCCGATTCGCGCTGACTCTGGCCGTATCGGACGAAACCGCCAAAACACACCGATATCGACACTGTACAAGCCAATTCAGGCCGAAATTAAAAAAAAAGGGACGTTTTGAGGTATGAGGGTGATGTGAGAGAGTGCTTGTGTGTGAGACAGAGAGAAAACAACTTGTATACATCCTTATTTGCTTTCAGAATCAAGAACGAGGCAATGAGTAGGAGCAGAAGGAATTGTTCTTCTTCAAGAGGATTTTGAACTTGAAAGAGTTAATAGAGAAGCAGAAGTGTGTAGGATGGGTTGTGGGGGTAGATACAGTAATAAATGGGGGAGATACTTAAACAAATTTTTTACTTTTTTATTCTACCATCTGATAGATCAAGAGATTTTATCTATTTGTTTAATTATTTTATTGGGATGTGTACTGCATTTTGCACACGTGGTAGTCTGGTAGATAGCTAATGTTTCACATAAACTCAATAATTAATGTAGTGGGTAATTAAGGGGAAAAATAAAGAAAAAAGAAAAAAGAAAGAATAAAAATTTATGGGTTTAAGCGAGTTAACATTTAGTTGTTTAACTTTATTTTGATATTAAAAAAAAACTAAACTCAGTTAATAAAGTATTTTTAATATTTATTTCATTAACTTGTATTATTATTTAACTAAAAAAAAGTAATACATTTTTTTATGTTAAGATTTAACACTAAAATAGTTTGTATTGTTTGATATTTAGTTATTTACTTCCTTAAATTGATAATTTTATGTTGTATAAGAATATATATATATATTTTAGGAACTCCAAAACACTTTAAAACGATACGACGAAATATTTAGTTATTTATTTCTTTAAATTTTGTATATGTTTATATAATGTGAAAAAGTATGCTTAGCAATATATTAAAAATATAAATAAAAATATTTTAAGAATTTTTTTAATCGCTGCATCCCGCCGCATCCGCACTCAACTTTTTTAAAAATTGTCGAGTCCCGTATCTGGAAACACACCCATGCTTCATAGCTATTACGTTACATGCCTAGGTTATTTAAATGGCGTGGGTTGTATTGTAAAGCATGTAGCCGTATGGAATGGTGGCCATTAAATTAGTAAAGAGTTTGTGTTATTTATTTATTTATTTATGAGATCCCTTGTGAAATTTTCCCACTAATTTGGATGGTTCTCCAATTGCACATGAATTATAAAGTTGACACATAAATTTCAGGGTCATGGGATGAGACCCTCAAGGTATGGAAGTTTCCCAAAATTTTCATACATTTCCATGGTTTCTTTCAATGTTTTTGTACCATCTCTCAGCTGTTTTCAGTACATCGCATCTACAGCTATTTGTATTTGCTGCAGACAAAGCCAGCCGTTTTCCATTTATCCATTACCCCTTACCAAGTTTACACACACAACAGAGTATAATAATCAACATATTATATACAATTCAAACCTACAATAATTTTAAGCGAAAAAACGCAAAGACATTGGCACTAAACCATTTACAGTCTCCTTACGTATGACAAAACCAGCAATGCCAAGTTGTCATATGGTTTATTCGCTAGCTGCTGGAATACATGAAACTTCCATAGTGTGATCACAACAAAGGCAATGTTTCTATTTGTTACAAATTTAACATCACTTACAACAGAATGCCCCAAAGAAAACACATTTTCCAGATCATATAAAGAATACAACATATTCATAACCACCAAAATACCAAAAAAGGGACAAAAGCATACAACATTGAAAAAATTTGAGAAGGCAGCTTACAAGGGAGCTTTTCCATTAGAGGTGCAGCAACCTCACGGAGAATCCACGAAACCATGAGAGAAAGTGCAAAGAGGCCACAGTACGCAATTCTAGCAGAGCGGCGGCTAATCCCAGACACCACAGTCTGGCACGCGTCACATGCGCAAGCCGCACAGCAGGACGCTAGGCAAGATGCTGCCCACATCTTCTTATCTTATCTTTTCACAATCAAACAACCCCACCAGATTCCTTTTAACACCCTATTCATCAAACACAAAATAACCCCATCATCATCATCATCATTTAAACCCTGATTGAATTTCTATTTCAAAGTTAATAAATTTTTTTATATAAACAATAAGATAACAACAACAATAATCATCAATTTTCCAATGTTAATTGAGCTCATGAGTATAAGTAGTAGTTGATACAGATGAGCGATTCTGATTAAACAATAGAAGACCCAAAATTCATGACACGATGAATTTGGAATAAAAATTGAAAGGGATCACGAACCCTAATAGTGTCATTTGGTTGCTGAGAAAAAGGAAATTAATTTTCTTCTTTTTGTTTCGGTTTTTCCCGGGAGCCAAACGAGAACAAATTGAATATAATAATAAAATTAAAAAAACCCACAATATTTAAAGAAGAAAAAAAATATTGGGTTGTGTTTGTGTACCTGAGAGAGAGAGAGCAAAAGAATAGAATGAAGAATTGCTTCTGAGTCGGGACTTGTATTTTTGGAGAGAGAGAGAGAGAGAGAGAGAGAGATTGACTTTTAGTCTTTTGAGACGAAGAATAAGATGGGTCCAAGTTGACTCGGTCGGTCCACTCGGTACACACGGCTGAGTCGGTTTTTTGAGATGAGGTCGCACATGTGAGAGGAATGTTATAATGAAACCATGAGTAATGCTATGTTTATACTTTTGGCAGATTACAACTTATCTACTTGTGATTTGACCAAAATTTAAGGGTCCGTTTGGTACATAAACTTAAACACATGTTTTCAATTTTTAAACAATATTATACGTATTTTCACACACTTTTTTATCCACACGTATTTTTAAAAAATTGAAAACTGTTGTTTAAACACACGTACCAACGAGCCCTAAGTTGCTTACCTATGATTTGAAATTTGATACTTTACTCACTTGAGATTAACTTAGTTAGATTTCTGTAACCCACCTTGGATAAAAACAAGGCTAAATAGTAATTTTGTTCCACTTTTATGTCTTTCTCCTCTAAAAACACAAAAAACATAAAAATACAAGATCGAATAAGACAAAAAAGAATCCAATGGAACAATTGCATCATGAGATTTCAAACTATAAGAATCAACTTAAATTTTGGTCAAATCTCAGGTGGGTAAAGTGTCAAATTTCAAATTACAACTAGGCAACTTAAATTTTAGCCAAACTATAGGTGAATAAGTTACAATTTGCGCTTATATTTTATACTAGTAATATTTACACAACAAATTCTAAAGTGAAAAGCCAAATGAAAAAGTGATATTAGTTGATCTAAAATTTGTTGTGAAATTATTATAAAAGTATTGTGGACCTAACATTGTCTGATGTGGGTTTTTTCCCTTCTCAAAGAGATGATGGGATGGGGATGAATTTTGTTTGACTTTACCCAAATGTTTATATATTATTTAATGATAAGTATTTAGCAGACACACCATATATATTATATATGACAATATATCTTAGTTATATTTTAAAACATATTCTATTTTTCTTTCTCCAAAACACTTTAGTTTTATCTTATTTAGCATTTTTAAAATTTTTTTTCCCCTCATCCCTACAATCAACTCAATGATATAGAAGATACCTCATTATGGATGGAGAAGTGCCTGTTGCCTATCTTGACCTTAACCTTGCACCAATTTTTCCCACCTCAAAGAAGAGATGGGCCACAAACAGGGCACCTTGCCCTGCCTCATTGGTAATTTTACTAGCTGCATGTGCATTTATGCCATTTTAGTGAAATTTAGGGCTTAAATAGTGATTGCAAGGTTCTTGAGGATATTCTGCTTTTTTTGGTGATGTATTCTGATCATAATTTGGGGTTGATTCGAAGATTTTAGTAACATTGGGTGTATTTTAGTAATTTTGGTGTAATTTGAAGTTCACACGGTGATTTTGATGATATTTGGGTATTTTTAGTGGTATCTGGATATTTTCCTAAGTTTTCTACATTTTGATGGAATTTTTGATATATATATATATATATATATTAAGCTTAGGGGAATTTGTGTGATTTTCTAGTAGAAAACCAAGTTACCTTTAGTTTAATTTGTGTTGTGGCTCTAGTTGTTTTTTTTTTTTTTTTTGGGTCAATTAGAACATTTGTATCCGGAATACTAAATGCCATATCTTACTTTTATTTAACATTTGTCCCTCAAAAACCTCCCACATCTGGAATTGCAAAATCCAACAATTGTAAATTTTTTTACAATCTTGCTACAGTGCCATTCTACATGTAGAATGGCACTGTAGCAGGATTGTATAACTTTAAATAATATTTTATTCTATCATATGTATTACTTCTCTCTCTCTCTCTCTCTCTCTCTCTCTCTCTCTCTCTCTCTCTCTCTCTCTCTCTCTCTCTCTCATTTTTCCTTCTTCGCATAGGTCAATAAAATCAACTTCCTTCAAGCTTCCCAGCGGCAAATCTGCTTCCTTCGAGCTTCAACAAAATTGAGCTACCCAGTGGCGAATTGAGCAATCCGGTTTTCATAAATTTTTGTTGTGTTTGTGGGTGAAGATTGTGTGGCTTCGTAGTGGTTAGCGATGGAGATCACGGTGGGTTAGTGTTGGGTCGCATGGGTTGTGTGGGTTAGGTGAGTTGTGATCTGTGTGGGAGTGAGTTTTGGGTTGGTGGGTGGCAGTGGTGCTGTGTGGTAGTTGTTACAGTGGGGTTTGGGTTTGTTGTGATTTGTTGGGTTGATTTGGGTGGTGCAGCAGTAGTGGGGTGGTGGTTGTGTTGTTGATGATGGTGGTGCAATGGCTTGGGAAGTAGTGTTGTTGATGATGCTGGTGGGAGGTTTTGTTGATGATGGTGGTGGCAGGTCGTGGGTTTGGATGGCGTGGGTTAGTTGGTGGCTACGTGGTGGGTCATGTGGAGGTTATGGGTTGTGCTGTGGTGTGGGTTGATTTCAATAGGTGTGATTTTAGTGGGCAGTGGCATGGGTCTAGTGGTGCAACGACTTGGGCAGTAGGTGTAGCAGCATAGGCTGGTGGTTGCGCAGCTTAGGTATGAGTTTCTGTGCTGATGGTTTATTTGGAGTTTGTTTGAGTTTCTGTGCTGAGGGTTTTGGGTCTTTACGGTGGTGATGGAGGTGATGAGAGAGAGAGAGAGAGAGAGAGAGAGAGAGAGAGAGAGAGAGAGAGAGGAGAGAGACAAAAATTAGAGAGACATAAATAATATTTTATTGTGTAAATATATTATTTTAATGTATTGTATAAGAAAATAAAAGTTGGGATGCTGAGTGTATTATAAAATGGTACCGTATAATTGATAAAGTGACTTTTTGAGATGGTAAAATAGGATAGAGTAGAATTTGCTGATGCAAATGCTCTTATAGTTGCTAGATTTGGACTGGAATTGCACATGGATTTTGCATAATTATTCATGATGTAGGTAAGATGAAGTGTTCAAAAAACAATCCCTACCATTACTTTTAATAGGGAATTCTATGCTTTGAAACTCACTCATTGACTGTGATTGTTATATTTTTAGTTAATTTGAGCTTGGATTGATTGATTCTCCACAAAAAAAAAAAGGAGCTTGGATTGATTGAGTTGTCTATTTTTTTTTTTTTTTTGGTGTAATTGCAGAGATGATGTTAAGCGAATTATCTTGAAAATGCTCTATTGTGATGTGGAGGATCCGTGCTTTGAAGTGAAGAACTCTGCATCTAATAACGATCATTCAGTTGCTTGGAGTTAGTTACGTATTAGGATCCGTGCATATGAAAAAGTCTTTTTCAAGATCAAGTCCAATTGAGGATTGAAATAAAGGTTCAACTGTAGGTTGGTGTTTTGGGATAGTTCAAAGTAGTGGTAAGATTTCTTATACTTGTAACTGCTTGTTCATGATTAGTGGATTCTTGAGAGTGGTGACTTGAAATTCACTCGATGGAGTTTTTGTCTTGCGAGAGGTTTTCTCCATCCATCAACAAATCATCGTGTCATTTAATTTTCGCTGCACTTAGTTTAATTGGTGATTTACTGGTGCCTCCACGATTTGCATGTAATTTGACCTAATTAATCAACTTGGTTAATTAGAGCTAGTTACAACTTACCCACCTATGATTTAGCTGGGATTTAAATTGCCTACCTGTGGTTTAAAATTTGGCACTTTACCCACCTGAGCTATACTTTGTTAAGCTTTCGTAACCCACCTGTCTATTTGCCGTTAGAAAAACACATTTTATTTTGAAAACATAACATAAAAAGGATAAAAAAAATGCTAGGGTTTGAAACTCTATGAACATTAACATGAAATTTCAAACAAATACAATTTAGACAGATACAAATTTCAAACAAAAAAAGAAAAGAAAAGAAATTTAATCTACTGCAATTCATCAAATGTAGCAAAAAGGAAAAAACCCAAGACCGAGAGTATGAAATTTAATTAGAAATAGATACTATGAAAAAGAAAGGAGCAATGACAATAGAACTTAACAACAATAAAGCTGTGTTTGAAGTCTTTCTTAATTACAAGACGTAGGTTAGTCTAAGTTTGGCTATTTGTCTCTAATTCATTGTAATCAATTTACATCTCCAAATGTGCACAACGTTGGGCACTCATCTCTCCAGTTGGGCTTCTATGCTTGAAATAGAATGGGTGATATGGCAATTTGGCCATGCCCAAGAGCATTGTTCACAGTAATGTTCATCCATTTTTTGCAAAATTTCAAATCCTTGCTTTTTGATCTGTTTTATGTTATGTTTTTTTTTTAAATTAAAATGTTTTTAACGGAAAAACCAAAGGTGGGTTATGAAAGTTTAACAAAGCGAAGCTCAAGTGGATAAAGTTTCAAATTTTAAATCACACGTAAACAACTTAAATTTTGGTCAAACTATAGATAGGTAAGTAGTAATTAGCCCGTGTAGTTAAATTAATTAACTATGGTCAATCTATAATCCAGCAAGAGATAAGCCTTCTCGATATCAAATATTTGCTTCAGGTGATTGACACTATCTCTAAAACTTTGGTTCCAACTAAATATCTAAATAACAATTATACTACTAGGCTAAAAAATTAGTTTAAAAAATACACACAGGCTCTCTCTCTCTCTCTCTCTCTCTCTCTCTCTCTCTCTCTCTCTCTCTCTCTCTCTCTCTCTCTCTCTCTATATATATATATATATATATATATTGAGATATAAGTTTTTAAACAACAATTTTTTTTCTTTTCTATTCCAATTTTCTTTTTATACCTATTCTAGGGATGGTATAAATTGTTTTCCCCACCTAACTTGTCATGCCTTGCTCTTCCTAGCACGCGTTTTCCTCGCCCTGAGTGTGTATATATGTAATTTTATTTAGTATAGATTTAATTTATTTGTATATATAATTTAATATTTTTCATACATATTCGTTTAATAATTTTTTTTTATAAATATCATCATCCCCTAAAACTCTTGTTTGTTGTATATATGTAATTTTATTTAATATATATATATATACACACACACACATATAAATTATTTATATATTTAATTTAATCTTTATCATACATATATATATTCTATTAATCATTTTTTTATAAATATTTTATCATCATCCCCTAAAACATTTCTCTCTCTCTCTCTCTCTCTCTCTCTCTCTCTCTCTCTCTCTCTCTCTCTCTCTCTCTCTCTCTCTCTCTCTCTCTCTCTCTCTCTCTCGTGACTGATCCTCCCTTTTTTCCTTTATCTATACTTCATTAATTTTGAAGTCATCTAATAATGGATGGAAAAATACCTCCACCCTCGCCTCGAACCCGACCTATCCCACTCTTGCCTCACGTAACTTTCCCCTTCTTGAATAAGGGATGGGATAATTTTGATCCAACCTTACCCTGCTCTGTTGCATTCCCTAGCTACTCATTTTCCTTTTATATCAATTTTGACTTTTGTGAATATAAAATTTGTTTTGAGTTGAATATTCTTTTCATTCATGGTAATTGATCAAGAACTTCGGCTTTTATAGTAGGAATATATATTTTGGGTTATAAAGAAAAAGGGTATTTAAATTGAGACAAGGAGAGCACTTAAAATATAGGTTTTTCATAAGGGGGCTTAATTTCATGAGACCACAGTATGAACTTTGTGTTTTTGTTTTTGTTTTTTTTTTGTTTGTTTTTATTTTTATTTTTAAATGTTATGATCTATTAGGGACATATTTATGTAATTGGCTAATCCTTTGACAAAATGCACTTGTAATTTGGTAGATCTAGGATGGATTTAGTACTTCAAGAAATAAGTGTTCAAGTTTAGTATTGAAGTCATGTAAGTCTGACCAAGAAACAAGTAAAGGAAGTGCTATTCATTAAAGCTCGATAGCAATCTCGACAAAAGGACTTCTATCGAGATTTAATGTTGAAGGTCGACTAAAGTTGAATCTGTCGAGAATTACGAAATCAGGTTTTTCAAATTTGATTACATGCATATCCTTGAGTATTTGTGTAGGGTTTCTTTTCTTACAATTCTAAATATATATAAGGATTATTTTAAGGGTCATCACAAGGGATGCAAAGGTTATTGCAATTGTTGTTACATGCATTGTGTGACCAGAGACAGAAATTGCCTTACTTCATCTTCTCTCTGTAGAAGCTATTGAATTTTTACGCCAAGGTTTTTGTAACCAAGAAGCTTCCTAATCTTCATCGTTGATGAACTGAAGAACTTTGCAACCAACAATCCTTCTCAAGTTGGTGTGTTAGTCACGTATTAGGATCCGTGAATCATTGGTTAGTCACGTACTGTGATTCATGCATTGAACGGAGAGATTACTGCTACAATACAAGTCCAATTGGGTATTGGGGTAAGGGTTCAACTGCAGGTTGGTATTAGATACTGGGATTCCTTTTACTTGTAATCGCTTGTTTTGATAATAGTAGATTTTTGGGAGTGGTGACTTTAAATTTATCCGGTGGGGTTTTGCCTCAGTGGTTTTCTCAATTTGTAAACAAATTACCCGTGTCAAATTTCTTTTTCGCTGCATTTAGTATAATTGGTGATTTGTTTGTGCTACCACGCTTATTACATGTAATTGAATCTAATTAATTCACTTGTTTAATTAATTGATTAATTTACCAAAGGGTTAATACATTTTTGGCCTATCATGATCTTTTATGACTTTCAGAAAATGAGTAAATTTTCTTAGCTTCTTGGCATTTGGAGCAATCTACTCGACATTCTAACCTCATAGTTATCAATATATTTTTTGCAATTCATTTTATGTGCAGGAAATTCAAACTTGAATGATGTTTTTGTTAAAAATACTAGAAATTTCCTGTTCACCTAAAGGTCATTGGCAGTTCTTCGTTTGTCGTCAACATGAATTTTGGCAATAAATAACATCTGTATGATCCCATTTTGCTACTTGGGCCATATTTTGATTTGCATTGCACAAGTATACGGTAACTTTTAGACCGATAATGGGTGCAAGTAACCATCTTCAAAAAGATTGAAGTCTATAGTTTGTGTTCAAACAATTCCAAAATTTCTTCTAAAAATAATCAGAAATTTGTGAATTTTATATAACATTTAAAGAAAGAAATATACATGAATACTAGTTTTGAATTGCTTAACAAAAACATTGTCTTGGTTTACGTTTTTAGAATGGCCAAGGATCCCTTTGTAGAATCTAATACAACAAATGTGAGATTGCGTCACACCAGTGGTTGTACATGTCATTAATTCTTCACAAACAATGAAGTCACATTTAACATAAAAATAATAACAATATTTTTTCACTATTATTCAAATTTTCCGTGCGTAAGCACGAGTTACAAACTAGTTTTGTAATTATATTATTATGATTCACTTTAAATTATATTAAACATGATTGCCTTTTACCATCAGGCTAAAACACTAATTAGTTTTTAGTGTAGACAGAATTCGAATCTTATTCGACAACAAAGGATTTTACCATAGATCTGCATACTGCAAGATTCTATTATTGAAGACATTAGATTAAACACACATACAAATTCACATATATATTGGACTAAAAATATACCATCAAAGTTACAATGATTTGATGGGAATAGCTTTGAGGGGCTTTGCTTTATGTAAGCTAAGCCCAAAAAGCTCATCCATGTCCATGTCTTCTGGCGGCATCTCATCTGGGAGCTCCCAAGCAAAGTAGTGAACAAGAGAAGCTAACATCAAATGCACCATTCTGTTACCTAATGGCAATCCAGGACATATTCTTCTTCCAGCTCCAAAGGGAATTAACTCAAAATCTTGGCCTTTAAAGTTAATGTTTTGTTCTAAGAACCTTTCAGGCATAAATAAATTTGGATTTGGCCATATGCTTGAGTCTCGTCCCATTGCCCACACATTTATTAGTATTTGTGAATCTTTGGGCACTAGGAAGCCACACATTTCTATGTTTGTCTCAGCCTTACGTGGAATTAGAAAAGGCACTGGTGGGTGCAATCGTAAGGTTTCTTTCACTATAGCTTGAAGATAATGGAACTTTGAGATGTCTGATTCTTGAACTTGCCCACCCTTGCCTAGGACTTCTTTAATCTCATCTCGGGCTTTTGTAATTTTTTCTGAGTTTTGTAATAACAATGTCATTGCCCATTCCGTTGTGGTTGATGTTGTGTGAGTTCCGGCCATAAATAAGTCCTGCAATAAAGGAGCGTGAGAACTAAGTTGCCTAAGTTTTTGGCTATATTACTCTAATAACAACAAACAATATCATTAATTATAAAAAACGCGGTGTCCTTAAAGTTACTATAGGTGCTAAAGGTTTAGGCCTACAAACTAACAAGGTCCCATCTAGGCATTAAGTTGTTGAAGCTATATGAGGATGGAAACTATTCATATAGAGTGATTGACATTCACTCTTGCTTTAAATGTTCTTTGAAATCCACAAATGTGTGAATTCTTTAAAGACATAAATAACAGACTTTGATCATTTTCAAGATAGTTGCTTGACTTGCTTGCACTAATTAACGTTCTAAAAAGGTGATCATGTACATTGTGCATTACATATAACAATATTGTATATTTGGCAAAATGGAGGTCACAAATGTCTTCATGGGATCATAAATGCAATTGTCAAAAGGGTTTGGTTAATAGGTCTTTCAGGGCATTTGTTAATGAACTATTTTAGGAAGATTTTATTACCACTTTTATAAGAAATATAAAAAGCTATTAAAAAAATCAGTTTTTATTTTTATTTTTTTATTTTTTCATAAAAATTTCTAAAAATGTTTTCTAAACCAATGCCTTTAAAGCATTTGTCAATTTTTTCCCATCAAAATTACGATGATATAAGTTGACATGAAACTATCGATAACAATGAGGAACTACTACATAGTCTCAATAAAAAAATACTAAGAGGCCAAGAAAATTTGTACTCATTTCCTAAAAGTATGAAAATTTGTTGCTAAATCAATTTTTATTTTATTTTTTATAAATACAATAACATACATAAAAAAAATAAAGAAAAGCAATAACAAAAAGTTGATTAAGGTCCCCTGAAATTAATCCCCCTTAAGAAAATCCATATATATTTAATTGATTCCTGATCTCTCTCTCTCTCTCTCTCTCTCTCTCTCTCTCTCTCTCTCTCTCTCTCTCTCTCTCTCTCTCTCTCTCTCTCTCTCTCTCTCTCTCTCTCTCTCTCTCTCTATATATATATATATATAAATCAAGATATATACCCCTATAAATGCAAAAGTTGTTAGCGTTATAAACGAGTCCAACCGAGTATCAAAAGTTTAGATTTGTTCATTTCTTTTAATTTAGAACAAGAGCTGAGATTGATCTCATCACTAAATAAAATTACATATTCAAGCTTAGTTCATTTTCTTATCGAACAAACTCAAACTTGTTTATGAGCTACTTAATTAGCTTATTCTTTTCTCAAATTTAATAAAATTTTGACTAAAATGTTTTACCTATTCACAAATCTATAGATTTTTTACTGCAAATGGACTGTTTATACTATCAAAACTACAAATAACAATTTGATATTATTTGAACCTATTTACAAATATACAATCCAATCTCAAGTTTATATAGGTATATTTTAAACATGTATACATATAAATATATAATATTCTATATAATTAAATTGAGTCATCATGTCACAAGCTTATTCATAAATGCAATTAATGTTATATTTGATCTTGACTTGTTTATTAGTTGAGCCTAAACGTAAGTTTGGGTTTGGCTTGTCTGTGAAACAAACACATAAATAAGTTTTAATCTGAGTTGAGTTCGAGCTATTCATAAACAACTTAATTCATTTATAGCTCTAGAAGTTGTTTATCTATTATAATGAATTAAAATAATATTTAACTGAGAACAAAGCTTTTATTCACAAAACCCAAAATTATTTTTCAAAAACTGGTTTTTGAGCTTACCATTAAATATATTATTTTTTAGGTAAATAATAGGGAAGAGAGAAGGGGAATTGAGGTTAGAACCACAGGAGTCATTTTAGAGTACTTAATTTGAACCACAGTTTTAAAGAGGTAGTCAATTACCAGAAGCAAGTGTTTGATATCGAGGAGACTTATTTCTGAATTATCTTCTTCAGTGAGACTAAGGAGTGAATCTAGAACATCGTCGTTTTCTTTAGAACCCTTTGATGAAGCTCTTAATTGTAGTCGTTCCTTGATGATAACATCAAAAATCCCAAATGCTTTTGAGAAATAAATCATTGTCCTTTTGCGTACACCTTGGGGGTCAATCAAACGAAGTGCTGGAAAATAGTCTGCGATATTTGGCCTTCCAGCTTCTTCGGTTAGACCATACACAAGGTCCTGGAACTCATGGGAGAGATTTGAGTCATATTGCGCCAAGTCAATAGAGAAAAAAGTGTTTGATATGGCATTAAGGACTGTTGTGAACACAACTTGACCAATATCAATGGGTGAACCACTTTGGCAACTTTGGTTAACATGGTCAAGCAGTTCTTGTACCTTTGTTTGTCGAAGGGCTCGTGTGGCATCAAGAGGTTTTGTAGCAAATATTTGAGTGGCAGAAGCTTTCCTAAGGTTCTTCCATTTAGAATTTGTGGGAATCAATGCGATTGAAACTTTGTGGTGGTTGAATACATGGAACACATTTGGAATGGTTCGGCTAGAGAAAGCTTGGTCATTTTTTTGAAGTGCTTCTTTAGCTAAGTTTGGAGAGGAAATGACTATGGTGGTTATGCACCCAAGCTTGAGAGTCATTAAAGGTCCATAAGTTTTGGAGAGCTTGGCAATTGCTTGGTGGGGTAATTTGCCAAGCTCCAAGATGTTACCAATGATTGGAAAAGGGTGAGGCCCTGGAGGGAGAGTCTGGTTTGATAGATTGGAGGAAACAACACGAATGAATGCCCACACAAAGGGAAGTATCAGCAACAATACCAGGTAGTCGTCCATTGTTAACTCCAATATGGTTTATGTTTCTTGTGTTTCTATTTTCGTTTGGTAAAGAAAATACACCATATATTATAAGAAGGCAATACTAGCCTGTTTATATTTTCGTTGGGTAACAAGAATAGCGTATAAAGAAGAAAATCTTAAAAGGAAAAACATGGAACTTGCTACGGTGTCCTAATTAAACTATGATAATTCTTGAAAACTTATCAAACCTATCTAGTATCTACTTTGTACGAAGTTTGGAAGAAAACAAAATAAGGATATATGGACTTAAATGCTCCGATGACGGTAAATGTATCGTCTATATATATAAGGCAACTAGGGGGGTCCCTGAAATTGATTCAGAAGCAAAAGTAAAGCCGGGCGGCCGAAGATAATATCAACCATTCGTTTAAAGATATTTTCGTATCAGCTTTATGAGATTAATATGTCTAATGCTTCGAGCGGTCCAATTATATTGTAAAATCTATCTATGGTTAAACTTATTGCTACAGGTCTCTGTATATACCTGCTTAGAGATCATTGTAAATACAATTGAGAATTTAAACAATGTAGTCACTTAGGACTTTATCATGTGGATGCATTCTGTCATGCAAAATCACGTAATTTCTTTGTGTTCTCTCTCTTTTACTGGTCAAGTGTAGGTAAGATTTGAATCTCATTTGACAATAAAGAACTTTATTAATTGAGTTAATTAGAACCCGTTATAAAACTACAAAATAATGATGTATGATACATAATTGTTGTCCACTACTATACTCATGGAAAATCCTAATATTGAAGGCATCATATTAAACATAGACAAATTCACATTCATAATGGGCCAAAAATAAACAATCAAAGTTACAAGGATTTGATCGAAATAGCTCAGAAGGGCACTGCCCTATGTAAGGTATGCCCAAACGTCTCAGCCCTGTCCATGTCTTCTGGCCTCATCTCATTTGGGAGCTTCCAAGCAAAGTAGTGAATAAGAGAAGCCAACATCAAGTGCACCATTCGGTTAGATAATGGTAATCCAGGGCATATCCTTCTTCCAGCTCCAAAAGGAATGAGCTGAAAATCTTGGCCTTTGTAATCAATGTCTAGTACTAAAAACCTTTCAAGCATAAATAAATTTGGGCTTTGCCATATGCTTGAGTCTTGTCCCATTGTCCACACATTTATTACTATTTGTGCATTTTTTGGCACGATATAACCACATATTTCTATATTTGTCTCAGCCTTACATGGAATTAGAAAAGGCACTGATGGGTGCAATCGCAAGGTTTCTTTCACTATAGCTCGAAGATAATTGAACTTTGAGATGTTAACGTGCCCGCCCTTACCTAGGACTTCTTCAAGCTCATCTTAGGCTTTTGTCATTTTTTCTGGGTTGTGTAATAACTCTGCCATTGCCCATTGCACTTTGCACTGTGCTTAACGTTGTGTCAGTTCCAGCAAGAAATAAGTCCTGCAATAAAGGTGTTTGAGAACTAAGTTGCTTAAGTTTACGGCCAATGTTACTTTAATAACAACAAATCATAATGACAACTATAAAAAACTAGTCGCAAACCAAACACACAATGCATGAGAAAATGTAATATTTAAAAGTGCATTTATTATTTAAAAGTATTTTATGTAATAGAACATACAATGTATTTTACATTCACTGCACAACCTTGGTGTGATAGTCACTTTACAAGTATAAGTGCTTGTAGGGTGTTGGGGGCAAGGACTGAGGTTCAAGTTTTCAGGAGGGAGCTTTACACACATATACACTTAAATTAGGCTGAGTAGAATTTCTATCTTGTATAAAAAATTGTATTTTACAGTCAACAATAATAATATATAGTGATATATATATATATATGTGTGTGTGTGTGTGTGAAAAATAAAATATTTAAATTACATAATTATAATATTTTTTTTATATAAATTGAAAAGATATTATTAAAATGACTTAAAAAAAAAAACCTAATTGGTATTGGTTAACTAATTTAAAAATATTCAATAATATTGAAAAAAATTTTACACCCTTATTCTATAGAACACATGTAAATGTTACATTAACTTTAAATTATTATATAGGTTTAGACATAGGAATGACAACAGGTAAGGTTTGGGCTAGGTTTTTTCATACTCGAACCCGCCCCGCGGGCCTGGAATCGTTACCCAGACCCGGCCTGGTTAATAAACGGGTTTTTTATTTGGGGCCTAGACCTGCCCCACCATGCCCCGTTTAGCCCAACTAGATTTGGGCCCAATATGCGGCCCAAATTGTGGCCCAACCAAAAAGAAGAAGAAGATTGAAATCAAAGACTTTGGCAAAAGCAAAGAGAAATCAGAGATGTTTGATTTAGCTACGAAATCCCTACTGATTTACCAAATACAAAACCAGGCATTTAACTCACAAAACCCCTCTCAAAGACTTTGGCAAATGCAAAGAGAAATTAAAAAAAAATGTTTGATTTAGCTACATAATCCCTACCAAATACAAAATCAGGCATTTAACTCACAAAACCCCTCTCAGAGACTTTGGCAAATGCAAAGAGAAATCAAAGATGTTTGATTTAGCTACAAATAGAACAAAACAAACAGACTGAGTACATCAATATAAAAAAGCTAGTGATTGGGTAGTTGGCCGGCGGTGAGTTTGAGAGTGAGTAAGATTGTAATTTATGAGTGAGTGAGTGAGAGTGGTACTAGTGAGCTGAAGAGATGAGAGGCGGGTAGCGGGCTGTGTGAGGTGTGAGCTAAAAAGCCTAAAATGAAATAAGGGATAGGAATTTTAGGGTTTATAACAATATATATATATAACCGGGTTGGGTTTGGATTGGGTTTTTGTAAAAACCCGGACCCGGACCTGGTTCTGGGTTTTTTTTTTTTTTTTTTTTTTTATTTATTTATTTATTTATAACTCAAACCTGACCCTATTCTTTATTAGGTTGGGTAAAACACGGCCCATTAGGGTCAGGCCGAGCTGGGTACCTGTGAATCGGGCAGAAATTGTCATCTCTACCTGTAATACAAGTCCAATTAGGTATTGGGGTAAAGGTTCAACTGTAGGTTGGTATTTCAGGATAGCCCAAAGAGTTTGGTAAGATTCTTTATACTTGTAACCACTTGTGATTGATAATAGTGGATTCTTTGAAGTGGTGACTTTAAATTCACCCAGTGAAATTTTGCCTTGGTGGTTTTCCCCATTCATAAACAAATTACCTGTGTCAAATTTATTTTCTACTACATTTAGTATAATTAGTGATTTGTTTGTGCTACCACGCCATTACATGTAATTTGATCTAATTAATTAACTTGGGTAATTAATTAATTTGCAAGGGGTTAATTCATTTTAACCCAACAAGTGGTATCAGAGCGAGCACACTCTGATTAGGTTTTAATCTTTTCTGTGAGATCTATTGACCCTTGTTTGTCATGGATAGAGGATAGTCGTTGTCAAAAAAAAAAAAAAAAAGGATAGAGGACAGTCTTTTATTATACCTCCTTTATTTGATGGCACTAACTATGCATACTGGAAAGTACGCATGAGAGCTTTCTTGCAGTCTTTAGATGAGAAGGTTTGGTAAGCTATGGAAATTGGCTGAGTGAAGCTAAAGGAAGCGCTAGCTGATTGGGATGAGGCTAAGATTAAAGCGGCAAACTTCAACAGCAGAGCATTGAAGGCCCCATTCAGTGCTGTGATTAATAAGGAGTTCAAGAAAATATCCTCCACTGAAATTGTAAAGGAAGCATGGACCATCCTCTAGACAACCTATGAAGGGACTAAGGCTGTCAAGGATTCAAAGCTCCAAAGGCTCACGACTAGTTTTGAGGAGATAAAGATGAAAGAGGATGAGACGTTCGATACCTCTATGCCTCAATTTGTTATCACATTCCGAGGTACACGAATCGTAGTTACTTTGGATCTTATATCAGAGTACTAGACATTCCTAGGGTAGCGCATCCTGACTACCTTGGTTGTGATCGTCTACAGACTGTGTCTAAAGATGAGCTTATCTCTCACTTTTGTGAGACTCCTTCCATCTGGGGTGGTAAGCTAAACACTCCATACTTGAGTTTTTCTAAAGGCCTGAGATTCCTTAACATGGTGATGACATTCACTCTCACACCATTGTCTCCCTATAACTCCATCACTAAGCCTCATGCTCATTTTCTTCTTTCCTTGATGGAGGATCTTACCATCTATTTTCCCTTTCACTTCATCACATCTATTCTAGATGTGTATCAAGACACTGCTACCCATGATAAGCTCATCTTCCCTTCGGCTATCACGCAGATCCTTTAGCATTTTCACTTTCCCATTCCTCTCTCTCCTCTCTTCACCATCATGGCAGCTTCAGCGGATGGAGGCCAACTTTGGTGGTCGTCTTGACTATCTCATAGATGAGATGTTTCAAATAAACACCTGAATCAGTCACAGAGCCCGCAGACAGACTCGCATGGCTGGCTTTGCTTCTTCACCATCTCTAGAGCGTCCTGAGGCCTCTCCTTCTATAGATGATGCGGATGATGAGGATGATGCTGACTCTTTCGGTGATGACGACCTTTCAATGACTTGCCCTTTGTCATTCGTGACAAAAAGGGAGAGTGATTTTGGGTTGAGAGTAGTTTTGTACTTAGGAGAAGAGTTAGTATATGACATTTTTTTTTTGTTAGGGTGAGTGTGTATAGGTTTGAGGGATGTAGTGAGGTTTATATGTACTTTTCTTTCTTTTTAGCTACATTAACCTCTTGTACACCGGTTTTGTGACAATTTTTATTATGACATACATTGTACTTTATTTTCTTATAGATGATGATGATGTATGTTCATTTTATTCACCTTCCTTTAAATGTGTTGCTTCTTTTCTCTTTTCATACACATGTTTCTTTATGTACGCAATCTTTATTTCTGTTTCACATGATGCCTGGATGAGTTTAGTTTGGTGTTTCAGAAAGACAGGTTGTGAAAATCTATCTTGCCATGAACTCTCTTCTTGCAAAGTTTTTCAAGACTTTGTGTTAGGGTTAGATTTTTTTTTTTTTTTTTTTTTTTTTTAATACAACAAGTGGTTAAGAGTTTAGTGATTTAAGACTTCTCTCATGATTTTTTGTTTTATTGTGATTTTGCCACAGATTGCCAAAGGAGGAGAATGTTAGGGACATATTTTATGTAATTGGCTAATACTTTAACAAAATGCACTTTACTTGTACTTGGGGAGATCTAAGATGAGTTTAAGACTTTAAGAAACATGTTGTTCAAGTCAAGTGTTAAAGCCATGAAGATTTGATTATGAAGCAAGTGAAGAAGTGCTGCTTATTAAAGATCGACAAAAATCTTGACAGAAAGACTTTTATCGAGATTTAATGTTGAAGCTCGACAAAAGCTCGACACAAGTTGTTTTTGTCGAGACTTATGAAATCAGAAATTCCAGCCCAGGCTTGTATATTTGTATAGGGTTTCTTTTCTCACAACTCTAGACATATATAAGGATTATTTTAAAGGCCGTCATAAGTTGATGCAAAAAGAGAATACAACAAATAGTGCCCTAGTTCATTATTCTCTATGTAGAAGCTATTGCGTCCTTACGCCAAGAGTTTTGTGACCAAGGAGCTTCCTTATCTTCATCGTTGATAAACTGAAGAACTTTGCAGCCAACATCTTCTTCAAGTTGGTGGAGTTAGTCACGTACTGGGATTTGTGCATTGAACAGAAAGATTGCCCCTACAATACAAGTCCAATTGGGTATATGGATAAGGGTTCAACTGTAGGTTGATATTTTGGGATAGGCCAAAGGGTTTGGTAAGATTCTTTATACTGTAACCGCTTGTGATTGATAATAGTATATTCTTGGGAGTGGTGACATTAAATTCACTCTATAGGGTTTTGCCTTGGTAGTTTTCTCCATTCGAAAACAAATCACCTGTGTCAAATTTATTTTCCATTGCATTTAATATAATTGGTGAATTGTTTGTGTTACTACGCCATTGCATGTTGTTAGGACATATGTTAATCATGTTAGGAATATATGTCAATATAGAATTGACTAATCTTTTGACAAAACACACTTCACTTGTAATTGGGTATATCTAGGATGTGATTAATTTTTCAAGAAACAAGGTTTCAAGTTCAAGTGTTAAAACTATGCAAATCTGTCCAAGAATCAACTAAAGAAGTGCTGGATTTTAAAGCTCAACAACTAGCTCGACAGATAGAATCTATCAAGGTTTAAATGACAGCTTTAGTCCTGATGATGCAGAGAAGATCAATAGGCTGGATGCTTCGGATTTGAAAGGACTACCGGTTCTTTCTGCGGCCTGAGAAAAGAAAGAAAAGCGAATCAAAGGCGACCGGGGCTGCCGGCCGAAAACCCTCCGATGGCAAAGTTAGTTTTTATCTCTACGTTATCTGAGTTCCAACTATTTTGGAGTGAGAAAATGAACATACCTTGGCCTTGTCTGGAACAGCCTTTTTATAGTGTTCTTATAGGCGGTTATCAAAATTGGAACCTCTCTTGGATCAAAGGAGAGGTAGGAATTAAGTGTAACTTGCATAACCGTTTGGGAGTTATGCTTCTGTTCCACAACGGATACTTGGCCGTTATGCGTGGGATAAGGGATTGTCATGTCATGCTCGGGGATTTTCCTAAGTATGGTATCCTCGTCTTGGAGCTCCTTTGTTGAGTGTGCACTGGTACGCGCAGGGGCTGTTTCGTCTAACAGACGAATTCTTTCAGGACGAGGTTATTAGCGCTCTGGACGAGTGCATCATTCTAGTGATGCTTACCTCGTCCAGAACTCTTCTTCCTTCGACGAGGTAATTCTGGGGAAGTTTCTGAGGGTGTTTACAATAGTAGCCGGGTTATGGACGACCTTTATGGACGACTTGGAGATAGGCTAAATCAATACCCTATCAAGTCCAATGCTCGACAGTTGCTCGATAGATAAGCTATCTATCGAGATTTGAGAAAATCATATTTTCAATTCTGATTTCATTCCAATCCTTTAGTACAAGTTTAGGCTTTTTTTTTCTCACAACTCTAAATATATATAAGAATTATTTTAAGGGTCGTCAAAGGTTGCACAGTTGCGCAAGTGTGGAGCAAAGTTTTGTTCATGCAAATTGTGACCGGAGACAGAATTTGCCCTAGTTCATCTTTCTCATGAAGAAGTTATTGCATTTGTAAGCCATTGGGTTTTCTAACCAAGGAGTTTCGTGATCTTCATCGTGTTGATGAACTAAAGAACTTTGCAGCCAACATCTTTCTCAAGTTAGTGATTAAGTCGGTACTAGGATCTGCGCATCTATTGGTTAGTCACATACTTGGAGCCGTGCATTGAAAAGGAGAGATTGTCATTACAGAATTAGTCCGATTGTCACTACAGAATAAGTCCAATTGTGTATTAGGGTAAGGGTTCAACTGTAGGTTGATATAAGGTACTGGGATTTCTTTACTTGTAACTATTTGTTGTGATAATAGTGGATTCTCGGGAGTGGTGACCTTAAAATCACCCGGTGAGATTTTTGCCTTGAAGGTTTTCCCCATTCATAAACAAACTACCGTGTCAACTTTATTTTCTGCTACATATTTACTTAGTTGGTGATTTATTTATGCTATCACGCATTTTACGTGTTAATTGAATTAATTAATTAACTTGGCTAAATCAATTGGTTAATTTAGCACAAGGGGTCAATACATTCTTGGCCTATCACATGTAATTTGATATAATTAATTAACTTGGGTAATTAATTAATTTGCAAGGGGTCAGTTCATTTTAATCCAACAAGTGGTATTAGAATGGGCACACTCTGATTAGGTTTTAATATTTGCTATGTGATCCATTGACCCTTGTTTGTCATGTATAGGGATAGTCCCTCATTATACCTTCTTTATTTGATGGTAATAACTATGCATACTGAAAAGTACGCATGAGAGCTTTCTTGTAGTCTTTAGATGAGAAAGTGTGGCAAGTTGTGGGGATAGGTTAGATCAAGCCGAAGGAAGTGTCGGCCGATTGGGATGATGCTAAGACCAAGGTGGCAAACTTCAACAGCAGGGCATTAAATGCTTTATTTAGTGCTGTCACAAATGACGAGTTCAAGAAGATAGCGTCTATAGGAACTGCGAAGGAAGCATGGACCATCCTCTAGACAACCTATGAAGGAACCAAGGCTGTCAAGGATTCGAAACTTCAAAGGCTTACTACAACTTTTGAAGAGATCAAAATGGAGGAAGATGAGTCATTCGATGAGTTCTATGTCAAGCTCAAGGACATAGTGAACTCAGCTTTTAATTTCAGGGAAACCATTCTCTAACCTAAGATTGTTAGAAAAGTGCTCAAATCTCTACTCGAAAGATTTCATGCCAAGATCACCACAATTGAGGAATCAAAGGATATTGATAAAATTCCTTTGACAGAGTTGGTTGGCAATCTGCAGACATATGAGTTGGGTTTATCTAGGATCGGGAAATCGAGCAAGAGCAAGATCATGGCATTGAAGGCCAAAAGCAGCGACACCGATGAGTCTTTTGATGATGAAGATTCTAAAATGAAACCCTACATTACAAGACAGTTCAAAAAGTTTATGAAGAATGCCAATGCCAAAGGATTTGACAAAGACCTCAAGCAGTCCAGTTCGTCTCAGTTTAAGAGCCAAGATAAAGGGAAGAAGGATGCTAAGGATGGCGGTTAGTACACTGTTCCCTTAGGACCCAAGTGTTTCGGATGTCAAGGATTCGGTCACATGAAACAAGAGTGCCCTACGTATCTCAAGATCATTGGGAAGAGCAAGACATTTGCTACTACATTAAGTGACACTGGACATAAGGATGATTTCGAAAATAAGGATAATGGAATTCTGAATGCCTTCACCACCACTATCAATCCTACTGAGGGGATTGTAGAAGATGTGGATGAAGAAAAGGACTTGGTGAAGTCTAAGTTTGAGAAGATGGATGAACAAGATGACATACACACAGCCTATGCAAAATTATAGAAGGTCTCCGATAAGCGTGAGAAGTTGTATAGGTTGGCCACCAAGAAGCTCAGTGAGGTGGAGCTTGAACGAGAAGAAATCTCCATAAGGTTTGATGAAACCAATCAGACTATTGGAGCATTGAGATTTGAAAATAATTTCTTGGCTGAGAAGACCAAAAAGCTGGAGGCAGAGCTGTTCCAAGTCAGAGCTCAGATTGAGAGGACTTCAAGTGTAAAGCTTGATGAAATGCTCAGCCTTCAGAACTATGTTTCTGATCGAACTAGTTTAGGGTATGATTTCTCTTCTCCTAATATTGCTTCTTCTAGTACTACTGTTTTTGTTTCACCTGCTAATAATGTTGAATTTGAGAACTATGATGTCAAAACTGTGTTAGTTAGTGAGAACATAGAAAAAGGTAAATCTATCTTAGGAGCACCCGCTAAGCTTACTATGAAATAAACCAAACGCCCTAGGGCTAAGAAGGGCAATGCCCAAAAGCCTAAACAGAAGAAGCAGCATCTTTGCCATCATTGTGGAGCATCCAGAAATACTTGACCTAATTGCTAAGTGGCTAGCCACTCAACAGAGCAACAATATAATCTTATTGGGAAACCAGAATCAATTTCCATCCTCTCTTGCTCCTCTTGGAGATTTGCTCAAAACCCTTATGTTCATTTCGAACTTGAATGGTTGCAATTCTTTCCCCATTTCGCAGATTTAAGGGTTCACTAAAAGGAAAGGTTCTTCCAAGGTGTGGAAGGAAAAAGGTTCAAAGTGATTTTGTCACTTTTCTCTCTCTCTCCCTCTTTATTTTTGCTTACACTACTTATGTGTTTTGCTTTCTTGTTTTGAGTCAATCTAGTTTTATGCATTGCTTTAGTTAACATGTTTTTGTTTATTTGTTTTCAATTTTGCTTTATTTTGTCTTTTCATAAAATAAAAAAATTGAAAAATCAAAAAAATACAAAAACGGTGTGTGTTTGTATACATTAGTATTTGTGTACCTTGGATGGCCATTGAAACAAAAGTTTTCTAAACTTTGTATCTCTTGTAACTTAGATGAACATTTCTATGCATAACTAAGCAAGTGAGCTTTGTGGCTAGTGTTTGTGATGAGTAAGATTAAGTAATCTCTTATACTTAATACTCGTATCACTATTTTTGATGGGTAGGACTAGAAAATTCTAAGAGAAAGGCATAAATAACCATCTCATCACTGTTGTCCGCCAATCATGAAAAGACATTTGTATGCTTCGACATAGCAAAAACACTTATGCAATCTTGCAATATTCTTCACACAAAACACGTAATATTCCTTACTACTTTTGATATATGTGCAGGTACAATGTGATTTGGTCATCACAAGGAATACTTGTGTTAATGTATGCTTACTAAACTGTTTTAACTTTTTTTAAAAATGTAAAATTGGTTAGACTTGTTTAGTGTGTGTGTGTGTATGTTTTGGATCTAAATGCATGACATTTTTCTTGTTAAAAGATGCTTTTGAGAGCTTAAAATGTTGTTTAGATCCTTGGTTGAGTAGCATGTTCGATTGCATTCACTTATGTGTTTTCTCTTCTTTGTAAAACTGTTTTTAAGCAATCTTGACAGCTTCTTGATACCTCTCGACTGTTTTTAGGACATATGTGAATCATGTTAGGAACATATGTTAATATAGAATTGGCTAATCCTTTGACAAAACACACTTTACTTGTAATTGGGTAGATTTAGGATGTGTTTAATACTTCAAGGAACAAGGTTTCAAGTTCAAGTGTTAAAGCCGTGCAAATTTGTCCAAGAATCAAGTAAAGAAGTGCTAGATTTTAAAACTCGACAGCTAGCTTGACTGATAGAATCTATCGAGGATGAAAAGGTAGTTTTAGCCTAATACTTGACAGCTGCTCGATAGATAAACTATCTATCTAGATTTATGAAAATTAGATTTTCAGTTCTGATTTCATTCCAATTTGTGAGTACATGTTTGGGTTTTTTTTTCTCACAACTCTAAACATATATAAGAATTATTTTAAGGGTCGTCTAAGGTTGCACAGTTGCGCAAGTGTGAAGCAAAGTTTTTTTCATGCAAATTGTGATCGGAGACAGAATTTACCCTAGTTCATTTTACTCTTGAAGAAGCTACTACATTTGTACGCCATTGGATTTTATGAACAAGGAGCTTCGTCATCTTCATCATGTTGATGAACTGAAGAACTTTGTAGTCAACATCTTTCTCAAGTTGGTAATTAAGTCGCGTACTAGGATCTACTCATCTATTGGTTAGTCATTACTGGGAGCCGTGCGTTGAAAGGGAGATATTGTCACTACAGAACAAGTCCAATTATGTATTGGGGTAAGAGTTCAACTGTAGGTTGGTATATGGTACTGTGATTCCTTTACTTGTAACCGCTTGTTGTGATAATAGTGGATTCTCGTAAGTAGTGACCTTAAAATGACCCAGTGGGGTTTTTTCCTTAGAGGTTTTCCTCATTCGTAAACAAATCACTGTATCAATTTTATTTTTCGCTACATATTTACTTAGTTGGTGATTTGTTTGTGCTACAACACATTTTGCATGCTAATTGAATTAATTAATTAACTTGGCTAAATCAATTGGTTAATTTATCACAATGGGTCAATACATTCTTGGTCTATCACATGTAATTTGATCTAAGTAATTAACTTGGATAATTAATTAATTTGCAAGAGGTCAATTCATTTTAATCCAACAAGTGGTATCAAAGTGGGCACACTCTGATTAGGTTTTAATTTTTGCTGTGTGATCCATTGACCCATGTTTGTCATGGATAAATGATAGTCTCTTATTATATCTCCTTTATTTGATGGCACTAACTATGCATACTAGAAAGTACGCATGAGAGCTTTCTTGCAGTCTTTAGATAAGAAAGTCTGGCAAGCTGTGGAAATTGGTTGGGTGAGGCTAAAGGAAGCGTCAGTTGATTGGGATGAGGCCAAGATCAAAGTAGCAAACTTTAACAGCAGAGCATTGAATGCCCTATTTAGTGCAGTGGCCAATGAGGAGTGTAAGAAAATATCCTCCACTGAAATTACAAGGGAAGCATGGACCATCCTCCAAACAATCTATAAAGGGACTAAGTCAAGGATTCAAAGCTCCAGAGGCTCACGATTAGCTTTGAAGAGATAAAGATAGAGGAGGATGAGATGTTCGAAAAGGAAAACTAAGGGTAACAAAATCGCTTCCATTGTATTGTCACACACACACACATATATATCATTAATCCTCCACATGACGCGTATAAGTGGTCAATAGTAAAATTATAGTGAGCAATATCTATCAATATGTTTCTGGACAGTCAAGAGAAGCTTGCACAATCAATCCAATAATTTTACCAGTACCAAAGGCTCTTTGGATGGTAATGAGCTTAAGGATAATGGTTCATATCCAGATTTATTGATTTTTGATCTAAGTTGCATAGTTGCTGCTACTGAAAATTTTTCTCTGGCCAACAAACTTGGGCAAGGTGGTTTTCGCTCTGTTTTTAAAGTACAATTACAATTCATGAACTCAATTGCTTAAAACTAATATTTATGACTTATTAGTAAGCTTAATTTTGAATCATGAATTCAGGGTCAATTATCTAGTGGACAACAGATAGTTGTAAAAAGGCTATGCAAGAGTTCAAGACAAGGAGTAGAAGAATTCAAAAATGAAGTTATGTTGATTACAAAACTTCAACACAGAAATCTTGTCAAGCTTTATGGCTATTGCATTCAGAAGGAAGAAAAGATGTTGATGTATGAGTACATGCCCAAAAAAAGCTTGGACTCCTTCATTTTTGGTATGTCTTGTTTCTAAAGATCTATTGCATTCATTTTGTCTAATTTTGCTTTATTACATATGTTCAAAGAATATTTTTGAAGTACATAAAACCATGTGTTTTGAGTACACTAGAGAAAACTTTTGTTGTAGATCATAAAAGAAGTTCATCATTGAATTAGAGCAAACGCTTTGAAATCATCATTGAGATTGTTCATGGGATTTTGTATTTTCATCAAGATTCAACATTAAGAATTATTCATAGGGATCTTAAAACCAACAATATTTTACTAGACACTGAGCTAAACCCCAAAATCCGAAATTTTAGATTTTGGATTAGCCCGTATATTCAAAGGGGATCAAATTCAAGATGAGACAACTAGAGTTGTCGGAACATAGTAAGTATCAAACAAACACATGCCACACAAACAAAAAATAATGGCATATGCAAACTTTAACATTATCTTTAATATTGTTCACATGCAGTGGTTATTTGTAATCGGAGTACATAATGTTTGGGAAATTTTCAACCAAGACAGATGTCTTTAATTTTGGTATCATATTGTTGGAGATCATAAGTGACAAGAAGAACAACGATACTTATCAAAATCACCCTTCCCAAACTTTAATAAGGCATGTAAGTAATAGAACACAAAAATCTTTACCATTTGCATTTATAATACAAACTCTTATGGATAATGCTACAAACCACACGGGTTTGGGAACTATGGAGAGAAGAAAAAGCCTTAGATATAGTTGATTTATCAATAAATGAGTCATTTGTTTCCGATGAAGTCTTGAGATGCATTCAAATTGGGCTTTTACATGTTTAAGAAGATGCAATGGATCGACAAACAATGTTAGTAGTTATTCTCATGCTGAGTAGTGAAACAACTCTTCCCTCTCCTAAACAACTTGCTTCTATTTTTAGAAGATCTATGAATGATTTGGGATCAAACATAGGGGGAGGCTTTTATTCTATAAATGATGTGATAATAACTAAGGTTTAAGCTCGCTAATAGCGTACTGGATTGAGGGGGACGGAGGGGAAGGAGAGTAGAGTTGACCGAAAATTGCTAATTTACAATCAAATCTACTTTGCTCTCCCTCCCTCCCCCGCAATCCAAATAGACTTTAAAGGTAAAGCTTCTAGTCAGATGCATCTAAATAGCTTCTATAAGGATTTTTAGGACAATATAACATTTTAATCTCTTTGTATTATAGAACATATGTAAGTTGGTACTATTGCTTATATTTTTACAATTAGGCTGTATGCACCTTAACTTGATTAGTGGGGTTCTTAATTCCCCTCCCCATTGTTGTAACTATTAAATTATTATTGTTAAAAAAAAAAAAAATCTAAACTTGGTCATTCTCATAAGATTCAGTAATTGAGATGAGGGCTACTTTTCTAGTTGGTTTTTCTATTACTTCTCCAAGACAGTTTAGCTCCCGTATATGTAAAGTGAAAATAATAATTCTTTTATTCTCCTTTTGTACCAGGTGATCCAAAAGTAAAATATAAATGGTGGTGAATATGGCCTACTTAAATTAGTGGATTGTACTCTTTGTTTGACCTCTAAATATCTATAATTGCTGCATGATAATTACATAAGAGATCTGGGGTTTAATTTCCACCTATATTAAAAATCGATTAGTGTCTTGGTCTGATGATAAAAAACGCGATTATTGGAAGCAAACACCATAAGCTTAAACTTTATCCAAAAAAAAAAAAAAATCTATAATTACAGTGCAAGTCTCATAAACTAATAATTGAAAAATATAAGAAACTTATGTAAGCTATAGACAACTTTTTGAGCTCCAAGCAATAAGGCATTGCCAACGAAACAAAATATTTATTTCTGGTTCGTATTGATGCACCGTAGGTAGTTAGAAGTTAAAATTCCCATATTTTTTAAGTCCAAATGCATTAGCTTAAAATATTAGTCCAAATAGAATTAGGTATTACTTTACTTGAGCACCAATTATTATTGCAAATGGGCCTCAACTAGGTTTGGACTTTGTTATTTTTAACACGTAAGATACTATATCATTCTTTTTTTTTTTTTTTTTTTTCTTTTTATTGTGTAGAATACTACAATAGTGTGGGATCCATACCTATTCAAAGATGATGCATATATTTGATGACCTTTTCTAGAGCGTGAATAAGCTATCAAAGATAGGAAGATCCTATCAAAAAAGAAAAAGAAAAAAAAGATAGGAAGATCCTGATGTAGGACAAATTAGGCTTCTCTCTCTTTATTCATTTTGATCCCCTCTTTCTCTTACTCCGATTCTCTCTCTCAGATTGGATGTGGGTTTTGGTTTTGCTTTGAATTTTTGTTGTGGGTATTGATGCCAGATTCATGGTGGCGGCGGTGGGGGATTGCTGTGTTGTTAGTGGGGATGGGTTCACTATGGGTTTACGGAGGTTGCTACAGATGTGGGTGGCCATTTGGTGGTAGTGGGTTTGTGGGTGTTCTGATTCTCCCTCCCAGATTGGGTGTAAGTTTTGGTTATGCTTTGAATTTTTGTTGTGGGTATCAGTGCATCTGCAGCTTCATGGTGGTGGCAGTGGAGGGTTGCTGTGGTGGTGATGGGGATGGGTTCACTGTGGGTTTACGGAGGTGGCTACGGATTTAGGTCAAATTTGTGCTGTGTTGCAGTGGGTCTGTGGGCTTGTGGGTGTTGCAGTGGGTCTATGGGTGGTTGGTGGTGGCAGTTTGTTTTTGGAGTAATTTTAGTGGTGGTGGATTTGGTGTTTGTGGCTGAGTGTGGCTGAGTTTTGGAGAGACAGAGAAAAGGGCGGGGAGAAAAGAAAGATTAGAGAGAAGAGAGAGCAATTGAATTTTTTTTATATTATTTGTTATTATAATTTATATTTTTAATGAGTTGTATCTAAAAATAGATACCACGTTGGGTTAGTTGAAAATAAATAAAATAAAATTTGAGAATCTAAAATAGAGACTGGGGCTAAAATGGCCAAATACCATATTTTTCTGAAATTTGTAGCAAAAAAACACTGTTTCGGAACTAAATAGAGAAACACCACTTTTATGGTACTCGAGTTTGGTAAACTCGAGTACCATTTGGAACTCGAGTTTAAGACACTCGAGTTCCTAGAAGTTTTGCCACCGTGGCACTGCTGAGGTGAAATTGGGCAATTAAAAATAATAATGTAGTACTCAAGCTTGATATACTCGAGTACCATGCAACCCAATACTCGAGTATAACATGCTCGAGTACCTTTTATAAATAAAATGCTTTTTATTTTATTTCTACGGTATTCGAGTTCACCAAGCTCGAGTACCTTGTAACTTTTTTTTTTTGGGGGATTATCAACAAATAAATATAAATAAACTTTTTTATTTTATGTTTATTTGTTGATAATCCCCTCCAAAAAAAAAAAGTTACAAGGTACTCAAGCTTGGTGAGCTCGAGTATCGTAGAAATAAAATAAAAAACATTTTATTTATAAAATAAACTCGAGCATGTTATACTTGAGTATTGTGTTGCATGGCACTCGAGTATACTAAGTTCGAGTACCACATTATTTTTTTTAATCACCCAATTTCTACCTCAGCAGTGCCACGGTGGCAAAATTTCTAGGAACTCGAGTGTTTTAAACTCGAGTTCCAAATGGTACTCAAGTTTACCAAACTCAAGTACCATAAAAGTGATATTTCCCTGTTTAGTTCTGAAATAGTATTTTTTTGCTACAAATTTCAAAAAAAGATGGTATTTGACCATTTTAACCTAGAGACTGGGATAAATACTTGAATGCCAGTGACAATGCTAGGCTGTCATGCATCAACCCCAAGGCCCATGGATTAAAATGGGACTTATTTTTTTTTTTTGAAATGAAAATGGGACTTATTTGATTTCTTCCATTTAAATTTTTAAATAATGTGATATTGAATGCCGCTCTAGATTAGCAAATTTAGGTGATGTTTGTTTCACTGAATAATATTTTCAATTAAAAATATTTTTTAGAAAATAATATGTTTTCCACGGTTTTGTTTTTCAAGGTTTTAATAAAATAAGTGTTTGATTCCTAATCCACAGTATCAACAACTTGACAGTATCAAAATTAGCAGAATCAAAATCATAAAAGCTCATACAGAAGCGCAAGAGACA
This sequence comes from Castanea mollissima, assembly GCA_014183005.1. Classification (NCBI taxonomy): domain Eukaryota; kingdom Viridiplantae; phylum Streptophyta; class Magnoliopsida; order Fagales; family Fagaceae; genus Castanea; species Castanea mollissima. Next base: position 66,695,369 of record JACAVU010000002.1, read on the forward strand.
CAACACAAAGGCCATAAAGACAAAATAAAATGAAGGTTTTTGGAGTCAAGATAAGGTGGGACACTCACCAGCTTGTGTCCTTAGTGACGAACCATAATCAATTCTTGAAGGAAAATGCGAGCTCAGAGAGAGAGTTGGTGCCTGCCTTGTGGTATGTTGAAACTGAAAGAGAAGGGTGGGTCGCAGGGAGAAGCACCCAGCAGCAGGTGAGAGAATCAGTGGTTGTGTTTCCCTAAACTGTGAAACTTCTATGATTATCTGTGTTAGTTAATGTTTTTATTGACCCCCTCTCTGTGTGTTGTGTTGTGTTGTGTTTTTTGTGTGTGTGTGTGTGAGATTTAGATTGGTAGTAGATTGAGTTGGAGAAAAAACTTTGTGTTCAAAGATATTAAATTCATAGTTCTAACTCTTGCTATCTATGCAATGCAACTCGTATCTCAATAATGAGTTTGATTAGCTTTGGTCTTTCTACTAACTTGAGCCCCAAAAATCAGTCATTTATTGAAATTCTCTACATCTGCTATCTTCATATAGTAAATTTTGCAATAGATGGGAGATATAGTAGGATAAATGAGATAACTATTATGTTACACTTTTGATGGGTCAATAGAAGAAATTATAAAATCTGTGTGTTTTAGTTATAGAATACAGTTTACCTTACATGCCAGATAGAATATACTTTGATCTCATATGCTTGGTTAGGAATCTAAATAGTCTTTTAAAATTTTAAAAATTGTGCTTCCAATTAGCTGTATTATTTTTCCGTATTTGTCCCATGCTTATTTCCTTTTAGGACATGATTTTCTTCCTTTTCTTTTTAGATACAATCAAATCATTTAGTAGATTGCATAGCCTGAACTAGATTGTAAAGGCTGTAATCAACTAGTAATAGGTTGATTCATGAAAGCCATTGAGATTTGCCGAAATGAGGTTCGCCAAAGAACAGCAGAAAGCTCTGGGCATCAAGCTTGGCCGAGTTAGCTGATGCTAGACAAAGATTAGTCATGATGCTAAATTACCAATTACCAGCTGAGGCTGCAGTATAGTTGGCCCCCTGCCTTGATAACTCTTTAGATCCCAATACGCTAATCTTAGCCAATTTTCTGGACATCATCATACTATCAACTACTCAATAAAGTAGGGAATATGTGCTAAAAAATTAATGATATTTTAACATGTAGCTCTAGCCATCCATTAAATTCCACTAAAACTAAACAGAAAGATATTTAATATTAGGTATTGTGATATTTAATTTGCTAGTCATTTCAGGTAAAAGAAGCCTTCACTGAAAAATTGATGCCTAGAATGCCTCCAGTCCCTAAGACTCAATCCTGGTTGACTTGTGATGTTTAGTGGAAGGTAAGCTGGCTTTTTGACTTGATGCAATATCCATTTTGATACGCTACTTTTTTGTTTGAAAAAAGATGTCATAATTCTCTATCAAACCAAATAGTCAGAGAGATGCAATATCCATTTTGATACGCTACTTTTTTGTTTGAAAAAAGATGTCATAATTCTCTATCAAACCAAATAGTCAGAGACAGGGGTTAGAGAGAAGACTTCATAATTCTCTCTCTCTCTCTCTCTCTCTCTGTAGGAAGACTTCACAATCCTATCCTTTTTGACATGCTAATTTTTGGTAGGGTGAAGCACTAATTGAAACATGGATGCTGAAAAAATAGTCATGTCTTTGATTCTGATCATTCTTTTGTTTCCATTTTGCACTTCCCTTGACACCTTCACACCAGATCAATCCATCAAGGACGGCCAATCTTTGATTTCCAAAGAAAATAATTTTGCCTTAGGCTTCTTCAGCCCCAGCAACTCCAGCTATCGGTATCTTGGTATCTGGTATGTTAAATTGACAAAACAAACTGTTGTTTGGGTTGCGAACAGGAATGATCCTATCAAAGATTCCTCTGGAGTTCTCTCTATTAACCAGATTGGAAACCTTGTCCTCCATGACAGTTCTAACCGTCTTCTTTGGTCTACAAATGTTTCTGTCCAAGGGACAACCTCCTCTATTGCTCAGCTTCTAGATTCAGGAAATCTAGTAGTGGTGCAGAGCAATAACAAAAAGGTATTATGGCAAAGCTTTGACCATCCTACAGATACTTTGCTTCCAAACATGAGGCTTGGGTTGAATCGGATAAATGGGCTAGACAGATTCCTGACATCTTGGAAGTCAGAAGATGACCCCGGAACTGGGGACTACTTCTATAAGATGAATCCTATTGGCTCCCCACAGGTCTCCTTGTATAAGGGTTCGACCCTTTATTGGCGGTCAGATCCATGGCCATGGAAAACATCATCATCAGCAGCAGCATCGGTCTCGTCACTTCTTTATTATGATTTTGTTAACAACAAAGATGAGGTATCTTACGCATACTTTTTGGATGACCCTTCCATCATTTCTAGACTAGTGGTTGACAACTCTGGATTGCTCCAGAACCTTATGTGGAATGATGGTGATCTTCAATGGAAGGAGTTCTGGTCAGCACCTAAATACCGGTGTGACAACTATGGACACTGCGGTTCAAATGGTAAATGTGTTCCTGATTCAGATGACAATTCTTATAAGTTCGAGTGTACGTGTTTGCCAGGGTATGAACCCAAGTCACCAAAGGATTGGTATCACAGAGATGGTTCTGGGGGCTGTGTAAAGAAGCAGTTGGGGTTTTCTATGTGTGGAAATGGAGAAGGGTTTGTGAAGGTGACACGTTTGAAGGGTCCAGATTCATTCAATGCAGTGTGGATGGATATGAGTATGAGTAGCTCAGAGTGCGAGCAGGCATGCTTGAGTAATTGTTCCTGCACAGCTTTTACCAGCATGAATATTGATGGGAAGGGGACCTGCTGTTTGGCATGGTATGGTGAATTGATGGACATTTTGGAGAATACATATGAACGGTGGGATCTACATGTACGTGTGGATGCAATGGAGTTAGGTAGCCTTCTATTCTTGCTTGAATTTTTCATAAATTCTCATTTCTGCCTATTTTTACCTTTTGGATTGTGGATTCATCGGTTTTCTTTTTCCCAGCTACTTACGCTAGGAATTCCAAAGGTTTTCTTGGCCCCAAGAGGCGGATGGCTGTTATAATATTATCTGTTTCTGTGCCACTGTTTCTGGTATCCTTGATAGCCTACATGTGGCTAATGAAGAGGAAAACAAAAGGTAACAAATTGCTTTGTATTCTTCACACGCACAGAGGCGTAGTTAGATTAGTCCACCATGTGAGGTATATAATTGCTTAATTGCAAAATTATAGTGAGCAATTTCTATCAATATGTTGTAGGACAGTGAAGAGAAATTTGCAAAATCAATCATTGTTTTTTATCGGTACCAAAGACTCTTTGGAGGGGAATGAGCTTGAGGACAATGGTAGACATCCTGATTTATCGATTTTTGATCTAAGTCGCATAGTTTCTGCCACTGATTAATTCTCTCCGTCCAACAGACTTGGGCAAGGTGGTTTTGGCTCTGTTTTTAAGGTACAGTTACAATTCATAATGACACTGTTGATATCTTGCCTATTTTGCTTTCCATTTCACATTCCAATTATGTGAGGGTGTGAATGCAGGTGGAAAGTGAGTTTCAAAAGCTAAGAAATAACTTATTTAAGTAGCAAATATAAGCATTGAACTCAATTGCTTAAAACTAATAGTTATGAGTCAGCTTATTTTGGATCATGAATTCAGGGTCAATTACCTAATGGACAACTAATAGCTGTAAAAAGGCTATCCAAGAGTTCAGGACAAGGAATAGAAGAATTCAAAAATGAAGTTACTTTGATTGTGAAACTTCAACATAGGAATCTTGTCAAAATTTTTGGCTGTTGCATTCAGGAGGAAGAAAAGATGCTGATTTATGAGTACATGCCCAACAAAAGCTTGGACTCCTTCATTTTTGGTAAATTTTTTCTAAAAATCTTTGTCCTTCGTCTGTTTCATTTTCTTTTATCATATATGACCAAATAATTTATTTAAAGTACATAAAGCTACATATTTCAACACTATTTAAATCACATTTTGAGCACATTGGTGCAAAGTGTTGTTGTAGATCCTACGAGAAGTTCATTGTTGAATTGGAAGAAACGCTTTGAAATCATCATTGGGATTGCTCGTGGGATTCTGTATCTTCATCAAGACTCAAGATTAAGAATTATTCATAGGGATCTTAAAACCAGCAATGTTCTACTAGATGGTGAGATGAACCCCAAAATTTCTGATTTTGGTATAGCTCGTATATTCAAAGGGGACCAAATTCAAGACAAGACAAACAGAGTTGTCGGAACATAGTAAGCAACTCACAAACACATTTGCTCGCTCATGTAAACTTGCACACTTGCCACACATTCAGAAAATAAAGGCCTATGCAAACTTTAAGATGTTCTTTGATATTGTTTACATGCAGTGGATATATGTCACCAGAGTATGTAGTATTTGGAAAATTTTCAACAAAATCAGATGTCTTTAGTTTTGGTGTCATATTGTTAGAGATTGTAAGTGGCAAGAAGAACAACTGTTCTTATCAGGAGCATACTTCCCTAACTTTGATAGGACATGTAAGTAAGAAAAAGCAACAATCTTTATCACTTGCAGTTATAACACAACCCCTTATAAATAATTTTATGACCTGCACAGGTTTGGGAACTATGGAAAGAAGATAAAGCCTTGGATATAATTGATTCATCGCTAAATGAGTCATTTGTTTCTCTTGAAGTCTTGAGATGCATTCAAATTGGGCTTTTATGCGTGCAAGAAGGTGCAATGGATCGACCAACAATGTTGGCAGTTCTTCTCATGCTAAGTAGCGAAACAACTCTTCCTTCTCCGAAACAGCCTGCTTTCATTTTCAGAAAAACTGGCAATGATTTGGGATCAATCACAGGCGAGGGTTTTTATTCTATAAATGATGTGACAATAACTGAGTTTGAAGCACGCTAAAGGTAAAGATTTTAGTTAGCTGCATCTAAATTGCTTCTATAAGGATTTGTGGGACAAATTAACATTTTACTCTTTTTGTATTAAAGAACAACTATAATCTCTCTCTATTTTCTCCCTTCTTTCTTTCTTTTTGTACCAAGCAATTCGAAAGTAAAATATAAATGCTGGTGTATACACTATACAGCCTACTTCAGTGGACTGTAGTTTCCCCTGACCTTTCAAGATCTATAACTGTAGGGCAAGCCTCATATGCTAATAATTGAAACGTATTAGAGAATTATGCAACCTGTGAATAATTTTCTGAGCTCCAAGGAATATGTCATAGCCAAACATAAGAATTTTAAGGAAAGATAAAAGTCAAACGTGCAGTCTTTGATGGATGATAGGAAGCAGAGATCTATTAATTTTTCAAGTAAATATCCTTGTCATAATCAATCGATGGGAATGTGTTTGCTGTTAAACCTCACATGTTAAAAGGTAATCTAATCAAATCACTTGAAACGCTTGCATATTTTGACTCAAATTATTTCTAAAGTTTGAATTTTAATAAACACAAAATATTAGAAGACCAAAATCTACTGCATATTTATATTGGGTCAGCCAAAGTTTCTAGATGGCTACCTGCTCGTGGTGGGTGGGGGTGCCCTTTAAACCCAAGGCAAGGGGGCACACTAGAGATTACTCCACAAAAGGTGGACAAACCAACAACTAACCATATCCCTCCCTATCAATTCCTATATATATTCAACCACTTATACCCTTGCCTTTAGCCAAACCAAAATAGTATCCGGTGGGAAATTGACTTAGTTGGTTTATATACTAGAAATTTTTTTAAAAAACCCTACTTAACCATAGACTAGCTTAAGGTTAATTTGATTGTTCTACACCCACATGCACCTAAAATTGATTTGGAATTCTTGGATCATAACTGATCAGACAATACTAATATATCAGATCACGTCAAATCTCTTTTAACTAAGCGTACTTGGATATGTAATATCACAAAGAGCTCGGTTAACAAGTGCTCAATTGCATTGGTTAAGGTTGAGTTTTTTAATTAAAATAGATCATCTTTTTTTTAGGTGTCACACAACATTAAATTAAAAGGATATTTATTTATTAGCTTTTTCTTCTTCTAAATGCAAAGAGACTCGCTTGATTCCTCTTTAACGAGTACATTCACAGACCTATGAACATATTCCTATTACTAATAACTAGTAAATTGTTCATGTAATGCACATATAATTTTGTGATATTTTATGTAAGACAATTTTGGAGAATGTTATATATATATGGTCATGTAAAAGCAAACTAAATTATAATAAAAGAACATATACATTTCGAGATATCAAAAATTAGTTTAGTAGTTATACTGTACATTTGTAGCCTTCTCAAGGTAAAATTATTATTATTATTATTATTTTAAAAAAAATCATGAAACGAAAAATAAATGCCAAAGAGTAACAAACCATGAAAATCAACGAATTTGTGTTGTGTTCACATATTGCATACCATGAAATGAAAGTACACCTAACTCTCAACGCCTTCCACTCATCGATAGTGCAACATTAAGATATGGTGTGACATGTGTCTTATAGATTATTTAAAACAGTAGTCGGAAAAAATAATTACTCGTAGGGGTTTTGGTGGCTTGATGGTAGTGGGAAGGCTAGTATGATGGAAGTAGCGGCCCTTTAAATTCTTCTTTCTCTTTCTTACAAATTCTCTATGAATCTCATGTTTTTATTTTTTTATTTTTTTGGTAATAGTGAAATAGTGTGTTTCATTTAACAATTTATAACATTTTTGTGTCTCTCTATTTCTCCCCAGTGCCTTATATGGTTGATTATTGTTTTTTCAATTATTATTTTTCAAGTATGCCTAACTCAATTATTTATTTTCCTTTTTTTTTTAATACTAAAACAGTGGGTATGCTAAAAGACATAAAGAAGAGAGGAGTCTGTAGTGTCAGACAATTAATGAGAGATTAATGAAATAATAGTAAAAATAATTTAATGTAAACTTTTGGGTAACAGTAAAAAAAAAACTTAATAAAAAGAGGTACAAAAAAGATTAAATTTAAAATTAAAATGCCACATGGGAGAACTCATGTTCTCTGTTTATATATATATATATATATATAACATAAGTCAGAGCTATTGTTAACCCCTTTCTGACTTGATAGTAGATTTTTTTTTTTTTTTTTTTGAATGACTTGATAGTAAATTGCGGAGGCAAAGTCAAAGTTGGGCATGAATGTGGATGTAAACTAAATACATGAAAGTCAAAGTTATTGTCAACTCGTCAAAGACATCTATCATAATGATACTAGAGACCTAGACTCCGGTCACGTCTAGCTTGCCATATGCAAATGGCAGTCTTCTTATGCATATTTATTAGTCAAAATTTTTGACTAACAAAAACGTGGTTTGACATTTTTTTTTTTTGACACAGGCAAAAACAGGAGTGAAAGAAAATGGAAAATGTATTACAAGTTTTACAGTGTAAATCTTATAAATTGATACAATAATAAATCTGATTGGTCAACGTTAACAACCTTGTAACTAAATATGTCTCTTTATAATGATAACACATCAATTTTTGAGTTCAATGTAGTAAAACCTGTTGGGTTATATGTGTAAGTAAAGTTTTAAATTGAATAATAATGATAAGAATAAGTAGTTAATATAACATAATTGAGCATATACTCATTGGACTTAGGCCTTTTAAGTTAAAGTGTGTTTTTATATGTTATATTAATTACTCAAGCAAGCTCCCCAAGGTATTTATCCTCCCAATAAGTGGTATTAGAGCCTAGGGTTAGGCTTGAGTGGGAGCAATGGCAGAGGAAACATAAAAGACGTCTAGAATAGAAAAATTCGATGGCACAAACTTTGATTTCAAGAGGATGCAAATCGAGGACTACCTCTATGGGAGGAAGTTGCAAATCAGATTAACTCTGTTAAGGTCTATTGCACACAATGTTATGTGGAAGACAATAGTAGATTTGATGAAGGCTTTGTCTAGTATGTAGGAAAAGCCAAGAATGCATCAATAGCATAACATCTGAATGAATTTAGCGCCATCACAAATCAACTATCTTCTATAGAAATTGATTTTGATGATGAGATTCGTGCACTGGTTGTTTTGGCTTCTTTGCCAAACAGTTGGGAGGTTATGAGAATGGCAGTAAGCAATTCTACCGGAAAAGAAAAGCTGAAGTATAATGACATACGAGATTTAGCTCTGGTTGAGGAGATTCGCAAAAGAGATGTAGGTGAAACCTCAAGATCTAGTTTTGCCTTAAACCTTGAGACAAGAGATAGAGGTAATGACAAAAATTCAAATTGGGGCAGATCAAAATCTAGAAATTCCAATCAGAACAGAAGTAAATCTAGATCTAGCCAACAAGTACAATGTTGAAACTGTGGCAAAGTTGGCCACTTTAAGATGCACTGCAAAAGCCCTAAGAAGAAGAACTATGATGATTCTGCTAATGTTATAACAAATGAGGTACATGATGTACTACTTCTTGCTGTAGATAGTCCACTTGATGATTGGGTTTTGCACTTAAGAGCTTTGTTTCATACCACTCCATGTCAAAAAATCATACAGAACTATGTTAGAGGTGATTTTGGTAAGGTGTATTTGACTGATGGAGAAGCCTTGGATGTTGTGGGTATGGGAGACGTACGGATTATATTGCCTAGTGGGTCTATCTGGTTATTGCAGAAGGTTTGACATATTCCTGACCTAAAGAGGAATCTGATTTCTTGTTAGACAACTTGATGATGAAGGGCATGCAATACTATTTGTTGGTGGTACTTGGAAGGTTACAAAAAGAGCCATGGTATTGGCTCGTGGAAAAAAAACTAGTGCTCTGTATATGACCTCAAGTTTAGAGAAGCAATTGTAGTTGCTAAAGCAGGTATTGATGCAAGTTTATGGCACCGCAGACTTGATCACATGAGTGAGAAAGGGATGAAGATGTTATTATTAGAAGGGAAATTGCCAGAATTGAAGTCTATTAATTTTGATATGTGTAAAAGCTACATCTTAGGAAAGCAGAAAAGGGTGAGCTTCTTGAAAACTGGCAGGACACTGAAGGCTAGAAAATTGGAGTTAGTAGACATTGATTTGTAGGGGCCTTCTTTGGTTGCATCCCTTGGAGGTTCAAGTTATTACATCACTTTCATTGACGACTCAAGCAGAAAAGTATGAGTTTATTTTTTGAAAAATAAATTTAATGTATTTGAGACTTTTAAGAAGTGGAAGGCCATGGTTAAGACAGAAACAAATTTTAAAGTAAAATGTCTAAGGTCAGACAATGGAGGAGAGTACATAGATAGAGGGTTCAATGAGTATTGTGTTGCACATGGAAATAAGATGGAGAAGACCATTCCTAGGACATCACAGTAGAATGGTGTGGTTGAGCACATGAACAAAACTCTTAATGAGCATGCTAGGAGTATGAGGTTGTATGTTGGATTACCAAAAATTTTTTGGGCTGATGCTGTTAGTATTGCAGCTTTCCTGATAAACCGAGGACCATTAGTTCCCATGGAGTTCCTAAAGAGGTTTGGAGTGACAAAGAGGTAAAGTTTTTCCATTTAAAAGTTTTTGGTTGTGTTTCTTATGTTCATATTGATTTTGATGCTTGTAGTAAACTTGATGCAAAGTCTAAAATACGTTTTTTTTTTTATTGGCTATGGTGATGAGAAATTTGGCTATTGTTTTTAGGATGAACAAAACTAGAAAATCACCAGAAGCAAAAATGTGATATTTAATGAACAGGTATGTACAAGGACAGATCAACTGTAGTGCCAAATATTATAGAGATAGATCAAAAGAAATTTGAGTTTGTCAACTTAGATGAATTGACTGAAAATACTGTCTAGAAAAGGGATGAAGAAGAAAAGGAGAATGTAAATTAGCAGGTAGATCAGAGTACACCTGTAGTTGAAGTCCGTAGATCTTCTAAGATCACTAGACCTTCATGGTGTAATTCACATGTGCTAAATTATCTGCTGTTGACTTATGGTGGTGAGCTAGAATATTATGATGAAGCCTCGCAAGATAAAAATTCAAGCAAGTGAAAGTTAGCCATGAAGGATGAGATGGATTCTTTGTTGGGGAATCAAACATAGGAACTGACTAAAATGGCAGAAGGAAAGAATGCTTTGCAACACAAGTGGGTATACAGAATAAAGAATGAGCATGATGGTAGCAAATGCTACAAGGTCAAATTAGTTGTCAAAGAGTTCAAACAGAAGAAGGGCATCGACTACTTAAAAATATTTTCTTCAGTTGTGAAGATGTCAACAATTAGACTAATACTGGGAATGGTGGCTATAGAGAATCTACATTTTGAATAGTTAGATGTGAAGATATCATTTCTTCTTGGTGACTTGGAGGAAGACATTTACATGAGTCATCCAGAAGGGTTTATTGTTCAGGGATAAGAGAGTCTAGTTTGCAAACTAAGAAAGAGCTTTTATAGCCTAAAGCAAACTCCAAGACAATCGTACACGAAATTTGATAGTTTTACGAATAGAACTGGGTTCAAGAAATGTGAAGCTGATTATTGTTGCTATGTTAAGTTCTTTGACAATTCTTATATTACTTTACTATTGTATATGGATGATATGCTCATTGCAGGGTCTAGCACTGAGGAGATTAATAATCTAAAGAAGCAATTGTCAAAATAGTTTACAATGAAGGATTTGGGTGTTGCAAAACAAATCCTTAGTATGAGAATCACTAGAGATATGGCTAATGGTGTATTAAAGCTTTCATAGGCAGAATATGTGAAGTAGATTCTCAGTAGGTTCAACATGAATAAAGCTAAACTAGTGAGCACACCCTTGGGTAGTCATTTCAAACTAAGTAAAGAACAGTAACTGAAGACAAAAGAAGAAAGGGACCATATGAGAAAAGTGCCCTATGCCTCAGCTATTAGCAGCTTGATGTATGCTATGGTGTGTACAAGACCAAACATTGCACATGCAGTGAGAGTTATGAGTAGATACATGAGTAGGCCAGGAAAGCAGCATTAGAAGGCAATCAAGTAGATTCTGAGGTATCTAAGAGGTTCAACAGATACATGTTTTTGCTTCACAAGTGCAAGTTTGAAATTGCAGGGTTATGTAGATGTTGATTTAGTAGGTGATATTGATAGTAGAAAGAGTACTAGTGGGTTTGTATTTACTTTGGGTGGTACAACTATATCTTGGGCTTCAAATCTACAAAATATCGTTGCTATATATACTACAGAAGTTGAGTACGTTGCAGTGATTGAAATTGGAAAGGAGATGATTTGGCTGCATAACTTCTTGGATGAATTGGATAAGAAGCAAGAGATGGGCATTCTATATAGTGGTAGTCAGAGTGCAATTTTTCTTACTAAAAATTTGGCTTTTCATTCAAAGTCGAAGCATATGCAAATGAGATACCATGTTATCCGTTTCCTTGTTGAAGATAAACTGGTAATACTTGAGGAGATTCGTAAATCTTAAAACTTGGCAGACATGTTGACTAAGGGTGTCACTATTAAGAAGCTGAAGCTGTGTGCAATTTCAGTTGGTCTTCTAGCTTAAGGACAGGAGAATAAGTTGCAGTGATAAGGATTGTCTTTGGAGGATTGTGGTTGATGTTGGTCATTGAACTAGTCTCCAAGTGGGAGACTTGTTGGGTTTTGTGGAGCCTAGTTGTGTTTGATTTGGATTATGACTAGGCCCAAAATAATATTGTTACAGTTTTTAATGGGAGATTTTCTAAGGCTTAGTCCATGGAGCGGAGGCTTGGGCCGATAGGCCAAAGTCGTAGTGCTCATATAAAAATTCTGCGCAGGATATAAAATTGTTGTTTTGGAGATTAGGGTTTTATATTGTTTTCGAGAGAGAAAACTGTATTGCCGCACTTTGTATTTTTTCCCGAGAATAGTGAAATCCCTGCAATTTCGTGGACGTAGAAAAATTGCCGAACCACATAAATACTGTCTTGTGTGTGATTATTTTTCTTTGACACATTTTTCTCTAAGTTTGCATCTCATAGATTTGGGAATTTCGTGTATATTTCCATCACCATTGTGCTTGAAATTGCATCAATTTCGGCAATAAATAAGTCCTAGAACTATCTTGCCTCTTTTTATGGCTATGTTACTCTAATAACAACAAACAATATCAACAATTATAAAAATTTTTGTGTCCTTAATGTTGTGCTAAAGGTTAAGGCCCACAAACTAACAAGATCTCAACTAGGCATTAAGTTGTTGAAGCTATAAGAGGATGGAAACTGGTCATATAGAGTGATGCAATGCACCATTTTCGAAAGTTAATTGGTGCAATGCAAGTCACTATCTTGAAACTGGTCATATAGAGTGGTTAACATTTATTCTTGCTTTAAATGTTAACCACTCTATATGACCAGTTTCAAGATAGTGACTTGCATTGCACCAAATAACTTTCGAAAATGGTGATTACATACATGTGCATTACAAATAAAAATATTGTATATTTGGCAAAATGGATCTTAAATGAATGGTTGATATTATCTTCGGCTGCCCCACTTGAGTTTTGCATCTGAACCATCTTTTAAACATCGTACAAAGTAGACAATATCTTTGGCTGTCCATATTCTTATATATTTGGCACTATCTTAAAAATATTGTATATTTGGCAAATGTATATATGTTATTATGAAAAAGGTTTGGTTAGCGGGTGCTCTTAAAGTATTTGTTAATGAACTATTTTAAGAAAGTTTTAATAACACTTTTATAAGAAATATACAAAGCTGTTAAAATTATTAGTTGTATTTTTCTTTTTTCACAAAAAATTTCTAAAAATATTTTCTAAATTAATGCATTCAGAGCATCCGTTAATTTTTTTTGTCAAAATTACGATGATATAAATTGACATGAAACTATCAATAATTAACAATGAGGAGCTACTACATTGTCACAATAAAAAATGCCAAGAGGCCATGAAAGATTTAACGTATTTCCTAAAAGTATGAAAATTTATTATTAATTCAAAAGAATAAAAAAATTCATAACTTACATAAAAAAATCCCTTCTCAAAAAAAAAAAAAAAAAAAAAAACTTACATAAAAAAATTAAAATAAAGAAAAAAAATAATAAAAAGTTGAAATGCTGTGAAATTAATCCCCCTTATGAAAATCCATATATATTTAAATGATTCCTTGTCTCAAACTGTTTATAAACAACTTGATTCATTTATAGCTCTAGAAGTTGTTGATCTATTACCATGAGTTAAAATAATATTTTACTGAGAATGAAGCTTTTATTCACAAAACATTTTTTTTTTTCTAGAAAACTAATTTTTGAGCCTACTTTTCAATATTTTTATTCGTTTTTTAATAGGTAAATAACAGGGAAGAGAGAAGGGGAGGTGAGGTTAGAATAACAGGCATGAGTCATTATAGAGCACTTACTTTTTTTTTTTTTTTTTGAGAATCAAATAGAGCACTTACTTTGAACCAAAGTTTTAATGAAGTAGTCAATTACCAGAAGAAAGTGTTTGATATCAATGAGGCTCATCTTTGAATTATCTTCTTCAGTGAGACTGACGAGTGAATCTAGGACATCGTTGCTTTCTTTATGAGAACCCTTTGATGAAGCTCTTAATTGTAGTCGTTGATTGATGATACCATAAAAAATCCCAAATAAGTTTGAGAAATAAATCTTGTCCTTTTGCGTACACCTTGGGGGTCAATCAAACGAAGCGCTAGAAAATAGTTTGCGATATTTGGCTTTCCAGCTTCTTCGGTTACACCACACACAAGGTCCTAAAACTCATGGGGGAGATTTGAGTCATATTGGGCCAGGTCAATAGAGAAAAAGGAGTTTGATATGGCATTAAGGACTGTTGTGAGCACTGCTCTGCACCAGTTTTGCAACTTTGGTTAACATGGTCAAGTAGTTCTTGTACCTTGGTTTGTCGAAGGGCTTGTGTGGCATCAAGAGGTTTTGCAGCAAATATTTGAGTGGCGGAAGCTTTCCTAAGGTTCTTCCATTTAGAATTTGTGGTAATCCAAGCCATTGAAACTTTCTGGTGGTTGAATACATGGAGCACATTTGGAATGGTTTGGCTAGAGAAAGCTTCGTCATTTTTTTGAAGTGCTTCTTTAGCTAAGTTTGGAGAGGAAATGACTATGGTGGTCATGCTCCCAAGCTTGAGAGTCATTAAGGGTCCATAAGTTTTGGAGAGCTTTGCAAGAGCTTGGTGGGGTAATTTGCCAAGCTCCAAGATGTTACCAATGATTGGAAAAGGGTGAGGCACTGGGGGGTCCAGGGGGAGAGTCTGGCTTGCTAGATCGAAGGTGAGCACACGCATTGATGCTCACACAAAGGGAAGTATCAGCAACAATACTAGGTAGTAGTCCATTAATTCTTGAAGTTGGTTAATGTTTCTTGTGGGTCATATTTTCGTTTGGTAGAAGAATAGATTATAGAGAAGACAATCAAAAAGGAAACACATAGAACATGCTTCGGTGTCCTGTCTATTTTGTACGATGTTAGGAAAAAAAACAAAACAAGGATATGGACAGCCAAAGATATTGTCTACTTTGTACGATGTTTAAAACATGGTTCAGATGCAAAACTCAAGTGGGGCAGCCGAAGATAATATCAACCATTCATTTAAGATCCAATTTTGTGCTGGTTACAAGTTTTTGCTGTTGATGGGATTCAAATTGTCCTGTTAAAGATATTTTCAAATTCGCTTCATGTGACTCTGTATGTCTAATGGTCCGAGCGGTCTAGTTATATTGTAAAATCCTATATCATAAAATCCATCTCTGTTTAAATCTTGCCTAGAGTTCATTGTAACACAATTGAGAATATAAAAGATGTTGCCACGCAGGATTTTATTATGTGGATTCAGGCTGTTTAGCTCAATCACGTAATCCCTTTGTGTTCTCTCTTCCTCTTTTACTTTTGTTTATGTTTTCTTGTAATCTTTAATTTCATCACCTACAATAAGAGTCGACCATATGAGGCAGTCTTTCGGCTATAAGTTCGGACAGACAAAAAAGGCAAATACAAAGGCCAGGATAAATGCCAAACGATTATCCATTTTGAAAGCAAGATTACTGGGCTGTAGATGGAATTCGAACCTTATTTGACAATAAAGTACTCTACTAATTGTAGTAACTAGAACTCATTGTAGAACTATAAAATAATGATGTATGATATATAATTGTCTTCCTCTATTATGCTTATGGAAAATCCTAATATTGAAGACATTTTATATTAAACACAGATAGAGTCACATCAATATTGGGCTAAGAACAAACAATGAAAGTTACAAGGATTTGATGGGAATAGCTCGGAGGGGCACTTCCCTATGTAAGGTTAGCCCAAATGTCTCACCCATGTCCATGTGTTCTGGCCTCCTCTCATTTGGGAGCTTCCAAGCATAGTAGTGAACAAGAGAAGCTAACATTAAGTGCACCATTCTGTTAGCTAATGGCAATCCAGGACATATTCTTCTTCCGGCTCCAAAGGGAATTAGCTCAAAATCTCTGCCTTTAAAGTCAATGTCTTGCTCTAAAAACCTTTCGGGCATAAATAAATTGGGGTTTTGCCATATGCTTGAGTCTCGTCCCATTGCCCACACATTTATTAGTATTTGTGCATTTTTGGGCACGATAAAGCCACATATTTCTATGTTTGTTTCAGCCTTATGGGGAATTAGAAAAGGCACTGGAGGGTGCAATCGAAAAGTTTCTTTCACTACAGCTTGAAGATAATGGAACTTTGAGATGTCTGATTCTTGAACATGCCCACCCTTGCCTAGGACTTCTTCAAGCTCATCTTGGGCTTTTGCCATTTTTTCCGGGTTGTGTAATAACACTGCCATTGCCCATTCCACTGTGCTTGATGTTGTGTCGATACCTGCAAGAAATAAGTCCTACAATAAAGGAGATGAGAACTGATTGACTAAATTTATGGCCTATTATAATCGGTGAATAATAAAAAATAGTGTGAGTATCACTACAAGTCATGTTGGTAACTGTTAGTGCAGTCCCCAACATTACTACTGGTGCTAAAGGTTAACACCCACAAAGTAACAAAGATACTAAGGAAGTGAATCTGTAGTTATCTCAATGCTTCATTATAATAAATAAACATATAAAATAAACAAACATATATAAGTATACCAATATTTATCAAAAAAAAAAAAAACAAATAACAATACACTGTTATCTAAACTAAATATAATATAAAATATAGTACAACATTAGAAGTGTATTACTGAAAAAAAAAACAAGAAGTTGTAGTTGTAGACCACATACATTTACCCCGTTACAAACATTCACACGGTTTTGTCTACGAAATAGATAGGTAGCAAAGTAGAGTAAGTCTAGTGCTATAAAATTTTTCACAATTTTGCCATAATTTTGCTACATGGTGACTCGTGACTCGTGACTCGTGAGTAGTGAAATTATGAACCCCAATAAATATACTATTATATTTTCACCACCTACAACTCATCACTTACCAAAATTGTGGCAAAATTGTGAAAAAGTATATAGTATTAGACTTACTTAGCACCACAGCACTATCATGGAACCTAAATATAAAATAATAAAATAATACTATATGTTCAACCTCTAAATCACAAAAAATATCTACTCAACTATCAAAGGTCTATTGATATAGACTTCATTTTTTTTTTTTTTTTTTTTTATACTAGATAGAAATCTTTTTTTGTTTAATCTAATCGACTCTTCCTTTTCCCTTCACAAAAACTTACACCTGTGGAATGACTATTTATTATTTTATAACACCAATAAAGTTTAGTCTCTACAAGAACTTATATTTGTAGAATAATTAATTATTACCTAGCATCACCAACAAAGTTTAGTTTCAGTTATTAGATCTCAAACACAAACAGAGAGACTGATACCAATGCATACAGCAGACTGATGAATAGATCTGCAGGAATCCGGCACAGGTCTTCGAGTAGGGCTGGAGTGAAGTCTGGCTATGGCTCAGGCGGCAACTAAAGTTGGGTTTTATTACTATTCAGATTTGGGTTTAATTACTATTCAGATTTGGGTTTTTTACTAAGCCGTAGAATTATAATTTTTTTTTTTTGAATTTATAGGAGTCCTTATTTACAAAGGTTTTGTTTGATAATGCTACTAATTTGGGTATAGTTAAAGTTATTTTGTTGTTTGTATCTATTTGGAGGGATGACCAGTTATGGTTCAATGAATGGGCTAGATTTTTATTTTTATTTTTTAAAACCAATTTTAAAATTCGATGGAGGCCCAAATCAATTTCCTGAGAAGATTCTAAACCAGTACTATTTTTTTCCCTCAAATCCTAGGGGTGCCAGTGGGTGTATTTGCAAATTTAAGATAATTTTCAAATTTGGTAGCACTGTAAGTAGAATTTATGAAAAGCTAGGATGAGTGGATGATCATTTAAACCTGCCCTTGCAAGTTCTCACCTCACCCGCCCTTAATGGTCAGGTTTTACCTGGCCCGCATAACACGGATGAGGGCTAACATTTTCCTTCGCATCCTTTCTGTTTATATTTTAACAATTACATTTTTTTCTTTTTAGGTTTTTATTATTATTTATTTATAAGAAATACATGTGTTTTTACTCTTTTAACTTTAAATTTATGATGTTTTCATATATTGTATTATTGAATCATACTTTTATGTTTTAATATTTACATTGTTTATATTTTCTTTATTATTTTTTTGCTATGTTTGAATTGTCTTTTATTTTATTTTTATTTCTTGAATTGTTGTATTTTTATGATTTGAAAATGTATTGTAAAGTTAGAACTTTTTTATTTTTTATTTTATTTTTATATGTATATATATATTTTAATGTTTTATGAAGATTTAATTTACTGCATTCAAAATAAAATTATAATAAATTAAATATATAAAAAATCTAAGTGTGGTGGGATGGATACCCACGGGTATCCACTAGAATGCGGAGGGAACAAACCACCACCTTCCCTCCTAAAAGCAGCCTTTTAGCTTTGCCACTCTAAGGTGGTGCTGTGGTAGTGGGTCGAGTTTGCTGGCTGTGGTGGTGGTGTTGTGATGATGGTGATTGACTTTGGGGCATGGGTTTAGTGGTTGTGGGTTGAAGAGGGAGAATAGAGAGATAGAGAAGAAGAGAGAGAAATAATAAATAAATGAATAGTGTTTAATTCTATAGATAAAGTAGCATTTTTTGAGTGCCAAAAGCCAAAATTTTAAAATCATAAATCGATTGATGTATTAGTTTGATGATAAAGAGTTATTATTATGAGCGGACGTTATAGGTTGTAAAACTCTAAAAAAAAAAAAAAAAAATAGCCATCAACTTGTTGAAGCTATTTGAGGGATGGCAACTGGTCGTACAGAGTGATTACCATTAATTCTTGCTTCAAATGTTCTATCATCTATGATTAGCATTAAACACCTTTATGGTTAGCACGAAAAAGGAGAAAGATGCACCCTACCTATGTTTTCTTGCTGTAAACACGTTTTTTCAAGATAGTTGCACCAATTAACAGTCAAAATGGTTACCATATACATGCATTACAAATCAATATATGGTCTAATTGTCAAAATGGGGTTCGTTAAGTCTTTCCCTATTTGCCAAAATGATGATGATATATGTTGACTTCAGACTATCGACAACGATGATGAGCTAGTACATTGTAAGAAGCCAAGAAATTTTTTATTCATTTCCTGAAAGTAAGAAAATTCTAACTTACTCCAAAGAAAATAAAATAAAGAGAAACAAAAACAAAAACAAAAATAAAAATTGATACAGGTCTCCTATGAATTTTTTTATACAGGTCCAATGAAATTAGTCCACCTTATGAAAAAACCTATTTTTCAAGTGATTTCTTGTTTCAGTTTAATTACACATCTTTTTGTATTTCTCAAAATTAAGATATATATATATATATATATATCATCTCTATTAAAGCAGAACTTATTGATCAATTACCATGAATTAAAACAGTATTCGACTTAGAACATGGTTTATACATATTCACAAAAGTCAACATTTTTCACCTAATATTAAACATAATTATTTGTTTCATAGATAAATAATGAGGGAGGAGGAGATGGGTTTGAACCCAAACATGATATACCACAGAATATTAAAGGTAGGTAGTCAATTACCAGAAGTAAATGTTTAATATCGAGGAGGCTTATCTCTGAATTATCTTCTTCAACGAGACTGAGGAGTGAATCTAGTACATCGTTGCTTGCTTTAGAACCCTCTGATGAAGCTCTTAATTGAACTCGTTGATTGAAGATACCATCAAAAATCCCAAATAATTTTGTGAAATAAATGCTTGTCCTTTTGCGTACACCTTGGGGGTCAATCAAACGAAGTGCTGGGAAATAATCAGCAATATTTGGCCTTCCAGCTTCATCAGCTACACCACACACAAGGTCCCGGAACTCTTGGGACAAATTGGAGTCATATTGGGCCAAGTCCATAGAGAAACAAGTGTTTGATATTGAATTAAGAACTGTTGTGAACACTAATCGACCAATATCAATGGGTGCACCACTTCTGCAACTTTGGTCAACATGGTCAATTAGTTCTTGTACCTTTGTTTGTCGAAGGGCTTGTGTGGCATCAAGACGTTGTGTAGCAAATATTTGGGTAGCACAAGCTTTCCTAAGGTTCTTCCATTTCGAATTTGTGGGCAACCACCCGATTGAAAATTCGTGGTGGTCAAATACATGTGCCATGTCTGGGATGGTTCGGCTAGAGAAAGCTTGGTCATTTTTTTGAAGTGCTTCTTTAGCTAAGTTTGGAGAGGAAATGACAATTGTTGTTATGCTCCCAAGCTTGAGAGTCATTAAGGGTCCATAAGTTTTGGAGAGCTTTGCAAGAGCTTGGTGGGGTAAGTTGCTAAGTTGCAAGATGTTTCCAACGATTGGAAAAGGCTTGGGGCCTGGGGGGAGAGTCTGGCTTGCTAGTTTGAAGGTCAGCACACGAATTGATGCCCACACAAAGGGAAGTATCAGCAAAAATACTAGGTAGTAGTCCATCGTTAACTCAAAGTTGGTTTGTATTTCTTGTGTTGGGCACTAGAAAGTGGTGGATGTTCATCCAGATTCCAGAAGAAGAAAGCTAGGGGTGTGCCTCAAATTGATTGTGGATTAGAACAAGATTCGGATACAAATGTCAACTAAAGCGGTCGAATATAAAATTAGCCATTGCTTTAAGAGCCTATTTTATTTTTATTAGAAATTTGGACTTTGCTAGTGAAGTTTTGGCTGTTGATGGAATCTAATAAATTGTTCAATTAAAGGTATAATTGTATTTTCTTTATGAAATTTATTAGGTCCAAGTATTCCAATTATATTGTATAATCCAATCTAGGGCAAATCCTATTTCTATAGTCTCTATTTATACCATCATTTCCTTTTACAAAAAAAAAAAAAAAAAAAAATCATACCATGATTAAAGTTTATTGTAACTAATCACATTTCGAATATAAAAGATGTAGCAACCTAATACTTTATCCTGTAAATGTAGATTGTCAAGCAAATCACATAATTTCTTTGTATTCTCTTTTTCTCGTTTACTTATATTTCCATTTTCTTTCCATCTTTAATTTAACGCATTCAATAAGAGTTGTCTATATTTTAGTGAAATTTGGTGTTTAAACAGAGATTGTAGGGGATCTTGATTATATTATGATTTTTTGGAATAATTTAAAGTATGTTTCAATTGGTACTAGTATGCTGCCCATTTTGATGTAAGTTTTATGTGTGTGTGTATATATATATATAATATAATGTAATATAATATAACTTTATAATCAATCAAGTTTTTAAAAATAAATCAAAGATTATAATTTAATAATAAGTTTATTTTAAGTGAAACACTATTACCAAAAATTTGTAAAATTATAATACTATTTCCATTGGAAACTTAATTATCAACAGTTTCAAGTGTGGTTGTGAAAAACAATCACCAAAAGAAAAAGGTGATGAAGGATGACTTGCACAATTAATTTATAAAGAGAAAAAAGGTAAAATATTCAACAATGGTAGATCTAAATAGCAGATTGAAAGATAAGAAAGGCTAAGGAAGGCTTTTATTGACATAGAAAAAAGTTTCTCGAGGTAAATTGGATAAGATCAAAAGACTAAAAACTCTTACACATATTCACTGGCTACAACTTTCTCTCTCTTGTTCTTCTCTAAACTTCTTCTCTTAATTTTATTGAACCCCTCAACCTGTTGTACCTCCCCTCCTTTTATAGACATTTTCCCCTTCCCTCTCTCCCTAGCTGGCCTATTTCCAATTGGATTTGGGAGATACTTATCCTATTACCTCTTTACTTTGCCACTTTTTCATCATGAAATTGGATTTTTGGGGGTGTTTCCATTGTTTAGGTTAGTCAATTAGCATTTAACGTGACAGAGATTAGGTGAAAACATCTCATTAATGCGGAGGTGATTGCTACAGTGGTCCTTATCTCTTCATAGTGTTTCTTGTGGTGAGTTTGATGGAAGGTGGCATCTCGGTCTAGAGGAGAACTAGTCACCCGTGGTTCCTTGCGTATTTACTATAGGAAAGGCTTTGCTTAATTATCACCTTGGTAGTGAACCTTAGTGATGGAAGTCCACCCGGTCCTCCACAGGATCCACTCCGGGGAGTTATCTTTTATTCCCTGGGCCTTCATTCATATCCATATCTTTGGGCCAGACCCATCTTTTAAGAAATCATCTGTTGGGCATTTGGCTCTCAGCCCGAGCTTATGTTCATCCCCCCACATTAAGAATTTTAAAAGAAGTCTTATTATTTATTTTGAATTAATTTAATATATTATAATTATTGGGTTTTAGTAAAAATTTGATCGTATCACATATATTGTATTAATTTTAATATATTATAATTTTCAATTAAACACGCAGAAAAATTCACATATATTGTTGGACTAATAACAAATATCGAAGTCACAAGGATCTAATGGGGATAGCTCGAAGGGGCTCTGCCTTACGTAAAGTAAGCCCAAACATCTCACCGACGTCCAAGTCTTCTGGCTTCATCTCATCGGGAAGCTTCCAAACAAATTGGTGAATAAGAGAAGCCAAGATCAAGGGCACCATTCGGTTAGCTAATGGCAATCCAGGGCATATCCTTCTTCCAGCTCCAAAGGTTATCAGTTCAAAATCTTGGCCCTTAAACTCAATTGCATGCTCTAAAAACCTTTCAGGCATAAATAAATTTGAGTTTGGCCATGTGCTAAAGTCTCGTCCCATTGCCCACACATTTATTAGTATTTGTGCATTTTTGGGCACAATGAAGCCACATATTTCTACGTCTATCATAGCCTTACGGGGAAGTAGAATTGGCGCTGATGGGTGGAATCTTAAGGTTTCTTTCCCTATAGCTTGAAGATAAAGGAACTTTGATATGTCTAATTCTTGAATACACCTAGCCTTGCCTAGGACTTCTTCAAGCTCAACTTGGGCTTTTGTCATTTTTTCTGGGTTTTGTAATAACATTGCCATTGCCCATTCCATTGTTCCTGACATTGTCACGATTCCTGCATGAAATAAATCTTGCAATAAAGAAGTGTGAGAGCTAAGTTGCTTAAGATTATCACCTAGGTTATGCTAATCACAACAAATAATATCGATAATTATAAAAAAGTGTTGTGTCCTTAACGTTACTATTGGCGCTAAAGGTTAAGGCCCACACAAACTAACAAAGATCTTAACTAGGCATTAAGTTGTTGAAACTTGAAACTATATGAGGATGGAAACTGGTCATATAGAGTACTGATTAACATTCATTCTTGCTTTAAATGTTCTATGAAATTTCCAAATATGTGAATTGTTTGAGCACATAAATAACACACTATCATTCAGATTTTTTTTTTTTTTTTTGAGTGGACTATCAAATTTTTTATTTTTAGAATGAATATGTGTAAGCTTTATTACTCAATGGATAGAATATCTAACATAAAAAAAGACATTATGTCTAGAGGAACAGACTCAATCCAGACTACAATATGAAAAGAAAGCCTTGCTCTTTGGGCTAAGGCATGGACAACGGAGTTGCTTTGTCTACCCACATGAGAGAAGGAAAAGCTTTGAAAAGAGCTTACATAAGACAATGTGTGTTTTAGAATATGACCAATAGAGGAATGTGGCCATTCTCCATTTCTTAGAGACTTTATCACAAACTCAAAATCTTCCTCGAATGAAGATTGTTGAATACCACATTCATAGGCAAAGAGGGTTGTCTTTTCTGTGTTGAGTTTTTGGCCCAAAGCTTTTTCATAAATCTCCATAATGTGTTTTAATGGTCTGAACATCCCCTAAACTAGCTCGGCAAAAGAGGAGATTGTCATCTGCAAAAAATAGATGAGAAATTTTTGGCCCATTTTTACAAAGTGAAACACCTTGGATATTTTCTTTGGTTATTGCTATCTGGAGCAGCCCATTTAAACCTTCTAAACAAACCAAAAATGGGTACGGCGAAAGGGGGTCGCCTTGCTTAATCCCCCTTGTTGGAACAATGTGTCTTTGTGGTTCACCGTTTACTTAGATGGAGTATGTGATTGATCTATTGCATTCCAAAATCCAGCCCACCCATTTACTGTTGAGCCCCATCTGCAACATGATTTTTTCTAAGAAAACCCATTCAACTCTATCGTAGGTCTTACTCATATCCAATTTTAGTGCCAAGTGACCCCTTTTCCCAAACTTCTTTGTCTTCATATGATGCAGTGTTTCGAAAGCCACTAGGATGTTATCTGATGTGGCTTTGTCAGATTGGAAAACACTCTGTGATTCAAAGATAAGCTGAGGCAGAATTCTTTTTAATCTGTTTGACAACATTTTTGAGACAAATTTATACAAGATTACATAAAGCAATGGGACGAAATCATTAGCTTTATCTGGACAGTTTACTTTTGGAATAAGAGTTAAGAAAGTGTGATTCAAACTTAGAGGTATTTGACCTGATCGAATTTAGACAAGATAGGACTGCATTGACAACATCATTTCCCATGCTTGACCAGTAGTGTTGGAAAAAGATTGGAGGCATTCTGTCAGGATCCGGGGCCTTTAGAGGGGCCATTTGTTTCAGGGCCGCCTGCACTTCAATTTTTGAGAAATCTGCAGTCAAAGTTGAGTTCATATCCTCAATAACACATCTGCTAGTGAGCTGAACCACCTCTTCAATTCCATTCGGACCTGCAGTTGAGAATAGTTGCTGATAGTAGTCCACAAGAACTGCTGCAATTTTTCATCCCCTCTCTGCATCACTCCAGCAACATCTTTGATCTCAGAAATAGTATTTTTCCGGAATTTATGAGATGCTCTATTATGGAAGTAACCTGTGTTCTTGTCCCGCGAAACCATCCAACGATCATGGGAGCGCTGCTGCCACATCTTTTCCTCGTCTTAACAATATTTGCACTTCTTCCTTGAGCTGTATAAAGAAGTCCACACCACCTCCCCTTACTGCCAACTCCTCCGCTGCTTTCATGCTCTTCTTTTTTTCACTCAAAGTGCGAGACACATTGCAGAAATTATTCTTACTCCAACCTGTCAATTTTTTCTGGCATGTGTTTATTTTTTCTATTACCTTGAACATTGGTGGACCTTCTGGATTTATACTCCAAGCAGTAGTCACCGTGTCATGGCAACCATCATCCTCAAGCCACATATGCTCAAAACGCCAAGGTCTATTTGGTTTTACAACAAAACCACTGGGTAGAATTAAGATAGGTTTATGATCCGATGATATCATATATCATTCAAAGCTAATGATGAAAAAAGAGAGGTAGAAATTATAGGAGAGGAACCACCTATATTAGGATCAGTAAATGTCCCAGCAGGCACATCAGAGGACTCCAAATTTGGAATGGAATCTGAATAATTATCCACTCCCTCCATATAATCATATATTTTCAACATACCATCAATTTCTTCTAATTGCCGTGCAAAAAAAACTCTCTGGCATCCTTGACCCTCAAAACCCTAAGGAAAATCATCCTCATCATGAGATGGCTTCATAATTTTTGGAAAAGAATTTAAAATTGGCTCGGATTCAGGGATTACCTTCTCTGAGTGGACAACTGTGTGACTGGACTGCTTTGCGACATGCACCGTGGGTGACTGAGGAACCTCCCTGACCGGTTGGTTTTTTTTTTTTTTTTTTTGGTTCTTCCTTCTTTTGCTTGTAGAATTTGGGAACTGTAATTGTAGACTTTTTTGACATGGAAAAAGGAGGGGCGCGAAGCCAAGGGCCAAACTGTCGTGATTCAATTTGGCGAGAACCCTCGCTATCAATCCACAAATTACAGTCTCTATCCCAATGAGTAATACATCCAAACTGTCGTGATTCAATTCGAAGAGCCACTAGGTGCATGCTTATCGAAGCTCCAAGGTTGGTTTTAAAGAATCCGATCAGTTTCGAGTTTATTATCAAAGATGAAGATAACTATATGATTTCCCAAATCTTTAATCCTAAAACCGTTTCGAGACCGCCATAATTGAGTGAAAGTCCTCGCAATGGACTCTGTATTCAATATGCGGTTTGTGTAGAATTTGGCAGCAAGAATGAATTCGTTGGAACTCATTTCTTTGTGTAAACTAAATCGATCCCCCTCTTGTTCAGAGAGAGAAAACCGACACCATTTGTTTGTGATTTCTTCCATGGTAGACTAGTGTTTCCCTAAACCCCAAAAGAAAAACCCCACAAGCCCTACAGATAAACGCTGTTTATCAGAGGGGACAGAAAAGCCTTCACTATGGAAGGGACAATCGTTCTACTGTTCTTAGAGAAGTTTTGGGAGCGCCCAAAGACTTTCGCTAGCAAACAGAGGGGACTATCATTCTGAAGATAGTTGCACAAGTTGCACCAATTAACGTTCTAAAATTGTGAACCTATACATGTGCATTACAAAGCAAATTATGGTTATACTTGGCAAAATGGGGGTCATAAATGTGTTCATGGGGAATGTCTTTATGTAATTGTCAAAATTACGATGATATATGTTGACGCCAAATTATCAATTACGATGAAGAGCTACTATATCGTCACAATAATAAGAAGCGAAGAAATATTTTACTCATTTCCTGTATGTATGAAAATTTATTATTAATTCTTTAAATAATATTCATAATTTACTAAGAAAAAAAGAAAAGAAAAGAAATTACAAAATGTTGATACAGGCCTCTTTAGTGGCGGCTCTAGAAATTTTTATGAGGATGATCATTAAGAAACTTAAATTAAACAAAATTTAATATAAATAAAACTTGAATATATCAACTTCATAAAAAAAAAAAAGTGCAAGTACATAGTCTTAAAATTTTCTTCTACGAGTTTTTTATATTTTGAAATTGTTGTATGATAGTTTTATTATTAATGCTATCAGCTATATCTTTTCAATGTACCTAACCAAATAATCACTAAGCTACTAATGTCGATCTCATTCAATTACCAACATCTTGCCTAAATAAGTATCAATAAAAAAAAAAAATACATCGTCCTTTTTTATCATCCTGATAAGAACTTCATTATAAATACGCTATTTTTTATTTTATCCTAATCATTAGCATAAAAAGATGAGACATTTTCTTATAGCCTAGGATCTAAAAGAATATTATTCAAGTCAATAAAAATTTGCTTAGAAGATGAATTTTGCAATACACATGATAGCAAAAGAATAGAGGTTAAATAATAAGTTCATTCAATATATTCAACTTAGCATTAAACCGTTAAATTAATCATGTTCAATAAAATATTCAGACATTATTTTAATGGATATGCGTATGTACAAGATGTGTCACATGAATCCAACAAATATAACTAAAGACTAAAGAAAGTACTAACCAACTAGTTATTAGAAAATATGCATTTTTTATTGAAATAGTGATTTTAAAATATGTCTTTTGAAAACAATTTAAAACATCACAATTAAACATTTGACCTAGGCTTTCAGGCTAATTTTTTTGTTTGGGCAATTTTTGAAAATGCTATGTGTATAATATTTTTGCAACAAATCATAGGTGGCAATTTGTTACTGATTCTAATTTACGTACCACTAAAATTACTTTTTTGTTCATCAATAACAATTTGATACTTAGGATTTATTATGAAAATGTTGTAAAAATGTTATGAACATAACGTTTCTCGTCAATTTTTGATTCAATCTTCAACTAACCAAAATTTTGGAGAGGTCAAATTTTATTTTTAATGGACTCAAATTTTTTATTTAGGATGTTCAAGTTTTTTTTTTTTTTTGGGTCAATTTTTTTTTCTAGGGTAGTCAACAACCCATTTTAATCTAAATTTTTTATTTTATAAGATATATAAATATTTTTTTTCAAGTCAGGGTGGCCCTATGATCACCTTGAATTAGACTTGGCACCTCTCGTGAAATATATATATACACTCACACACACGCACACACAGTGGCGGCTCCAAGATTTTTTTCTAGGAGGGTCAACATTAGCGAAGCTAAGAATTTATAGGGAAGTAAAAAAAAAAAAAAAGGACTGGATTTTTTTTTTCTTTATACACCACTTCCATAAAATTTAGTATACAATAGAACTATATTTTACAGTAGGCTAAAAAAATTATTTGTAGTTTAAAGATTGATAAGAGAACAACTATTGAATACATAAACAAATATAATTGAATAACTAATTATACATTTGGTAAACTAGAAGAAAAGTGCAAGGAAAAAAAAACATTATTCTATTGTCAATGCCAAAGTCCGAAAAGGGCTTTTAAAATTATTTTTATAATGAATGAGCAAAAATTTGAACTATTTTATTTCTTATAAAATTAAGTTTTTTAAAAGTAATGCTATTGACAGTTTAACACAACACTTTCACAAAAATGTCGCAACAAAATTTATATGGTAGGTAAAAAAGTTATGTTAGTTACAAATCCAGATAAAAGCCAAATACAACTTACTAATTAAGTTTTATTATGAAAATATTGTGAAAAACAACAGTAAAATGATTATATTTAAGTTGAGTTCGGTCGGATTTAAAAAAAAAATTTATAATTAGGTGTTCAAATTTTTATTTTAAAGGGGTCAATTTTTTTTTTATATATATAATTTTGTTTTGGGGGCATTCAGGGGAGTTCATTTGAACCCTTGGGGGGTGTGTAACACAGCCCCTATATATATATATATATATATATATATATACACGATTCTGATTATCATTCATGTAGTGATGTTTCCAAAACTCCTAATATTAAACTTGGTTGTAGAGATTCTTGTTGTAATGTGATTAAATCTGTTAGAATGTTAACCAAAAGTAAAGAAAATGATGATTTACTGTTGACAATGATAAGTAAGATTGAAGATCCTAATTTGCAAAAAGATTATCTTGATAAGTTTTTGAAAAACTTAACAAAAGAAGATAAGGTTAAAAGACCTAATTCTATGATAAGTTTTGAAGAAACTCTAAAAAGATTTAATAAAAATAAATCAAAAGAGATAACTGTTAATGATCTTCAACATGAGATAAAAACTGTTAAACAAGAAATAATCCAATTAAAAAATGATGTTAAAACTATTAAACATGATAATGATCATCTTAAACAAGAATTGTTAATTCTAAAAATTGATAAAAATATGGATAAGCACCAATCTGATGATAATGAGCAAAAGGACGGAGATGAATCCGATCAACAAGTTTCTCCTTTTGGTAATGTTTCTGATCGTACTTTGATTAACTTGATCGATAATCAATTGTCTCTTGTTAAACATATGCTGCCCAAATGGTACACTAAAGTCAAAATTGTTGTTGCTCATGATTATGCTTTTGATGTTGTTGCTATGATTGATTCTGGTGCTGATGTTAATTGTATTCAAGAAGGACTGATTCCTTCTAAATATTTTGAAAAATCTACTGAAAGATTAGTTTCTGCTAATGGAACAAAAATGAAAATCAAGTATGAATTAAACAATGCTCATGTTTGCCATGATAATGTTTGCTTTAAGATCCCCTCTGTACTTGTTAAAAACATGACTGATAAAGTGATTCTTGGTTTGCCTTTTATTAACTCTTTGTATCCTTTCCTTACTGAGAATGATGGAATTACTACTGATCCCTTTGGACAAAAGGTTAAATTCAAATTTTGTGCAAAGTATGAAACCCATAATAAGTGTCTTAGCTTTATTAAACAAAAGGATAACTCTACTCAATTGTTGCCAACAGTTATTGCCGATAATCACAGTGTCCTGATGAATAATAGATACTATGATAATATGGAAATCTCTCTTGTTGACCACTTGCACAATGACAAAATCCTTAGTGAAAGGAATATCTTCACCAAAGCTTCTCATAAAATTCCTACGGATGCTAAAACCCATGGAAGTCTTCCTTGCATGACATTGTTGACCAAGTCCTTCCTTTGGTCAATAATCTTCCGAAGAATGATATCCTACTACCATGATGACTCCTATCACCTATCCTACTCCAATAGTGTTCTCCATCACCCTTTCCACATTGTTCCCAAACACAATCATGTTCATCTTAGTATTCATTGTCCGGCACAACTATTACATATTAAACTTTGGCTTTTGAAACATATTCTTCAAAAATATTTTATTGATAGTATTGACTCACACTTTTCTAAAAATGATTCTATTATACTATTAACCATGGCCAACTGGCTTAATATCCTCTCCCTTATTTGGCAGGATAAAGTAAGATTTACTACTACCACTACTAAGTGGAATATTATGACTTCTTCGGCAGAGAAGAGGGACAAGGGGAAAGCACCTGCACAGGACTTTCCTCATGATGAAAGGTTCCCAGCGGGATACCCTTTTGTAATGCATGAAGGCGCATCTTCTGGAGTAAAATCCAGTAATGCAACATCCCTTCAGGAATTTGTCCCAGCAGAGGTGACATATTCCAGTGGTGATATCATATTAACTTTACAGGAAATATTGAACACAGACTTGCAATTTCATAATGGAATCTATAGTGAATTACCAGATTCTATTAAATTCATTTTAGATAATCTTCAAGCTGCCTATTCTTCAGATCACCACAAACTATTTACCAAAACCATGAGAGCACTTGAAATTCATCTTGTTAACCTTGCTACCCAAATTATTGAACCTACTATTGAAAATACTGCCTTTGCCGACCAACTTTTTAATTGCCTTGTTTATGCTCAAAACCATCATGATGAATCTCACATGATTAGTCAACTCTTTGGCAAAGAGGAAATCCATTCAATGGATAGATAGACTATAATGGGTACTGATTTTGCTAGATTGAGTTTAAAAAATCAATCTTTGCTTAAAAGTGCTGTTGCCAACTTGCCTCCAGAAGTACAAACTTGTATTTTTGAAAGCAAGGTTATGAGTAAAGATCTTGATCTTTGGTTAGAATATTTCAAAACTATTGTCTCAATTGCTCCTACCATTGTTGAACCTGATGGCCCCAACAGAGACCACCTGAAAAAGAAATGGGGAAAATACTTTGGGAGTAGCCTCAGAGTACATGAAAAAACCCATCCTTTTCCCGGTCTTTTGATTAACTATGAAGATGGTTCTGATGATGATCCTTTTTGGCTCTCTCAAATGTTTGAATTTGGTTTTATCAGACTCATCAAATTAACGAGTCATAATCAAATTAACCAGTTCCCTAATATTATCCAAAAGGCTATTGCAGATGTTGCAGTAACCCCTTATGTTTCAATCCGATGTTGGAGTACTTTACCCAAATGGGAAAAGAATAATTGGATGAATGTTCAACCGTCCAAGCATCTTGTTCTTATTAACGGATACACTCATCAAGGTCAGTGGTATGAAGGCAATGCTTATGTTTCCCATAAACATCCCTATGCTCTTGCTGAATGTTGGAGAAGTTACTTTAATAATCGAATTCTTGATGTCTCTGAAGAATTATGGAAAGACTACCATTTCTTTGGATGTACAGATAGGATTTCTGTTTTTGTTAACAAACCATATACTTCTGCGGTCCGACACTTGCAATGGGCAGAACATGATGACCCAAGAATATTTCTCACAAGAGATCCTATTTACGAACCCTTGATGTATTGTGGTTTTTGTAACCAATATTCAACCTATCATGAACATGAATGCAATGATGATCCCCCATGGGATCCCTCTCCAGGTGACCCTTATGCTGGTTACCCGTCTGATGCAGCTTCCACTTAAAAGCATAAAAGCATATTGATCCAGCTAGATGATGCTACTATTTGCCGACAAAACTTTCTTGGCAAATAATGATATACTGTTGACTACTCCAAGCTTTTTGAAAAGATAAAGTTATTCTGCTGATACTTTTGGCACTACCAGCCATCCTACTTTCGGTCTCAAAAGCCGATTTGATTCCCTCCGGATATTGCGCTCCTATTACCCCTCACGGGTCCTGATGTGAATAGTAAAATGTCACTATTTACTTTGCACTGTTTACTACTTTATTTCACTTATATAAGAGGGGTTGTCCCTTATTGTTAAACTCAGAATCTTTTTCTAGGATTTCCCTTAGAACTCTCTCTAGGACCTCCTCAGATCAAGATATCTCACACAAAGCTTGTAACTAGGAACCAGGACTAGCTTTCAAGCCTTGTACTATTTACCCAACCTGTTGATCCCAACCTGTTGATCACTGTAATCTTGTTGCTACTACTACTGTAAGTACTTTGATGTATATTCAATAAACAACTGTTGTTTTCAATACTTTGAATTATTTTGATATACAACTGCTTGGCTGGTTCTACCGCCTTACTTTCAATTATTATTTACTTTGAATTAATCCATATATATCTGCTATCTGTTGTGCTTCCGCCTTCTGCGCTGTCGTCCTCCCCCTTTATGGTATCAGAGCCATTCTTTCCTCAAGACGAAAGGTTCCCAGCGGGATACCCTTTTCTAATGCATGAAGGCGCATCTTCTGGAGTAAAATCCAGTAATGCAACATCCCTTCAGGAATTTGTCCCAGCAGAGGTGACATATTCCAGTGGTGATCTCATATTAACTTTACAGGAAGTATTGAACACAGATTTGCAAATTCATAATGGAATCTATAGTGAGTTACCAGATTCCATTAAATTCATTTTAGACAATCTTCAAGCTGCCTATTCTTCAGACCACCACAAACTATTCAACAAAACCATGAGAGCACTTGAAATTCACCTTGTTAACCTTGCTACCCAAATTACTGAACCTACTATTGAAAATACTGCCTTTGCTGACCAACTGTTTAATTGCCTTGTTTACGCTCAAAATCATCATGATGAATCCCACATGATTAGTCAACTCTTTGGCAAAGAGGAAATCCATTCAATGGATAGAAAGACTATAATGGGTACTGATTTTGCTAGATTGAGTTTAAAAAATCAATCTTTGCTTAAAAGTGCTGTTGCCAACTTGCCTCCAGAAGTACAGACTTGTATTTTTGAAAGCAAGGTTATGACTAAAGATCTCGATCTTTGGTTAAAACATTTCAAAACTCTTGTCTCAATTGCTCCTACCATTGTTGAACCTGATGGCCCCAACAGAGGCTACTTGAAAAAGAAATGGGGAAAATACTTTGGGAGCAGTCTCAGAGTACATGAAAAAACCCATCCTTTTCCCGGTCTTTTGATTAATTATGAAGATGGTTCTGATGATGATCCTTTTTGGCTTTCTCAAATGTTTGAATCTGGTTTTGTCAGACTCATCAAATTAACGAGTCATAATCAAATTAACCAGTTCCCTGATATTATTCAAAAGGCTGTTGCAGATGTTGCAGCAACCCCTTATGATTCAATTCGATGTTGGAGTACTTTACCTAAATGGGAAAAGAATAATTGGATGAATGTTCAACCTTCCAAGCATCTTGTTCTTATTAACGGATATACTCACCAAGGTCAATGGTATGAAGGCAATGCTTATGTTTCCCATAAACATCCTTATGCTCTTGCTGAATGTTGGAGAAGTTACTTTAATAATCGAATTCTTGATGTCTCTGAAGAATTATGGAAAGACTACCATTTCTTTGGCTGTACAGATAGAATTTCTGTTTTTGTTAACAAACCTTATACTTCCGCGGTTCGGCACTTACAATGGGAAGAACATGATGACCCAAGAATATTTCTCACAAGAGATCCTATTTACGAACCCTTGATGTATTGTGGTTTCTGTAACCAATATTCAACCTATCATGAACATGAATGCAATGATGATCCCCCATGGGATCCCTCTCCAGGAGACCATTATGCTGGTTACCTGTCTGATGCAGCTTCCACTTAGAAGCATATTGATCCAGCTAGATGTTGCTACTATTTGCTGACAAAAATTTCTTGGCAAATAATGATCTACTGTTGACTACTCCAAGCTTTTTGAAAAGATAAAGTTATTCTGCTGATGCACTACCAGCCAACCTACTTTCGGTCTCAAAAGCCGATTTGATTCCCTCCGGATATTGCGCTCCTATTACCCCTCACGGGTCCTGATGTGAATAATAAAATGTCACTATTTACTTTGCACTGTTTACTACTTTATTTCACTTATATAAGGGGGGTTGTCCCTTATTGTTAAACTCAGAATCTTTTTCTAGGATTTCCCTTAGAACTCTCTCTATGACCTCCTCAGATCAAGATATCTCACACAAAGCTTGTAACTAGGAACCAGGACTAGCTTTCAAGCCTTGTACTATTTACCCAACCTGTTGATCCCAACCTGTTGATCACTGTAATCTTGTTGCTACTACTACTGTAAGTACTTTGATGTATATTCAATAAACAACTGTTGTTTTCAATACTTTGAATTATTTTGATATACAACTGCTTGGCTGGTTCTACCGCCTTACTTTCAATTATTATTTACTTTGAATTAATCCATATATATCTGCTATCTGTTGTGCTTCCGCCTTCTGCGTTGTCGTCCTCCCCCTTTATGGTATCAGAGTCATTCTTTCCTTGGCCGATAGTGTTGTTGTGTCTTTCGTGTTCTGTCCGTGTCTACCTGACCTTGTGATACTTCGTTGTTGTGTCGATCTCACTGTCGTTGGCGCCACCGCCATTGTAAAAAGTCCCAGATCCGAACAGTAAGGCCCGTGAAGCCAGGAGAGCGTGAGGGCGTGAGAGGAATAGGGTTGATGTCTGGTATGTGTTACGAAATGCAATGGTTGTGAGAAAAACATAATAATTGAGTGTTATAACTAAAGTTAGATATTGATAGGATGTGGAGATCCAACTCCTCTGTTAGCTCTAGGATTGGTTGTCATCCTGATATTGTGAATGAAGAAGACCACACTGTTGAAGAATGTGAGTACCCAGATTTTAGAAATTGGAATATTCCTAAAGTTTCTACTAAATCTGTTTATGATCTTAATTGGACTGAAAAAAGTATTTTCTCTGAATATAGAGCTCGAACTGTTGAACAAACTTTTTCTATTTCCAGAACTCATGAAAAATGTTGTTTATTTTCCAAGAAAAATATTAAAGAGTTTTTGTCTAAGAAAAATCTTAAATATTTACACATTGGTTTGGTTCAAGTTGCTGTTAAACCTTTAACAAGAAAAGGAATTGATGCTTATGTGCTTATGTGTTTGCGTGATGCTAGATTTAAGAAATTTAAAGATAGCATTCTTGGCATGATTACTGCTTCTTTGTATGATGGTCCTGTTTACTTTGATTGTTATCCTGATCTTGCTCTTGCTCTTGATGATTCTAATATTATTAAAGCTTTAACTTTGAATATATTGACATCTGGTTATGATATGGATGATGGTAGTAGACCCTTTACTCTTATTTACCGAATTTTTTATAGATTGCTTGATTCCCAGCTAACTCCTCGGCCTAGAGGACGTGATCCTGCTGGAAAAACTATGTTGATTCAATGTTCCACCCCTGATGCTAAGGTCCAAGTCCCTAAAATGATTAAATGGCAAGATATTACTCTTCCCAAAGAATGGACTTTGGAACAAGTTGCACCACCTGTTAAACCTGTTTTTGATGAACTTGATCTTACTAAAATTGCACAATATTCTGATGGAACTGTTAAAATATCTTTTGATGATACCAAATGTTTTCCTACTCACAAACATTTGAGAATCAATGAAGGAAGAAAGTCCTTTGTTGGATCTGAAAGTATTGATAAAAGAAATGCTGATGTTGACGAATTTTTGAAAAAGAATTTTGAACCACTTGATTTAAGGCTAAAAGGAGTTGCAAGCAACAATTCCCAAGTTAGCAATACTTATTATTCAACTAAACCCGAATTTCTTCCAAAAGATGATCACGAAGAAGAAGAAGATGCAAAATCTGAAGCTTCTTCTGGATCTGATTTTCCACCTGTTGAAACTCCTCCTCCTTTTAAACATTTGCGTGTAATAAACTTGATGGATATGGATGTTGAAACCATTGCTTTTCAAATTGATATGGTTGCTTTAAGTAATGAATTCTTTTCTAAAGCAAACCGTGATAAAAGAAAGTATTACCAAAGTACTTTTGCTCAGTCTGAGAAAGACAGAATCAAAAGGAAATGGAGAGAAAAAATGAATTTGTTAAAACAACATATTTTATTTTTTGATTATCTTGAGAATTATTATGTTTCAAGAAATGAGGTTCATACCAATTACTTGAACGTAATAAGAAAATCTGCTTTTGTTAAACATGATAAAACTGTTGTTAAATCTAGTCATCCACCCCTTGAAACTGTTTTGATTACTTGCAAAAGTGATAAAGAAAGCACTGAGGTGAAAGCCTCCCCTTTCAAAATTGCTGATGATAAAACTCCTGTTTCTGCCATTATTGAACAAAACAATTTTACTAATGAATCTTTGCATATTATTGGTCAACAGCTTGACCGTATTGAAGAAAAGATTGATGAAAAACCTTCTATTTCAAAACCTGAGAAACCTTTGATTGATTTACCCAGTCAAAGAAAAAATATTGATTTTAAAACTTCTCAGAGTAAGACTTTTGATTTAGTTAACTCCCAAGGATCAACTGTTGAAAAGATTGAAAAAATGCTTGCTGATTTAAAAGTTAAAACCGAGCAGACTTCTACTTCTAAAAGTGCTGCTTGTGCTATTTCAAGAAATGAGAAAGAAATTGTTTCTGATGATGATACAAATTCTGACTCATTATCTTCAAAATCTTCCAAAAATGCTTTTGATGATGGCATAAGTTTACCAGAAATTAAAAGATTTGTTGGAAAACCCAATCCCACGTCTTTTACAAAAAACTGGTATACTAAACCTACTCCTCCTGATGTACAGTTTGAAGAAAGATCTTCTCAAACTCAATTTTCTGTTTCTGCTGATAAACTTTATGAATGGAATATTGATGGTTTGTCTGAACAAGAAATTATTAACAAAATGGCTCACATGTCTATGGTTGGTATTGCATACATAAATAACCATGACAGTCTTGATCATCCTGATATTGTTGATTTGCTTGCATCTGGTTTTACTGGTTGTCTTCGCGGATGGTGGGATTCACATCTCACAGAAGAATCCAGAGAATCTATTAAACATGCTGTTAAAAGAGATACTGATGGTATGCCTATTTTTGATCAAACTATTAATCGTGGTGTTCCTGATGGTGTCAATACTTTGGTTTACACCATTCTTAAACACTTTGTTGGTACTCCTTCCAATATTTCGTCTCGTATTTCTGATTATTTAAATAATTTGAGATGCCCTACTATGTCTGATTACAGATGGTACCAAGATGTATTTACTTCCAGAGTCATGCTCCGACAGGACTCTACGAAGCCTTATTGGAAAGAGAAGTTTATTGACGGACTGCCTCCTATTTTTGCTCATAAGGTAAAAAATGAATTAATTGGGAAAAATGATTCTATTGACTTTGATAATTTAACTTATGGTGATATTTTCAGTACTATTAAAAAGATTGGAATTAATATGTGCAATGATGAAAAATGGTTAAAACAACAGTTAAAAGATAAAAAGAAAGCTAAATATGAAATGGGTAATTTCTGTGAACAGTATGGTTTACCTCCTATTGCCCCTTCCAGGCAAAAAGGAAAAAGTAAACATGATAAGGTTTACAAAAGTTATTCCCATAAAAAGTATAAAAGACACAGAACCCACTTTGTTAAACCCAATGATTTTTATGCTAAAAACAAAACTGCTTTTCGAAAACATGATAAACAGAGATCAGGTAAAGGTAAGTGCTTTAACTGTGGCAA
Organism: Castanea mollissima; assembly: GCA_014183005.1. Classification (NCBI taxonomy): domain Eukaryota; kingdom Viridiplantae; phylum Streptophyta; class Magnoliopsida; order Fagales; family Fagaceae; genus Castanea; species Castanea mollissima. The sequence continues at coordinate 66,732,508 of JACAVU010000002.1, forward strand.
ATTTGGCCATTTCAGTAAAGACTGTACCCAAAAGCCTGGTAAGTTGAAAAGTAAGTTGAACATGTTGAACATTAATAATAGTGATCAAAATGAATTATTTCAGATTCTTGAATCTGCTGCTTCAACTGATTCCTTTGAAGAGGATTTTTCATCCTCATCTGATTCTGATTATCATTCCTGTAGTGATGTTTCCAAAACTCCTAATATTAAACTTGGCTGTAGAGATTCTTGTTGTAATGTGATTAAATCTGTTAAAATGTTAACCAAAAGTAAAGAGAATGATGATTTACTATTGACTATGATAAGTAAGATTGAAGATCCTAATCTGCAAAAAGATTATCTTGATAAGTTTTTGAAAAACTTAACAAAAGAAGATAAGGTTAAAAGACCTAATTCTACGATAAGTTTTGAAGAAACTCTAAAAAGATTTAATAAAAATAAATCAAAAGAGATAACTGTTAATGATCTTCAACATGAGATAAAAACTGTTAAACAAGAAATAATCCAATTAAAAAATGATGTTAAAACTATTAAACATGATAATGATCATCTTAAACAAGAATTGTTAATTCTAAAAATTGATAAAAATATGGATAAGCACCAATCTGATGATGATGAGCAAAAGGAAGGAGATGAATCCGATCAACAAATTTCTCCTTCTGGTAATGTTTCTGATCGTACTTTGATTAATTTGATCGATAATCAATTGTCTCTTGTTCAACATATGCTGCCCAAATGGTACAGTAAAGTCAAAATTGTTGTTGCTCATGATTATGCTTTTGATGTTGTTGCTATGATTGATTCCGGTGCTGATGTTAATTGTATTCAAGAAGGACTGATTCCTTCTAAATATTATGAAAAATCTACTGAAAGATTAGTTTCTGCTAATGGAACTAAAATGAAAATAAAATACGAATTAAATAATGCTCATGTTTGCCATGATAATGTTTGCTTTAAGATCCCCTCTGTACTTGTTAAAAACATGACTGATAAAGTAATTCTTGGTTTGCCTTTTATTAACTCTTTGTATCCTTTCCTTACTGAGGATGATGGAATTACTACTGATCCTTTTGGAAAAAGGGTAAAATTCAAATTTTGTGCAAAGTGTGAAACCCATAATAAATGTCTTAGCTTTATTAAACAAAAGGATAACTCTACTCAATTGTTGCCAACAATTATTGTCGATTGTCACAATGTCCTGATGAATGATAGTCACTATGATAATATAGAAATCTCTCTTGTTGACCACTTGCATGATGACAAAATCCTTAGTGAAAGGAATATCTTCACCAAAGCTTCTCATAAAATTCCTACGGATGCTAAAACCCATAGAAGTCTTCCTTGCATGACATTGTTGACCAAGTCTTTCCTTTGGACCATAATCTTCCGAAGAATGATATCCTACTATAATAATAATTCCTATCACCTATCCTACTCCAATAGTGTTCTCCATCATTCTTTCCACACTATCCCCAAACACAATCATGATGATCTTAGTATTCATTGTCCGGTACAACTATTACATATTCTTATCAAACTTTGGTTTTTGACACATACTTTTCAAAAATATTTTCTTGATACTATTGACTCACACTTTCTTAAAAATGATTCTATTATACTATTAACCATGGCCAACTGGCTTAATATCCTCTCCCTTATTTGGCAGGATAAAGTAAGATTTACTACTACCACTACTAAGTGGAATATACCTTATCATGTTTACTTTTTCCTTTTTGCCTGGAAGGGGCAATAGGAGGTAAACCATACTGTTCACAGAAATTACCCATTTCATATTTAGCTTTCTTTTTATCTTTTAACTGTTGTTTTAACCATTTTTCATCATTGCACATATTAATTCCAATCTTTTTAATAGTGCTGAAAATATCACCATAAGTTAAATTATCAAAGTCAATAGAATCATTTTTACCAATTAATTCATTTTTTACCTTATGAGCAAAAATAGGAGGCAGACCGTCAATAAACTTCTCTTTCCAATAAGGCTTCGTAGAGTCTTTTCTGAGCATGACTCTGGAAGTAAATACATCTTGGTACCATCTGTAATCATACATAGTAGGACATCTCAAATTATTCAAATAATCAGAAATTCGAGACGAAATATTGGAAGGAGTACCAACAAAATGTTTAAGAATGGTGTAAACCAAAGTATTGACACCATCAGGAACACCACGGTTAATAGTTTGATCAAAAATAGGCATACCATCAGTATCTCTTTTAACAGCATGTTTAATAGATTCTCTGGATTCTTCTGTGAGATGTGAATCCCACCATCCGCGAAGATAACCAGTAAAACCAGATGCAAGCAAATCTACAATATTAGGATGATCAAGACTGTCATGGTTATTTATGTATGCAATACCAACCATAGACATGTGAGCCATTTTGTTAATAATTTCTTGTTCAGACAAACCATCAATATTCCATTCATAAAGTTTATAAGCAAAAACAGAAAATTGAGTTTGAGAAGATCTTTCTTCAAACTGTACATCAGAAGGAGTAGGTTTAGTATACCAGTTTTTTGTAAAAGACGTGGGATTGGGTTTTCCAACAAATCTTTTAATTTCTGGTAAACTTATGCCATCATCAAAAGCATTTTTAGAAGGTTTTGAAGATAATGAGTCAGAATTTGTGTCATCATCAGAAACAATTTCTTTCTCATTTCTTGAAATAGCACAAGCAGAACTTTTAGAAGTAGAAGTCTGCTCGGTTTTAACTTTTAAATCAGCAAGCATTTTTTCAATCTTTTCAACAGTTGAGCCTTGGGAATTAACTAAATCAAAAGTCTTACTCTTAGAAGTTTTGAAGTCAATATTTTTTCTTTGACTGGGTAAATCAATCAAAGGTTTCTCAGGTTTTGAAATAGAAGGTTTTTCATCAATCTTTTCTTCAATACGGTCAAGCTGTTGACCAATAATATGCAAAGATTCATTAGTAAAATTGTTTTGTTCAATAATGGCAGAAACAGGAGTTTTATCATCAGCAATTTTGAAAGGGGGGGCTTTCACCTCAGTGCTTTCTTTATCACTTTTGCAAGTAATCAAAACAGTTTCAAGGGGTGGATGACTAGATTTAACAACAGTTTTATCATGTTTAACAAAAGCAGATTTTCTTATTACGTTCAAGTAATTGGTATGAACCTCATTTCTTGAAACATAATAATTCTCAAGATAATCAAAAAACAAAATATGTTGTTTTAACAAATTCATTTTTTCTCTCCATTTCCTTTTGATTCTGTCTTTCTCAGACTGAGCAAAAGTACTTTGGTAATACTTTCTTTTATCACGGTTTGCTTTAGAAAAGAATTCATTACTTAAAGCAACCATATCAATTTGAAAAGCAGGGGTTTCAACATCCATATCCTTCAAGTTTATTACATGCAAATGTTTAAAAGGAGGAGGAGTTTCAATAGGTGGAAAATCAGATCCAGAAGGAGCTTCAGATTTTGCATCTTCTTCTTCTTCGTGATCATCTTTTGGAAGAAATTCGGGTTTAGTTGAATAATAAGTATTGCTAACTTGGGAATTGTTGCTAGCAACTCCTTTTAGCCTTAAATCAAGTGGTTCAAAATTCTTTTTCAAAAATTCGTCAACATCAGCATTTCTTTTATCAATACTTTCAGATCCAACAAAGGACTTTCTTCCTTCATTGATTCTCAAAGGTTTATGAGTAGGAAAACATTTGGTATCATCAAAAGATATTTTAACAGTTCCATCAGAATATTGTGCAATTTTAGTAAGATCAAGTTCATCAAAAACAGGTTTAACAGGTGGTGCAATTTTTTCCAAAGTCCATTCTTTGGGAAGAGTAATATCTTGCCATTTAATCATTTTAGGGACTTGGACCTTAGCATCAGGGGTGGAACATTGAATCAACATAGTTTTTCCAGCAGGATCACGTCCTCTAGACCGAGGAGTTAGCTGGGAATCAAGCAATCTATAAAAAATTCGGTAAATAAGAGTAAAGGGTCTACTACTATCATCCATATCATAACCAGATGTCAATATATTCAAAGTTAAAGCTTTAATAATATTAGGATCATCAAGAGCAAGAGCAAGATCAGGATAACAATCAAAGTAAACAGGACCATCATACAAAGAAGCAGTAATCATGCCAAGAATGCTATCTTTAAATTTCTTAAATCTAGCATCACGCAAACACATAAGCACAGAAGCATCAATTCCTTTTCTTGTTAAAGGTTTAACAGCAACTTGAACCAAACCAATGTGTAAATATTTAAGATTTTTCTTAGACAAAAACTCGTTAATATTTTTCTTGGAAAATAAACAACATTTTTCATGAGTTCTGGAAATAGAAAAAGTTTGTTCAACAGTTCGAGCTCTATATTCAGAGAAAATACTTTTTTCAGTCCAATTAAGATCATAAACAGATTTAGTAGAAACTTTAGGAATATTCCAATTTCTAAAATCTGGGTACTCACATTCTTCAACAGTGTGGTCTTCTTCATTCACAATATCAGGAGGACAACCAGTCCTAGAGTTAACAGAGGAGTTGGATCTCCACATCCTATCAATATCTAACTTTAGTTATAACACTCAATTATTATGTTTTTCTCACAACCGTTGCATTTCGTAACACATACCAGACATCAACCCTATTCCTCTCACGCCCTCATGCTCTCCTGGCTTCACGGGCCTTACTGTTTGGATCTGGGACTTTTTACAATGGCGGTGGCGCCAACGACAGTGAGATCGACACAACAACGAAGTATCACAAGGTCAGGTATATATATATATATATATATATATATATATATATATATTAAGTGGTTCTTTGTCTTCTTACATATCTCAAAATCAAATTATATACCTCTTTAAAAGCAAGAGTTGTTAGGACTTAATACAATATTCCACAGAGAACAAAGTTTATATTCACAATACTCAAAATTATTTATCAGAAAACTAATCTTTGAGCCTACTATTAAATTATTATTTGTTTGTTTTTAATAGGTAAATAATGGGAAGAGAAAAGAGGAGGTGAGATTCAAATCACATATAGTATATTATAGAGTAGTAAATTATATTTTTTAGTAAAAGTTTTATTTAGATATTTTCTTTGAAGCGAAGTTTTAAAGAGGTAATCAATTACCAGAAGCAAATGTTTGATATCGAAAAGGCTTATCTCTGAATTATCTTCTTCAATGAGACTGAGCAGTGAATCTAGTGTATCATTGCTTGCTTTATAACCCTTTGATGAAGCTCTTAATTGGAGTCGTTGATGGATGATTCCATCAAAAATCACCAACAATTTGGAGTAATAAATCCTTGTCCTTTTGCGAACACCTTGCGGGTCAATCAAACGAAGTGCTGGAAAATAATCAGCAATATTTGGCCTTCCTGCTTCTTTGGCTAACCCACACACAAGATCCCTGAACTCTTGGGACAAATTTGAGTCATATTGGGCTAAATCAATAGAGAAAGTGCGTTTGATATGGAATTAAGGACTGTTGTGAACACTACTGGACCAATATCGATGGGTGCACCACTTTTGCAACTTTGGTTAACATGGTCAAGTAGTTCTTGTACCTTTGCTAATCGAAGGGCCTCTGTGGCATCAAGAGGTTGTGGAGCAAATATTTGGGTAGCACAAGCTTTCCTAATGTTCCTCCATTGAGAATTTACTGGAATCCAACCAATTGAAACTTTGTGATGGTCGAATACATGGGCCATATTTGTGATTCCTAAATTAAACTATGATAATTCCTGAATACTTATCAACCTATCTAGTATCTACTTTGTACGAAGTTTGGAAGAAAACAAAATAAGAATATATGGACTTAAATGCCCCGATAATGGTACACGTGTCTATCTATATAAGGCAGCTGGGGTTGTCCCTGAAATTGATTCAGATGTAAACGTCAAGCGGGGCGGCCGAAGATAATATCAACCATTCGTTTAAAGATATTTTCGTATCAGCTTTATGTGATTTTAGTACGTCTAATGCTTATTCAGCAAAAAAAATTGTACGTCTTTTCAAAAAAATAAAAAAATTGTACGTCAAATGTTTGAGTGCTGAGTGGTTCAATTATATTGTAAAATCATTTTTATATTCGCTTCGTTGATTAAGTATGTCTAATGCTCCGGTTCAGTTATATTGTAAAATCATTTTCGTATTCTCTTTATTGATTTGGTATGTGAGTATGTCTAACGCTCCGATTGGTCCAATTATATTGTAAAATCTATCTATGGTTAAACTTATTGCTACCGTCACAGTATATACCTGCTTAGAGTTCATTGTAAATAGAATTGAAAATTTAAACAATGTCATTTCAAAAAAAAAAAAAAAAAAAATTAAACGATGTAGCCACTTGAGACTTTATCATGTGAGCACATGTTGTGATTTTGCATTGTCATACAAAATAACGTAATTTCTTTACGTTCTTTCTTTCTCTTTTACTTCTGTTTTAGTTTTGTTGCAATCTTTAATTTCATCATCTCCGCTAAGAATTGACCATATGAGGTACTCTCTTGTCTAAAAGTTCGTACAGACAAGAAAGACAAAATACAAAGGCCAAGATAAATGGCAAACAATTATCATCTCCATTTTGAAAGCAAGCTTACTGGTCAAGTGAAGGTGTAATTCGAACCTTATCAAACAACAAAGGGCTTTACTAATTGAGCTAGAACCCACTATAAAACTACAAAATAATGATGTATGATATATAGTTGTTTTCCTCTATTATATATACTTATGGCAAATCCTAACATTGAAGTCATCAAATTAAACATAGACAAATTAACATCCATATTGGGCTAAGAACAAACAATCAAAGTTACAAAGATTTGATGAGAATAGCTTGGAGGGGCACTGCCCTATGTACGGTAAGCCCAAATGTCTCAAGAAAAGTAGTAAACAAGAGAAGCTAACATCAAGTGCATCATTTTGTTAGCTAATGGCAATCTAGGGCAAATCCTTCTTCTAGCTCCAAAGGGAATCATCTCAAAATGTTGGCCTTTAAAGTTGGGTTTTGCCATATGCTTGATCCCTTCCCATTGCCCACACATTTATTAGTATTTGAGCATTTTTTGGCACGATAAAGCCACATATTTCTATGATTGTCTCAGCCTTACATGGAATTAGAAAAGGCACTGGTGGGTGCAGTCGTAAGGTTTCTTTTAGTATAGCTCGAAGATAATGGAATTTTGAGATGTTTGATTCTTGAACGTGCCCGCCCTTGTTTAAGACTTCTTCAAGCTCATCTCGGGCTTTTGTTATTTTTTTTTTGGGTTGTGTAATAACTCTGCTATTGCCCATTCCATTGTGCTTGTCGTTGTGTCAATTCCTGCAATAAATAAGTCTTGCAGTAAAGAAGCGATAACTAAGTTGCCTAAATTTATGGCCTATGTTACTTTAATCCCAACAGATCCTATTGAAAAAAAAAAAAAAACTAGTCCCAAACCAAACCTAGACAATGTCTGGGAAAATGTAATTTAATTATTTTATGAGAATATAATGTAAAATTTGTAGGTTAAATAATGCATATATAGATATGTGTGTGTGTGCACGCGGACGTGTGTGTGCACGAAAAATGAAATGAAATAAAATTATTTAAATTACATAATTATAATTTTTTTTTCTGATTTGACATAATTATAATATTGTTTTATATAAATTAAGAAGATGTTATTAAAAGGAATTAAAAAAAGAAAATACCCAAATCGGTATTGGTTGACTAATATGAACATGTCCAAGAATATTGAAAAATAATGTACACCCCTATTCCATAGAACACATGTAACATGTTTTATTAACTTTAAATTATTATATAAGTTTAGAATTGCAGAATTTTTTTTCCTTTCCAATTAAGTATATTGCCTACATTATTGAAACTTGAATTTTAAGGTAATGTTTTGAATATATATAATATTTATAGGTTTTTTAGGGCTCATATCTCTAACTTATAATGCCTTTTTTGTTTGTGTTTTTTAGCCCTAAACTAAAGAGTCTAACCCAAATAAAATAAAATTTTCATATAGTTCATCCCAAAAATTAAGGAAAAAAATTTTGAGCCCAAAATTGGAAAAGACAACATACCAAAGGAATTAATTATTGGCACATTTAGTTTAAAATGGAATGAATGGACCAAAGTGTACCAGCCGAAGTGGACCTAATGGATTGAATTGGACCGAATAGACCGAAGTGGACTTATTTGGACTTAATGGGTTGAAGTGGATCAAAATTAACCAAATTGGACTAAAGTGGACAAATTTGCTATGTTGATGTGACTCAAAAGAAGTGTAGCAACAATAAATGATATGCTTTAGTTTTTAGATATTATAAATATTTGTAAGAATTATATGTAGTAAAATTTGTACTAACTACAATATTACTAAAAAAATAAGGTGTAAATGCACTTTTAGTCCCTACATTTTAGGGTTTTTCCTATTTTGGTCCCTACATTTTATTTTTACCACTTTTAGTCCCTAAACCAATTAACGCATGACAATTAAGTCCTTACCGTCACCCAACTAACAGAAAATGCTGACGTGGTTAACGACACAGTAAAATAATAATTAAAAAATCTATTTTGACATTAAAAAATTGCCACATCAACGTTTAAATTAATTTTAATTAAATAAAAAAATTAAAAACAAAAAATTGAACATGGACATCAATAACAACAAACCCAAAATCAAGAACATGAACATCAAACCTAGAATCAAGAACATGAACATCAACAACAACATAATAGATCAGACCGAACCACACCCAAACCAACAACAACAAACCACACCCAAACCAACCACAACAAACCCACACTAATCAGACCAACAACAACAACAAACCCTGCAATCCCAACCAACGAACCCAGCACCCACCAACAAGCTCCCTTCCACTGAAACGGAACCGGACCGAGATTCCTATCGGAAAATCTATGCCGCTCTCTCTCTCTTCGCTTCGCTTTGCTTTCTCCAATCCCAAACACAATGGCGCACCAGGCGAATCGATCGACTCGTGAGTCAACTCGTTATCTTCTCAATTTGTTACTGGCTCTTTTTGAACCCATAAATTTTAGAACTAAAAATTCAAAACAAACAAAGACCACTAGAGCAAGATCCCTTCAAACCCAACCGATCCTTGCAACTTCCCAATACAAACAAACCCTTATGAAACTGAGAACCCAAACCCATATAAAACTATAACCATAACTAAAGATCTGAGATTTTGAACCTGAGAATCTGAGTCTTCAAGTGGAGGTGTCGAAGTCTTCGATTTTGGCGTGGTTGCCCGCCTTCACTGGTCCATAAAGCTCCATAGTTGAAGTGAGCCTGAGTTTGAGATTTGATCTAGACGAAATCCCATTCTTAAGCACTCAATTAGTTAAGGAAAAGAGAAAGATCAAAGACCCATAAATCCATAAACCTGAACCAACCACCAAAATACAAACCCAGAAAACTAAAATTTCATAAATGAAAATCGGCTTCTGTGGGAGAGAGAGAGAGAGAGAGAGAGAGAGAACATATGAATGTTCTTTGGGAAGAACTTATTCTTCCAAAAAATCTAATTAAAAACCTGCATGTGGCATCCAACCCATCTATTAATGCTTGGAAATTGGGAATTGAGAGATATATAAACGCATGGCAGCCATGTTTTTAAATTTTTAAATTTATTTTGAGTGTGTTAATATTGATTAATATTGTGGTTGTAAATCGGTTTGGTATTTTGTTCATATTTGGGTATTTTGAGTTTGTTAACATTTGGGTATGTGATGGGTTAACTAATGATATTGAATTCGGTTTATGTTCTTGATCAAGTTAAACTCAGATCTTAATTCTTGTTACTTTTAATTTTTAATTCTATTTTTTATTTCGTTAAATTGAGAAATTATTATTTTAACTCATATTTTTTCTTTTGTTAAAATTGAGAAATTATTATTTTTTAATTATAATTTGACCTGGCATAGGTGATGAGTGCCACGGTGGATTTTTAATAATATTTTAATTCTTCCATTAGCCACGTCAACATTTTCTGTTAGTTGGGTGATGGTAAGGACTTAAATGTCACGCGTTAATTGGTTTAGGGACTAAAAATGGTAAAAATAAAATATAGGAACCAAAATAGATAAAGCCTCAAAATATAGGGTCTAAAAGTGCATTTACCCCAAAAAATAATTAGGAATTTGTTTATTGTGTTATTGATGTGAAACAAACTAATCATATCACTTTGTAAATTTTTTAGTTAATAAAAAATATTTTTTAAATGTTCTTTTTACTTTTGAAAATTAAATAGAAACATTCATAAGATGCACAAGATGCACCAATTAACGTTCTACAATGGTGATCATATATATGTGCATTAACAATCAAAGTATGGTTTGAGGGCAGCCCCTTTCATAGTAGAACTCGATCGGCTTTTGTTAGTCTTTTTTCAAGGGGAACTCTGAAACAATTGTCAAGGCTTTAGCCGGGTAGGTTTTGCCTTGTTCATCTATAGGTCATATTGTTAAAGACACTAAGTTAATCTCGGGTTTTTTACAAATCCCTTCCTTATCTCATACTAGGAGGTAGGGTAATGTTTTAGCCTATGCCTTAACTAGGAGAGCTAAGCTTTGTTTTCCATTTGAAGTTTGGATGGAATCTGTTCCACTAGACATTTCTAACTTGGTTGCTGTAGATGTTATTGTTCTTTGATTAATAGATTAATGGTTTGGCTTGGTTTCTCAAAAGAAGAAGAAGAAGGACCATTTGGCAAAATAGGGGTCATAAATGTCTTAATGGGTTATAATTGTCTTTATTTTAGGGGCTGTTTGGTAATATAACTAGAACAACAGTTTTCAGTGTTTACACAATAGTTTGGTAGTGTGTAGCTTGTTTATCAAGACCCCAAGCCAATGATCGCATATGCTCGTTTCCATCATTATAAAGTTTTGTGATCTACAAAGATATATAAATAATGTAAGATTCATGCTTAAGTAATTTTTTTTTAAATGGATGAACCAATGTGATTGTACCCTTTCTTGGAACAAACAAATGAACTCATGTCTATGCATCTCGCCAACATTGACACCCAAGTCTACAAGGATGTTCCTATGTTCTCTACATATAAGATATCATAATACTCAATCTTCAAAGTTTATACAAGAATATTAAAGAGTTGATGTAGAAGAAGTAAGTCTTATTGAACAAGGGGATCAATCTCATCACAATTTTGTAGGACATAAAGCGATGTTGCATAGTAATTAGTATTGTTTAACTCTCATACTACACTCTTCCCAGAAGGGCGGCCTCTCCTAGAGAATATGAGTAACCGAGGGGTATCATCACATGTTACTGGACATCGATCATCATTTCACTCAAGTCGATTAAATATTGTTTCGATCCCAATTAGATACCATGAGCAAAATGTTAGACATTCATCCGCCACATTCCTTTCTGGAATCAACCCTTCTAGGTGTGCCTTGTTACGAACATAACCCTTGAGCTTACACAAATACCTATTGATGCATCAAATTAATATGAATAATTAAAATATATATATATATATATATATATATATATATATTGTAAATAATATCTCATTTTACCTTTCACTTATCAAAAAAAAAAAAACTCATTTTACTTTTCAATCGGATACATCCATCAATATTGCACTGGAACGACAACTTTAGCTACCCAAGGTAGATGAATTGGCAAGTGTACCATTACATCAAAGAAAGTAGGTGGAAAAATACTTTCTAACTTGCAAAGAATTATAGGAATTGTGTGCTCCATATGCTCCAAGTCCTCCAACCGTAAAACTTTAGAGCATAATTCTTTTAAAAAATTGCTAAGCTCAATCAAATCATCAAATACCTTTTTAGGTAATAATTCACACACTACAAGAGGGAGTAATCTCTCCAAGAAGACATGACAGTCATGAGTTTTCAAACCAAAAATCTTCAGTTCCCCTACGTTCACACATTGAGATAAATTTACGGAGTAACCATCTGGATCCTTTACATTTTGCAACCACTGAAACACGGCCTTTTTCTCATCTTTTGAGAGTATAACAAGCACGAGGAAAAGTAGTCTTCCCATCTTCAGGCTGAGTTCCTTTCGTATACCCATCATTTTCAGATCAAGCCTAGCATTTAAGGAATCTTTACTTTTCTTATCAATATCTAATACTGTCCCCATCACACTATCACATATATTTTTCTCAATGTGCATCATATATAAATTATGACGCAACAACAATGTTCTCCAATACGGCAAATCAAAGAAAATACTACGCTTCTTTCAATTGTGGCTCTTTCCACGCCCAAGTAACCTTTTCCTTTTAACGGCCTTGCGTAGTGTTATTGGTGGTAGAGTACCAAGTTGATTTAGCACATCATCACCAGATAATCGTTTTGGTGCCCCTTTTCCCTCTCTTTTACCATCAAATTGTACTTTTTGATATTGCCATTTATGGTCAGGAGGAAGAAATCGACGATGACCTATATAGCACATTTTGCTACCATGCTTTAACCTATGATGAGAAGTCTCACTACCACAACAAGGGCATGCAAGATTCCCTTGTGTACTCCAACTCGAGGTATAAGCGTACGTAGGAAAGTCATTGATAGTCCACATTAATGCAACTCTCATTTGAAAGTTTTCCTGCGTTGAAGCATCATAGGTTTCAACACCATTTTCCCATAATTCTTTTAACTCATCAATTAATGGCCTTAAAAATACATCAATATCATTGCCAGAACCCTTTTGGCCAGGAATAAGTAGAGACATGAATAGGTAAGACTCTTTCATACACATCCACGGGGGAATGTTGTAAGGGAATACAACAGGCCAACAACTATAGCTAACACTCATGTTTCCAAAAGGATTAAAGTCATCGGTAGCTAACCCAAGCCTTACATTGCGAGGATTTGAGGAAAAGGACTCATGAGTTCGATCAAATGATTTCCAAACCTCAGCATCTGTGGGATGCCTTAGTACTCAATCATTAGAACAATTCTCATGATGCCATCTCAAGTTTGGAGCTGTTTTTTATGACATAAATAATCTTTGTAGCCTCGGCTTAAGAGGAAAATATTGCAATACCTTCCATGGGACTTTTTTAGCATCCCTTTTACCACCCTTGCTATTCAACTTCCATCTTGAGATCTGACAAATTGAGCACTTATCTGCTTCTTAATGCTTCTTGTAATATATCATACAATCATTTTTGCATGCAACGATCTTTTCATAGTTTAGACCAAGATCACTCACAATCTTCTTTGCCCCATAGTGGGATATGGGCAATTTTTTACACATTGGAAATGCATCCTTCAGTAGCTCAAGTAAAATTGTGAATGAGTTGTTGCTCTATGAATTCTTGCACTTTATGTACATTAATTTGACAATAAAGGACAAATTGAAATACTTTTTACATCCCAAATAAAGTGGTTGGTCTCCCTCTTTAACCAATCTATAAAACTCTTTTGCTTCTTCATTTGGATCTTGCAATTCACTCCCACTTGTTTCCTCAACATCTCCCATATGAGGATAAGCATCATGTATCATATTATGGATATCATCAATCTTTCGTTCATCATCACTACTATTATCCTCATCCTCATCACTATTTCCCTTTCCATGGAGATGCAATCTAGTATAATCACGCCTCATCCCTTTCCATAAGAGGTCTCTTATAACCTCAACTCATGTTCTTCTATATCTATTGTTACAATCATTACAAGGACATTTTATCTTCATATCTTCATCTTTGATACGTTGAAATGCATAATCAACAAACTCTATAACTCCATTTATATATTCCTTACATGACCTACTAGAAAGACTGATCCAAGATTTATCAATCGGCATTATATCTATACCCTTCAAAAATTGACATAAATATTAACAATTATTCTTGTCTAAATTGTGATAGATAAACTTATTATAAAAGTTAAAAACAAAAGCACTAAATTAACAATAGCACCTTTGAATATATTGTAAACTAACTAACATGAAAAACTTAATAAAACTTTAGAGGTCCAGTAATTTAATTAAATAATTATATACATATAACATGCATAGGTTCAACAAATTGCTAAACTTTAGCACAAAAAAAACAAATTGCTAAAGTTACTTTTACTGGTATACATATATTATTATATATCAATAACACAAATACTATTATTATACTATTATTACAGTTTCAACAAATACTTATATTATTGAAAAGTGGTCAATAGTACTATTCTAGTCTCCCCTAGTAGTATCATAGACAAAAAATTATTCAAATGGTACACTAATCAATATTATATTATTATATACTCACAACACAAATACACAAACACCAGCCATTATTTAAATACATTTTTATAATAAAAAAAAAAATTTCAGCCATTCATTCATTATCTTTTTGGCTTAGCACCCAACCATCCACTATCACTTTATCTCTATTCAATGGATTCATTTAACCAGAATGTGCAGCATTAAAACTGTACAAAAAAAATAAAGTGCAGACAAAGACAGTGAGAGAGAGTAATTGATACCAGTGGCTTAGCAAGGCAATTGGATTCTGACAAGTATGGAGAATGTTGGTGTAGAGATAAGCAAAGATACTAACAGTGCAAGAGAGTAACTGTAAGACAGCGTTGCATTTTTTATTTTTCTATTTTTTGGTTTTTGTATAGGGAATTAGGGATTTGTTAAGGAAGACAGATTTGGGCTTTTTTTTTTTTGTTTTGTAATTAGGGATGTGTTTACCTGAAAGGAATTTTGTATATTTTTGGGTTTTTTAAACCCCCCCCCCCCCCCTTTGTTTTTTGTTTATTTGTTGAGAAGATGGGTTTGTTCACATTGTTGTACCAACTGTATTTTATTTTTTGAATTTTTTTTGACAAATTTATAAGGGTCAATTATAAAATTTTAAAGTATAAATTAATTTTTTTGGGGATGATCTTGTACCTTTGCTAATTGAAGGGCTTGTGTGGCATCAAGTCGTTGCCGAGCAAATATGTGGGTAACAGTAACACCAGCTTTCCTAAGGTTCCGCCATTGAGTATTTATGGGAATCCAAGCCATTGAAACTTTGTGCTGCTTGAATACATGGACCATATTTGGAATGGTTTGGCTAGAGAAAGCTTGGTCATTTTTTTGAAGTGCTTCTTTAGCTAAGGGACCATAAGTTTTGGAGAGCTTGGCAATTGCTTGGTGGGGTAATTTGCCTAGCTTCAAGATGTTACCAATGATTGGAATTGGGTGAGGCCCTGGGGGAAGAGTCTGGCTTGCTAGTTTGGAGGTGAGCACACGAATTGATGCCCACACAATGGGAAGTATAAGTAGTCCATTAATTCTTGAAGTTGGTTTATGTTTCTTGTGTGTCTTATTTTCGTTGGGTACAAGCATAGATTATAAAGAAGACAATCAATAAGGAAACACATAAAACATGCTTCGGTGTGTCCTATATACTTTGTACGGTGTTAGGAGGAAAGCAAAATAAGAATATGGACTTAAATGCGTTGATATGGTACATGTATCTGGGGTGTCCTTGAAATTGATCGAGGACTAGATGTTTAGAACACGATTTAGATGCAAAAGGCCAAAAGTAATAGTATTCAAATCTTGGCTACTTATTAGTGCTTTTTTTAATTTTATTTTTATTTTTTGATGGCTACTGAGTACTAAACAGTCTGAACGTTATAATATATAATATAATGTATAAAGATTCAGGAAATATATATATATATATATTTGATGAGACAGGAAAAATGTATAAAGTTATAAAAAATTTATTTTTTCTATAATCTTAAAGGTTTTTTGAAGAAAAAAAAATGCCTTGTTTGCTACACGTTGACGCTTTATATACAAGTTTTATATTTTGTGCAATTGTTTGGTTTTTTAAACAGCTCCTAAATAATAATTTACACTTCACTATCTACCATTTTTTTTTTGAATTATCATAAGGGTGGGTAAGAGATAAAAAATCAACCATTTATATCTTGTTGATAGATTAATTAGACATGGACTTACTCTTGTTGTTTTAAGAACAACCATGAAATGTTTAGCCAAAAAAAAAAAAAAAGAACAACCATGAAATGTGTATTTTCAACATGAAACTTATCAAAACGAAGATTCTTACCAAGATTGAGAATGCATTTTCAGTTATTGTTTAACTGTGTATATGCAACGAGAGATTGCTAATAAAACTTACTTTCTATTAACTGTATATAATATTTGTATCATAAAAGTGCGTATGACACAAGTTGAAGTAAATTTACAAAAATTTAGTCTATGAATTTTTTGTTATATTTAGCTTATCCCGTTCTGGCAAAATTTTCTGGCCCCGCCACTGGATGGGATCCAAATTGTCCTGTTAAAGATATTTTCGAATCCCAAATTGTAAAATTTTTCGTTGTTTATACCCTATTTAGAGTATATTATAAGAAAAATTAAGAATATAAAAGCTGTAGCCACCTAGGACTTTATTTTGTGGACTCAGGCTAGCTAGATAAATCAAGTAATCACTTCGTGTTATCTATTTATCTTTTTACTTTAACTTTTGCTTCCATTTTCTTGCAATCTTTAATTTCATCACCTCCAATGATAATTGACCATATGAGACAATCTCTCGTCTAGAAGTTTGGACAAACAAGTACGAGGGCTAGGATAAATGCCAAACGATTATCTCCATTTTGAAAGCCAGATTACTGGGCCTTTGTAGGCGGAATTCAAACCTTATTTGACAATAAAGTATTTCACTAATTGAGCTAACTAGAACTTATTATAGAACAACAAAATAATGATATACGATATATAATTGTTTTCCTCTATTCTACTTATCAAAAATCCTAATATTAAAGACATTATATTAAAAAAAGACAGATTTACATCAATATTGGGCTAAGAACAAACAATTAAAGTTACATAGATTTGATGGGAATAACTCAGAGGCGGCACTGCCCTATGTAAGTTAAGCCCAAACATCTCACCCATGTCCATGTCTTCTAGCCTCATCTCATCTGGGAGCTTTCAAGTAAAGTAGCGGACAAGAGAAGCTAACATCAAGTGCACCATTATGTTAGCTAATGGCAATCAAGGGCATACCCTTCTTCCAACTCCAAAGGGAATGAGCTCAAGATATCGGCCTTTAAAGTCAATGTCTTGCTTTAAAAACCTTTTGGGCATAAATAAATTTGGGTTTTGGCATATTGTTGAGTCTCGTACCATTGCCCACATATTTGGGTTTTGTTCTACTTTTTCGTTTATTTAATCTTTCCTTTTTTAGCCTTCCTATCGGGTGGTCTCTCCAAGTCTATAAAGGATGTAAGGGACATATTTTTATGTAATTGACATATCCTTTGACAAAATACATTTTACTTGTATTTGGGTAAATCTAAATAGGTTCAAGATGATCATTACAAGCGGTTACATTGAAGACATGAAGATTACTCAAGAACTATTCAAGAAAAGTGCAATCTACATGTCTCGATGCCTCCTTAACAGAAGCTTGATCTATCAAGATTCATTAAAACTCAACACATGTCTCGATCTATTGAGCTTATGGGATTCAGACTATAGCCAGCAACGTTTTTATTCTAAAAGGCTATTTGTTTATAGGTTTGTATAATCCTTATTGGATTAGGAAAGCCCAAGGTTTGTGTATACCTATTTGGAATAGGAGAGCCCATTGAGCTCCTATTTAAACAATGAGGTGGAAAAAAAAAAAAATCTAACCCTAGAGAGCTTCATAAGGTTTTCTTTTTGAAACCCTAGCCTCCTCCTATAAAAGAAAGAGTTCTTGCTGCGTTTCTTGTACGCCTTTGAATTCTGTAACTAAGCAAAGTCTCTCACACAATCATTTTTGGGTTCTGTAACCAAGCAAAGTCTCTCATACTATCATTGAAGATCTTATTGGTGTTTCTATGTGAAACTCTAGCAAATAAACTACATCAATCAAAGGGTTGTTGTAGGTTGGTATTTCGGGATAGGCCAAAGTGTTTGGTAAAATTCCTTATACTTGTAACCGCTTGATAACAGTAGATTCTTTGGAGTGGTGACCTTAAAATCACTTAGTGGGGTTTTACCTCGGTGGTTTTCCTCATTCGTAAACAAATCACCTGTATCAAATTTATTTTCCACTGCATTTAGTATAATTGGTGATTTGTTTGTGTTACCACGCCATTACATGTAATTGAACCTAATTAATTAACTTGAGTAATTAATTAATTTGCAAGGGGTCAATACATTTTTGCCTTATCAAAGGAAGCATGAAAAACCTCATCTTCACCTAAATATATCAATTCTAGAGTAGAAGGAGAAGATGTTGTAGTTGATCTTCTTATCGTTTGAGGCTTCTAAGGCTTTGCAATAAATTCCGACCAATTTGGTTGATACCTTAAGATAGAGTCTGTCGAGAGGAGCTTAAGGAACTACTAGATAGAGAGGAGTTGACGTGGGCTCAAAAAGCTAGAACAAACTGGTTTCTACATGGGGATAGGAACACAAGGTATTTTCAGATAGTGGTTAGGCAATGAAGGTCAAAGAATAGAATAATTCAAATTAAGGATGATGAGGGGAACTTAACTGATAATGATGAGGAGATTGAAAATATTTTTCTTGAATCTTTCAAAAGAAGCTTAGGGGTAACAACACTTTAACTATGGAAAATATCATTCAGAAGATCCATGGGCTTCCTATCCCTACCCTCACAGAACATCAGCTTCAGCTCCTAAATGTGGGCATATCCAACCATGAGATAGAAGAGGCAGTTTCCAGATGGGTCCTTACAAAGCTCCTGAACTTGATGGCATCCCTGTTTTCTTCTTCCATTATTTTTGGGGGATTGTCAAGACTGATGTGTGCAATGTTGTCCAAGATTTTTTTCATTCTGGTTCCCTCCTTAAGGTCCTTAATCAAACCTTCATTACTCTCATACCAAAAATTCCTAACTTGGAAGAGGTTTCTCATTTTAGGCCAATCAATTTATGCAATGTGTTCTATAAAATTATTTCTAAGGTCCTTGTAAATAGACTGAAGCCTATTATGGATAGCATTATCACTCCTTATCAAAATGCTTTCATCAAGGGTAGGAATATTTCTGATAATATACTATTGGCCCATGAAATCATTGATGTGGTTAGGAAAAAGAGGGGGAGGAGAGATAGGTTTGGAGTTTTGAAAATTGACATGTTCAAGGCCTATAATAGAGTAGATTGGAATTTTTTGAAGGCGGTCCTTACTGTAATGAACTTGGATTCCAAATGGATTAATTGAATTATGGAGTGTATATCTTCAGTAGAGTATACTTTATTGATAAATGGAAGAATGACAAGGTCCTTTAAGCCATCACAAGGTTTAAGACAAGGAGGCCCTTTATCTCCTTATCTTTTCCTTTTATGTGCAAATATTCTTTCCATTTCTTTAACTCAATTTGAGGATCTTAAGAAAATCAAAGGAATCAAAGTTGGTAGGAATGGTCTCTCATTCTCCCATTTACTGTTTGTTGATGATTCTTTGTTGTTTTTTAGAAAGGATAACAATCTTATTCAAAATCTTTAGCTCATTTTGAAATGGTATTGCTCCATCTCAGGTCAATCTATCAATTTAGTCAAATCTGATGTGTTTTGCTCACCAAACATGCTTAAGGAGGAACAAATATGCCTTGCCAGAACTCTTCAGGTCAATCTGATTCAACATCCCAGCAAGTACCTTGGTGTTCAATTCAAGTTGAGAGGTAATAGAATTGCTGATTTTCAATTTCTCATTGACAAACTTAAAGCAAAAATTCAAGGATGGAAAATGAAACTCCTTTCTCAAGCTGGTAGAACAACATTGATAGTCTCTGTTCTGCAATCCCTTTCTTTATATTCTTTTTCATTCTTTTAAGTTCCAGACCATGTTTGTAACAAAATCAATTCTATTATTCATGCATTTTGGTGGGGTCATGAACATGGTGAGAATAAGCTTCATTTACTTAATTGCGATAGGATCAGTCAGCCTAAGGGGAGAGGTGGGTTGGGAATTAAGAAATTCAGCTACATAAATCAAGCTATGCTAAATAAACAATACTGGAGAATTTTTCATAATCCCCAATCCCTACTAGCTAAAACCTTTAAGGCCAAGTACTTTCCTACCTGTTCTATTCATGACTATCATCATTCCTGGGTTTGGAGAAATATCATTAAACAGGAAAATCATGTTTTAAGGGACGGAAAGTGGAGGGTTGGGGATGGGTACAATATTCCTCTCAATCATAGGTACTGGTTTCCTCATTCAACTCTGAATTTATCACAATATCATTTACCTACTGCTACTGTGGGGGATTTGATTGACTACAATACTAGAAGTTGGAAGGTGGATTTGGTTAGAAGGTCGTATCCATTTTCTCAAGCCTTGAAAATTCTTCAAATTCCAATTTCTAAGACAAATTCTGTGCAGGATAAGCTTCTTTGGAGGTTCTCTAAGTATGGGGAGTACCAAGTGAAGAAAGCTTATGAGCTCTTAACTATAGATGATTCAAGTCATCCTAGACATTTTCAAGCTAATATGGGACGGTGGAGAACCTTTTGGAAAATCAAAGTTCCTCTAAAATTAGTACTTTCATATGGAAACTACTCCACAAGTGTCTTCCTACTTTCCTTAATCTTCATGCCAGAGATATATCATCTTTAAAATTGTGTCCACTGTGCAATGAGGAGGAAGAGAGTCATACTCACCTTTTCCTTCATTGCCTTTTTGCAAGAGCTTGTTGTCACGGGTCTACTTTGGCTTTACACACATTCGAATTTATCAATTTATTTGTGTAACCATGGTTGAAGCATTTACTTTCAAGAAATATTCAGAATGGCTCAGATTCTATGAATTTTTGGCAGGATGTTTTTGTCATTCTTTGGACAATCTGGACTTATAGGAACAGGGTGGTTCATCAAGGACTAAACTCAAATCCAGTGGAAGGTATTTGAATAGCTCAAACCTTCTCTTGCAGGTACAAGTGCTCTCTCTTAAGATGTAGCACCTCAGCAGACAGAGAAGGTAGATGCACCAGATCAGAGGGGCAAGCTGCAGCAGGGGACTGTTAGCTAATTATCAAGCTTGCAGGAGCTAGAAGCAGGAGACCATATAGAAATGGCACTGCTTATGAAGCTCTAACAATTCAGGGAGAAAGGGTGTTTTTTGGAGTGAATAGTGGCAATGCTAGAACATCAATTGGGGCATTGTTGGAGGCTGTGGTTGAAGCTGGTCTGGCAGCAAAGGACCAAGGTTTTCATTATGTTTTGTATCTCACTGACAGCAGGAAACTTATGCAGACTTTCAAGATGAAAACAACATCGGATTGGCTTGATAGTACTAGACTAGCTGATCTTAGTTTTTTGTCTAACTCTGGTTTTCATTGTGCTGCGCTTTGTGTACCCCATGTGGTTGTTAAAGAGTCTTGGTCTATAGCTAAATTGGCAACCCGTGTGCAAATTCATTTTTGTTGGTTTTCTCCAATCGCTGCTGGTATGATGTAACTTATACTGTGTATATGTTTTCTCCCTTGAATGGTACGGAAAAAGAAAGATATTCCAACAATGATCCAATTAGAATGGAGCAGTTTGGACCTTTAGATACACTTCCTTGACCTTATTAATTAGAAAATTTGACAAATAAAAATTAGACTAGTAAATAGATAATAATAGTGCATAAGTGCATTAATGCATTGATAGATTGGAGGTGACAACACGAATGAATTCCCACACAAAGAGAAGTGTCAGCAATAATACTAGATAGCTAGTAGTCCATTATTGATTATATATATATGGGTAGGACTTAGGTACGGTACTTAGGTACTGTTCCTTAGGTTCCCCTCTTAAGATTCTGCCATGTGAAATTTTTCTCATGGGATGGAAGTGTATTTTTTAATTAAATAGCTACATGACAAAATCTTAAGAATGGAGCCTAAGGAATAACACCTAAGGTACTATATATAAGTTTTGTCTTTTATATATATATATATATATATATATATATAGTAGTCCATTAACTCAAAAAGCTGGTTTATGCCCCACGTGGAACATGATTAGGTGTCCCAAGACTTATTAGACTTATCATCCTTGCTTTATATACCTATTTATCTTCACCCGGGTGGCTTATCAACCACCACTCTATTTATGAGAGTTGGAAATTTAGCCATAAGAGAGATAAAGATACATGTATTTAGTATTAGAAATAACTAGTCACAGACCAATGTAATGTGTGAGAATATTAAACTATTTTGTAACGTGATATAATGTATGATTTATTCTTCAAAACGTATTAGAAATATTATTTTTAAAATTATTTTTCTTCTCTCTATCTCTACAAATATATCATTCTATTGTTTTGAGTTTTTTTTTTTTTTTTTTTTTTTTTGTTGAAAAACTTAGGTGCATTTGATTGATATTGTTCCATTTTTTTTTCGTGATAAAAAATAGAAACACTATTCTTTTTTCAAGTGATCTATATTATTCAAATTTTTGTATAGTGTGTTATAGTTTATTTTTTCTACAACTAAAATTTTTAACTTCCAAAATTAATTATTTGAATTTTTCATTCTCTTAAAATGATTATCATGATAACCAAACATCATCACAAATTTACAATTGATATTATTCAAGTAATTTATAGACACATTCAAAGACATAATCATGTAGATTGAATTTGGATATAAACTCAAATTTTCACTTCTAAAAAATCTAAAAATTAACTCAAACCAAAACTAAAAGAGGAATAGAGAGTACATGTGTAACATCCCAACCTAATTGCATAATTAATTTTATAGGTTTATATGCTTGTTATTATTTTAATTACTTTAAGTGTATAAAACTTTGATATTGTGATATTATAGAAGATATATACTCTTTTAATGTTGTAGAAAGGAGTTTTATTAAGGTAAGGATATATGTGGATAGTTGTTTATTATTTGGGCCTTTCTAGAATATAGAATTATGGGAGGGTGAAAAGTATAAATGCTAAAAGTTGAAAAGGTGAGTCATAACCTTTTTTTTCCTTATTAAGACACGTGCCCCACCAAATCTTTCTCCCTTATCTTTTCTTGGCTGCACCAGAAGGTTCATCTCATATTCTTCTTTGTTTATTCCTTTTTCTTTGTTCTTATTTCTTTCTTTCCTTGTTCTTACACGGCTGTGCCATCTCACCAACAACCCTCCCTCTCTCACCGAAACCATATATCTCTCTCTAAGAAGAAATCAAACTCTTCCTAAACTTTCAGCTTTAGTTGTGGGTACGTATACATGTTTATTTTCTGTTATGGTTTGCTTTAGTTTCACTTCTATGTTCTCTAATTTGATTGTTAGAAGTTGAATTTGTGGTTTTGTGTTAGCAATTTGAAAAATTGAAGATATCATGGTCTTTTAGATGTCTATTCATGTATTCTAACATGTATAGTATAGGTATAAAAATACCCACATGAAGTGAAGGCAAATTGCTATTAGTTGATGATTTTATAAGAAAACATGTTAAAGCTATTACTGTGACAGATTTGGTGTTTACAGCAAGAAAAAAAATCTAGATTAAATCATATTCTATGAATTAGGATGTTAGGAGTAGTTTTTATGAATTCTAAGACATGCATGGTTGTTACGGAAGTGGTCGCACATCATTTGGATTAATATAAAAATAATAGTTTAATTTCTAAGTTGCATGAAATTCTGTCAGGACAGATTTGAGAATTTTGCCTTGTATGATTTTTAATAACTCATGGTTTTATGTTTTAACTATGAAATTAATATGGTATATAGCATGAGTTATTAAAGTTTGTTTAGAAATCTCTTGCGTCTTCTGTTTTTAGGTAAGGGATATGTGACATGTGCATTTGATAAGTATAAAGATTGTTTAGAAAATTATTATGCATTAAAACCTTTTAATTAGAGATATTACATATAAGCATGATTTAAATAAAATATTGATGCTATTATTTATATTCCGAACATAATATTTAAGAATGAAGTGGATATGCTACTGTTATGAAATATTATGTAAAATTATAATTACCAGAAAAATATAGTTTTCGGGTTATTCCATCATTATGATATGAACTCAGCCAGTAGGGGTTATAGTATTGTCATTTTCATGGAGATTTTGATTGGCTATTATAAGGGGTGAGGACTCTACTGTACTCGCCCTTGTTGGGAATGACCAACTTGTGGAGGATGCCAACCGACCTCTATGGTTGATGATATGATCACACCGAAAGGGGTGATACTTTCTGATATGATCCCACTGAAAGGGGTGATACTTTCTGATATTATCCTAGGATTACCTAACACTGTAGGGAATCCTAAATGCCTAGCACATTGTGCTGGAAGCCTCCCACAGTTGTGACAGGATTACAATTAAACTGACTAATATGTATCATAAATGAGCTATAAAGCTATTTGGAATTTATAAGAAAAGTATGATGATAAGAAAGATATGTTGAATGTGTTATAAGTCTAAAGAAAAGTTTATGATAAAGTATTTTACAGTCTATTTAAAGATAAGGTTATTGAATTATTTTAAGTTCCTTATTATGTACTTTGATTATTATATGAAAGGAAAATGATGTATTTTCATCTAAAAGTACATAAGTTATTTTAAGAATAATATGAAAGACTATTTATCAAAGTGGGTGGATCCATAAAATATTTGATCTACATGCATTCTTATTTAATGCCCATGGAGCTTAAAACCTTAATGGGATTCGCAATTCACCTTATTATATTTCAGTGCATAGGTTCTTTCCTAGAAGCAACGAGAGTATAAGAAGTGACAAGGAATCTATGATTCTCATTTGTTAGAATGTATAATTTTTTTTTTTTTTTTGTCTAGTAGTTTAGCTCTTTTGTTGTATAGGAGGAATCAAAATGTACTTGATTCTTTTGAGCACAGATGTAATTCAGAACCTTAGTTTATTTTGAACCCCAGTTGTATGTCTTTAGAGTTAGGTTTATAAATAAGAGTTTTGCTAAACGTTTAGCTATGTAATATTTACATGAATACTTTGAGTTTTAGCCAAGTGGTAATCTTGCAAAGTTCAAATGAAAAGAAGTTTCAAGGTTTTCATCATTTTTTTATATTATGGTTTTTATGTAAGAAAATAAGAAGGAATACAAGAAAAAATTCTTGTTATGCACCTCCAGCTTAAGTTGGTTCGTGTTAGTATTAAGGTAAATTTGATATTAACATGTCGGTCATCTTCTAAATTTTGAAGTACAAGTTTGGGTCGTAACAACATGTGATAAGTAACTCAAGAAACACACCACCAAAGTGTATCATCCAAAAGTAAGGACAAAAGAAAAAAAAAATCATCAATCTAAAATAAAGTTGCAAGAAATAATCAATGAGAGAGAGAGAGAGAGAGAATAATCACCTATTTTTTGGAAGAGAATGTGAGACAAATAACAAAATTATATAAAAGAAAATGTATAGTTGTAAACATCAAATTATCCAAGTTCATGTTATATAATAGAATAACATTAAATCATTTTGTGATTTCATAGGATAACATATTGTACATTTTTAAACCACTGTAAACTAGATTGTTTAACTTAATTAATTAACCAAGTGAATACTTAGGTTTATTATTCAGATCTAGGTTAAAACAATAACAATCATATCATGTAAAGCAGTGGAAATATAAAGAACACAATGATATGATGACCCGGGAAAACCAAACCGATAAAAAACCTGGGGAGGATTTAACCTAACTATCCTCAAGGTAAAACTGAATCCACTATGAAGAAATTGAAGTTTACATAATAGCGACTTAGACCACTAACATCCTATTGCTACCTCGAATAGGAAACTTACTACCACAACCACATGACAGCTCCGAGTCCACAGACTACTTCGTTCTTGGATTCCCAGCAAGTACAAACACTCCCGCTTGTATATTTTTAAACTCTTGAATCTGCAACTAAATTAATCACTAAGCTCTTGACATCAATCTAGATCTTGATAACCCTAAGTGTATGTGAAGAAAAACACCTCTAGATCTCACAAAAGATTCACACACACAGCATAAAGAGCCACCTTAGAGAGCTTTTGGAACAAAACTCTAGATCCACAAAAAGAGACACTCTTCTCTCTCTTAGAAGCTTTTAAAAATGTGCTTAGGGTTTCCTTTATATAGTGGGAGAAGTAGATCTGAAACCCTAATTCTTAATGGGCTTAGGCTGAGTTGGAAACATCTGCAGAAAAACAATCTATACTAGTTTCGATCGGTTGAGTCTAATTCTCAATCGATCAAACCAGACAGAATTGTACAGTAAATTCTGCAGCAACTCGATTCCAACTTTACATATAAGACATATACTTTGAGCAATCTAAACAAGATTAAAACGTTTTGATTATGGTTTGCCAACATTACAAATTAGTGTTCTAATACATTTAAACCTAAAGATCTTAGAACCTAACACATATAACAAACAAACAAAACATAAAAAATTAGAATATAACCAAAACATATCAACCTAAAGTAGAGTTAAATGTCAAAATTCATCAATCAAATTAAAAATCCACCAAAAGAAAGAATACACACACACACACACACACACACACACACACACACACACACACACACACAGAGAGAGAGAATTCACTTTTCTTTTCTTTTTTTGTGTGAGCAAAATATGGATTGAATGGAAGAGAAAATAACAAATTTTTATAGTAAAAAAAAAAAAATGGGGAGAAGAAGAGTCAAAATAAAATGAAGATTAAGGAATGGAAAAATTGTAAGGTTAAGGTATAAAGTAGTAAGAGATAAAAAGGTAAAAGTAAGTAAATGTTGGAGAATGTGTAATTGTAAAGTAGGAAATTAATAAGGAGAAAAATAATTAAAAATGTGAGAGAAAATATAGAAAATAAGTTGATGATGTGGCGTCTAATGTGGCTCAACAGAAGCGCAGCAGTATTAAACGCTATGTTTTAGCTTTTAAATATATAGATATAAATATAGATACAGATACGATGTGATTGATGTTCACTAAAAGAGAAGAAATTCAAAGACAATTTCATTTTCATTTTTTTTTTTTCTCTTGACTTTATATTTCTTTTATTTCCCAAAATTTTGTACGAAGTTTGGATGAAAAATGAAAAAAGAACAAGTATTTAAATGACCTCGGAATGTTAAATATGTCTATATAAAACAGTATGGGGCGTGTCTCAAATTGATTGACGATTAGAACATGATTCAGATTTCAAATGCAAAAGTCAAGCGGGGCGGCGGAAGATAGTAGCAACCACTCATTTAAGAGCCTATTTTGTAATGATTAGAAATTTGGACTTTACCGATGAACTTTAGCTGCTGATGGTTTCCAAATGGTCCTGTAAAGATATATTGCGTATTAGCTTTATGTGATTAGTAGAGGTCCAATTATATTGTTAACACAATTGAGAATATAAAAGATGTAGTCCTTTAATTTGGGACCTCATCCAAAGGATATACACTGTTAAGCCAAATCACGTAATTTCATAGGTGTTTTTTTTGTTTTTGTTTTTCAATGGTTCGTTTGGCTAAAGTAAAAACAAGAAGAATATAAAATGAACGTTAGAAAATGGTTTTTTGGGTTGTTTGGTTAGGGTTGGAGAGATTTTGGAGGGGCTCAAGTAATTTCTTTTCGGGTCTACCAAAATGTTCTCTATAATTTGGAGAGAAAACTCGGGTGATCAGTACACTGGGCATGTTAGGATGCAGACATGTGTTTGAATCCCAACATGTCCAATGCATTACTGCACTAGGCATAGTGCGTGAACAGTGTGTGAACAGTAAGTTCATAGTGTGAACAATAATTTTGTCCCATAAACTGAAACGCGTGCAGAGGAAGAAAAAAAAAAGAAAAAAGGCTGAAATGCTTCTTGACTTAAACGTGGACGCAATAATTTTTATCCAAACATTACCTTCGTGTCCTTTGTTTTGGCCTTTTCTTCTCTCTCTCTCTCTCTCTCTCTCTCTGTAGAGGTTGATTTTTATTGGTTGAAAGAAAATCTCTCTCTCTCTCTGTAGAGGTTGATTTTTATTGGTTGAAAGAAAATATAATATAGACCACATATATAGAAAATAGAAAGTAAAGGAGACCGATATATTCAACAACAAAGATCTAGAGAATACTTTACATCAACAAAGACACAACAAACAGTCCTAGAAAACTTTACAACAACAACACACAACAACATATTACCACAGAGTTCTTAACTTGAACAAACGACCACAGCAACACCTTACTATACAACAAAAACAACAAGCTTCTTGACATCGTTTACTTTTTTTCTTTTTTCTTTTTCCCCTTGTTTTTTGTTTCTTTTTTATGCTTGTTCGGTATCATTCTCTGTGCTGTTCTTCCTCTTCAAATAAAAAAAATGTAATAAATATAATATCAAAGAGAAAAAAAAATATGTATAATGTTCTAATTTTTGTAAAATGTTATTTTATTCATTTTAATCGATAAATAAGTAATATTTCATTAAGAATAAATATTTCTCATATATAATGGAATATGGACATAAGAGTCAATTTATACAAATTATATTTTCTATCCTCTTATATTGCTTCTCCAGTAAACAAATTAAATGAGTTTTCAATGACTCTCATTTAATTTCCCACTCTCCCAAACAAATAGCATGAGAATAAATTAAATTTTCTTTTATCCCCCAACTTTTCCATCTCATCCCAATTTTATATCCCCACTTTTTTATCTTTCCAACCAAATGAATCCTTAATTCCAAATTTTCAACATGTGCAATAGGTGTTGTCCATATGAGGCAGTCTCTCCCCTAAAAGTTGGACAAACAAGAAAGACAAAAAATGAAGGCCAAGATAAATGCCAAACGATTACACAATTTTGAAAATGCAATATCATTGGGCACTTGTAGGTAGAATTCGAACTTTATTCAACCAAAAAAAAAAAAAAAACTTTTCAAATTTTGCTAACTAGAACCCATTATAGAATTACAAACTAATGATATACGATTTATAATTATTTTCCTTTATTATGATTATGGAAAATTCTGATGTTGAAGACATTAGATTAAACACAGATAGATTCACATCTATATTGGGCTAAGAGTGGACAATCAAATTTACATGGATTTGATCGGAATAGCTCGGAGGGGCACTGCCCTATGTAAGCTAAGCCCAAACATCTCAGCCATGTCCATGTCTTCTGGCCTCATCTCAATTGGGAGCTTCCAAGCAAAGTAGTGAACAAGAGAAGCCAACATCAAGTGCACCATTCGGTTAGCTAATGGTAATCCAGGACATATCCTTCTTCCAGCTCCAAAGGGAATCAGCTCAAAATCTTGGCCTTTATAATCAATGTCTTGTTCTAAAAACCTTTCAGGCATAAATAAATTTGGGCTTTGCCATATGCTTGGGTCTTGTCCCATTGCCCACACATTTATTAGTATTTGTGCATTTTTTGGCACGATATAGCCACATATTTCTATGTTTGTCACAGCCTTACGTGGAATTAGAAAAGGCACTGGTGGGTGCAATCGCATGGTTTCTTTCACTATCGCTCGGAGATAATTGAACTTTGAGATGTTTGATTCTTGAACGTGCCCACCCTTACCTAGGACTTCTTCAAGCTCATCTCGGGCTTTTGTCATTTTTTCTGGGTTGTGTAATAACTCTGCCATTGCCCATTCCACTGTGCTTGATGTTGTGTCAGTTCCTGCAAGAAATAAGTCCTGCAATAAAGGTGTTTGAGAACTAAGTTGCCTAAGTTTATGGCCAATGTTACTTTACTAATGACAAATCATATTGACAATTATAAAAGACTAGTCACAAACCAAACATACGCAATGCATGAGAAAATGTAATATTTAAAAATGCATTTATTATTTAAAAGTATTTTAAGTAATAGAACATATAGTGTATTTTACATTCAACAACAACAACGATGATGATGATGATGATGATGATGATGATAATAATAATAATATTACATAGTGATATGTATACATCTGTGTGTGTGTGTGGAAAATGTAATTAAATAAAAATATTTAAATTACATAATTATAATATATTTTTTATATAAATTGAAAAGATATTTTTAAAATATACCAAATCGGTATTGATTGACTAATTTAAACATATCCAAGAATATTGAAAAATAAATTTACACCCTTATTCTATAGAACACATGTAATATGTTACATTAACTTTAAATTATTTTATAGGTTGAGAACTGCTGTTTTTTTTTTCCTTTCCAAATATATGTATATTGCCTATATTATTTTTGAATATTCATAGCTTTTTTTGGGGCTCATATCTCTAATTTATAATGACTATTTTGTTTGCAATTTTTAGCCCTACACTAAAGAGTATGATTCAAATTGAATTAAATTTCATACTACTAATCCTAAAAATTAAGAAAAATAAAATAAAATTTGAGCCAAAAACTGAAAAAGACAACCTAAGAATCAATTTGAGGTCAAATTTGTCCAAATTGGACCGAATGGACTAAAGTGGGTCAGATTTGAGCAAATGGACTGAACTATACCGACTGAAGTAGACCAAATGGACCGAAGTTGAAGGAATATACAAAGTGGACTGAGTGCACTGAAGTGGACCAAGTGTACCAAAGTTGACTGAATTGGATAGAACAACAACATAATAAACAAATTCCTAATTATTTTTTAGTAATATTGTAGTTAGTACAAATTTCACTGCAAATAATTCTTACATATATATATATATATATATATATATATATATAATATCTAAAAGCTAAATCATATTATTTATTATTGCTACAATCCTTTTGAGCTACGTCAACATAGCATTTCGGTTAAATTTAGTCAACTTTGGTCCAATTTAGTCTATTTTGATTAACTTCAGTCCATTTTGATCCACCACGTTGTTTATTATGTAGTTGATGTGAAACAAACTAATCATATCACTTTGTAAACTTTTTAGTTAATAAATGATATTATTTAAATGTTCTTTTGCTTTTAAAAAATTAAATTGAAATATACATAAGATGCATTATTTGAAAGATCTTAATGATTAATTAATATTTATTTTAAAAAATCTTAATTGTCTTTGTTTTTTCTTTTTTAAGAATTGAGTTTAAATGACTTATGTACTAATGGATTTTGTACAAAATAATTAAATTAACTCATTTAATTATTTACTAATAGATTTTACAAAAGAATTTGACTGAAATGCTATGTTGATGTGGTTAAAAAAGAATATAACAACAATAAATAATACGTTTTAACTTTTAGGTTTTAACTTTTAGATATTATATAGATGAAGTGTGAAGCTATATGTGAAATTCACAATATGTGAATTGCTTGAACACACAAATAAAAGACTTTGATTATTTTCAAGATAGTTAGATGCACCAATTAACGTTCTCAAATGGTGATCATATACTGTGCATTACAAATCAAAATATGGTATATTTGGCAAAACGGGGGTCATAAATGTCTTCATGTAATTGTCAAAATTACGATAATATTATGTTGATGTCAAACTATCGATAATGATGAGGTGCTACTACTTTGTCACAATCAAAAACACTAAAGCCAAGAAAATATTTACTCATTTCCTGAAAGTATGAAAATTTATTATTAATTCTTTTAAAAAAATTCGTAACTTACATAAAAAAAGAAAAGAAAAACAATAAAAAAATCTTGATGTAGGTCTCGTGAAATTAATCTCCCTTATGAAAACCTCTATGTATATAAGTGATTCCTTGTTTCAATTTATATTTTTTTTTTCAAATCTCAAAATCAAAATATATGCTCCTATAAAGCAAAAGTTGTGAGGGCTTCTGAATGCGTCAAGCCGAGTTGGGTATTAAAAGTTCAAACTTCTTGTTTATTTTTATTTCAAACATGAGTTGAGCTTGATCTTATCACCAAACAAAATTACATATTTAAGCTTAGTTCATTTTATTGTTGAATAAGCTCAAGCATCTTCACAAGCTAGTTGATTAATTTATTCTTTTCCAACATATATTAAAACCATGATTAAAATGTTTTACCTCTTTACAAATCTATGAATTTTCTTACATACTGACTACCTAGATTATCAAAACTACAAATTATAATTTGATATTATATAAACCAATTTACGAACTTATACAATCTAATCTAAAGTCTATATAGGTATATTTTTAAGGGAAATTAAAGTTAGCAAATGCTCTAAGGACATTGGTTTAGAAAATATTTTCGAACATGTATATATATTATATATAGTTAAACCGAACCCTCATATTCAGTGGTGGAGCTAGGAATTTTTTCTAGGGGCCGGGGACCAAGTTATATATAGCAACAAAAAATTTTCAAGATTATTAAATGTCTTTGTGGGTTTTATTAGCTTAACTAGTAAAGGCTCTCGTGGTTGAACAAGAGATTTGGAGTTTGATTTCCACCTACACAGAAAACCAATTAGTATCTTAACCTGATAATAAGAGCAATCATCATAGAACAGACCCATATATTTGAAATACTGTTCTATAAAAAAATTATTTCATAAACCAATTTTAACTTAATTAAAGTTGTAACCTACTTTTTTTTATAGTACTAAAATTATTTATTATAAACAAAAATAAAATATAATGAATTCAGTACTTCAATAAATAAGAACACATGTTGCTATTATCAATCTCAAATATACAAAACTAAAAACTAAACATAAATTAAAATAATGAAATTAACATCAATAGTGAAAGTTAAAAACCCCATGTCCACAACACAAAAGTAACGGTTAGTCTCTGTTGCCAAAGCAAATGGCACTATTATCAACCTGGCCTGTTTGGGGTTTGTTTATTTTGTTGAAATTAAAAAAATTTTGTCGAAAATACTATAGATAAAGGTAAAAGTTAATTAAAATAGTATAGTAAAATCTATGAATAGTACCAAAAAGTGCAGTAAAATCAATAAATAGTAGCAAAAATAAACTGAATGGTGAAATAAATTGACAAAATTAATCGGGTCAAACGGACACTAAATATAATATTTTAACATATTTAATGCAACTTGTAGACCACACCAAAACATATAGAAAGCCAGAGACTCTAAACTCAAAAGTCAAAAACTATTTCAAACATAAACAGTTAAACTCACAGAGATGCCCCTTCACACAGCAATCAGATGAATGATCTAGAGAGAGTGGGCACCAGTCGGCGAGCAGTGGCTGGAAGGCTGAGTACGGCTACTGGCTAATGAATGGGAATGGGCTGGATTTTGGGGGGCCATGGCCCCGGCCCTCCTAGCTTTGCCACAGCTCATGTTTACGAGTTTATTTATGAATGCCATGTTTGAGTTAGGCTCGTTTAATAATTAAGCCTAAACCATTTTTTTTTTTTTGAGAAGATAAGCCTAAACTTGGAACTACGTACATGAAGCATTATAGAGTACTAAATTATATTTTAAGAATACTTGTTATTCAAATATTTACTTTGACTCAAAATTTTAAAGAGGTAGTCAATTACCAGAAGCAAATGTTTGATGTCGAGGAGGCTTATTTCTGAATTATTTTCTTCAGTGAGACTGAGGAGTGAATCTAAAATATCGTTGCTTGCTTTATAACCCTTTGATGAAGCTCTTAATTGGAGTCGTTGATTGATGTATCCATCAAAATCCCCAACAACTTGGCGTAATAAATCCTTGTCCTTTTGCGTACACCTTGCGGGTCAATCAAACGAAGTGCTGGAAAATAATCAGCAATATTTGGCCTTCCTGCTTCTTTGGCTAAACCACACACAAGATCCCTGAACTCTTGGGACAAATTTGAGTCATATTGGGCTAAATCAATAGAGAAAAGTGCGTTTGATATGGAATTTAGGACTGTTGTGAACACTACTCGACCAATATCGATGGGTGCACCACTTTTGCAGCTTTGGTTAACATGGTCAAGTAGTTCTTGTACCTTTGCTAATCGAAGGGCATCTGTGGCATCAAGACGTTGTGGAGCAAATATTTGGGTAGCACAAGCTTTCCTAAGGTTCCTCCATTGAGAATTTATGGGAATCCAACCAACTGAAACTTTGTGATGGTCGAATGCATGGGTCATGTTTGGGATGGTTCGGCTAGAGAAAGCTTGGTCATTTTTTTGAAGTGCTTCTTTGGCCATGTTTGGAGAGGAAATGGCTATGGTGGTTATGCTCCCAAGCTTGAGAGTCATTAAGGGACCATAAGTTTTGGAGAGCTTGGCAATTGCTTGGTGGGGTAATTTACCAAGCTCCAAGATGTTACCAATGATTGGAAAAGGGTGTGGCCCTGGGGGGAGAGTCTGGCTTGATAGATTGGGGGAGACAACATGAATGAATGCCCACACAAAGGGTAGTATCAGCAACGACAATACTAGGTAGTAATCCATTGTTAACTACTCAAAGATGTTTGTGGTTCTTGTGTTTATATTTTTGTTTGGTAGAAGAATGGAGAACATATATATAAAGGCAATACTAACCTACTAGGTCGTTATGGATGGCCCCCCCCCCCCCCCCCCCCCCCCTCTCCCATTTTTTAATGTTAGTATATATGTTGGGTATTAATTTTAGCAATTTTATTTTATAAAATTACACCTTATCCTTTTAACAATATCATTGATTTTTTAAGAGTAATGTTATAACTGCAAACTTTTCTGGAACATTTTTACAAAACTGTTGATGTAGCAAATTCATATTGGTTTGTATTTAAGCGTACCACTAACACCATTTTTTTATTTACCAAAAACCAATTACCACATCAATAATTTATAACAAAAAAAAGTTGTAGTTCTAGCATTTTCTTCCTTTTAAATATCATAAAAAATCTATAAATCTAAAACTAAGGGTTTGTTTGGATACTGCTTATTACTGAAAACTGAAAACACTATAACAAAATAATTTTTAAATAGGTGAATAGTGTCGTAAGACCCAGTTTTAATGAAAATTTTACTGAATTTTGTACTTGTGAGTTCTGTGAATAGTGCATAGGACCCACTGTTTAAAACGCAAACTCGCTAAAAAGAAGTTTTCAGTGCAATCTAAATTCTCTCTAAATATACAAGCTCAAAAAAATTAGCTCAATAACAAAAATTACCAACAATAATACTAAAAAAATTTAGTCCAATTAACTAATTTTTTCCCAAAACAAACAACCCAAACCTTTGAAAAATTTTAAACATAATAATTTCATCTTTACCCAAATGCATGCATCAAAGTCTCACGCACGCACACAAAAATAATTTCATCGTTACCTTCTATCAAGATTTGGAGAGAAAATTCAGGTGATTTGGATGTAGCCAAAATAACTTATTTTTCTGCCCCTCTAACACATCTGTTACGTTGAAAATCTCTCTCTGTTTGATTTTTTTCCTTGTTTTTTTCTCCTTTTCTTTTTTTGTCGGTTCTCTCTCTCTCTCTCTCTCTCTGTGTTGTGTTTGAATAAAAGGTTGAATTTTATTGAATGAAAGTATAATACAGACCACAGATATGGAAAGCAGACCGACAGATCCAACAAGAAGATCTAGAGCACTTTACATCAACAAGATACAACAAACAGTCCTAGAAGACTTTACCACAAGACACAGTAAAACATTACCGCAGTGTTCTTAACTTGAACAGAACCAAAACCTGAATATACAAACAAAAACCACAAGCTTCTTGACGTGGTTTATTTTTTATTTTTTTTAGTATCGATCACTGTGCTTAAATATAATAACAAAGAGAAAAAAATGTATAATGTTTTAATTTTTTTAAAATGTTATTTTATTAATTTTAGTTGATAAATAAGTAATATTTTTTTAAAAAATATTATTTCTTATATATAATGAAATAAGAACATAATTAAAAGCAAATTTACACACATTACATCTTCTATCCTCTTACTTTTCTTGTTAACTAAACAAGGGAATTTTTATCCCTCCCAACCAAACAAAACGAAAGAAAATTAAAATCTCTTCTATCCCCACTCTTCTATTCTCTTCTCATTTTCTCACCTCCACTTTTCTATCTCTGTAACCAAACGATCTATTAATTTCAAGTTTTCAACATGTACAATAGGAGTTGTCCGTATGAGGTAGTCTCTTGTTTAAAAGTTTGGACAAGAGAAATGCCAAACAATTATCTACATTTTGAAAGCAATATTATTGGACACGTGGAGGCAGATTTCAAACGTTATTTGACAACAAAAGGTTTTATTACTTGAGTTAACTAGAACTCATTATAGAATTATAAATTAATAATGTACAATATATAATTATTTCCTTCTCTATTATGATTATGCAAGATTCTAATATTAAAGACATTAGATCTGTTAACATTTATATTGTTGTGGGCTTTAGGCCTAACTAGTTTACTTGTATAACACTATTACTTGTACTACACTCATATTTATTTATACTGCACTCATATGCCTCCTTTATAAAGGCACTCATGTATATTCTTTCAGTAAGAAATACAATACAATCATTCAGTATTTCTAACAAGATCAAACATACAGATACATTCACATCTATATTGGGCTAAGAACAAAGAATCAAAGTTAAAAAAAATTGATCGTTTGTTGAAGTTGATGCCCACACATCAAGTAACACATGCAAAGGGAAGTATAAGCAACAATACTAGGTAGTGGTCCATTAATTCTTGAAGTTGGTTATTTTCGATGGATACAAGAATGGAATATAAAGAAGGCAATCTTCAAAAGAAAAACATGGAACATGCTTTAGTGTCCTTTTTTTTGCTTTAAAAAAAAAAAAACATGTAACATGCTTCGGTGTCTTTTTTTTTTTTTTTAAAGCAAAAAAAAAGGACACCGAAGCATATATGTTCCATGGTTTTCCTTTTGAGACACCGAAGCATGCTTCGGTGTCCTACACTAGGATAATTCTTGAAGACTTATATATTATCTACTTTGTACGAAGTCATTGATTGAGGATTAGAATTTAGAAGTTTAGGACATGATTTGGATGCAAAAGTCAAGCGGGGCGGCCGAAGATAATATCAACCATTTGTTTAATAGTCTATTTTGTATTGATTAGACATGTCTATTGCTTTCTCAAAGAAGAAAAGAAAATCAAACATGTGAAGTTCATGAGCTTGCGCAGTATGCAAGGCAAAAGGAAGTTTCTCATGACTGGAAGGGAGTTTGTCCTCCTTCGATGATTCACATTGTCCAGGCTGATTGTGTTTAGATTGTACTGCATTGAGCTTTTTTCTTTTGCTTTGTTGTCACTACAACAAAATGTATTTTTAGTGACGAAAAAATTCGTCACTAAAAGTCCAGCTTTTTGTCACTAAGAACCTTTAGCGATGAAATCTGACTTTTAGTGATGAAACTCATTTCGTTGTTGAAACTCCGTCACTAAAAGTCTGATTTGTTTAAAAAAAAAAAACTTTTAGCGATGAAAACGTTTCTGGTAAAAATAGAGACAAAACTAAATGAATACATGTCTAACTTGCACTAAAATTTTACTTACAAAATAAGAATGTTCTTCCACTAACCCACTTCTTCAAAGTAATTATACGTTTATTGTTTTTTTTTTTCAAAAAAAGAAAAAAAAATAAGTTAATTCTCTAATACACATTCTCATCTACACACTCCACCCCCTCCATTTAGTTTTTCAAATTTTCTTTTACACCTCTTTTTCTGTTCCTTCCCCTGCACGTTCATTTCTCTCTCAATTGCAAAACTACACACTTCAAACTTCTCCCTCCAAAAGTTAACTGATGGTTGTAGTGTGGAACCTGTTACGAGATTCAAGTTTGCAAAGTCCAAACCTTAGAATCATGGATTACCCCATCTAAAAGGTATGATGTTTTTATTGCGATTTTGTTTTGGTGGTAAATTACTGGTATTTTAATGCTGATTTAGTGTGCCATTTGTTTGTTTGTTTGTTTTTTTTTTTTTTTTTTGAGTTTATAATATAGGGTTTTGCTTTGATGGAATTTTTTTTTTTTGGATTTTCACATTGACCTTCATTCAGCAATCAGCATGTAATCTTGATTTTTTTTTTCTTTCAAGTTTTACTTATTTTCATACAAATCTAAGATTTACGGAGAGAACGAGAGCTTTTTAGTTCTAAGCCTGAGATTCAAATTATTAACATTTAAAAAAAAAAAAAATTCGATCATTGCCGACAAAATAGGAATGCTCTTCCATTGACCCACTTCTTCAAAGTAGCTATATGTTTCTTGTTTTAAAAAAGAAAAAGAAAAAGAAGAATATGTTAAATCTCTAATACATGATCTCATCTACACACTCCACACCCTCCATTCAGTTTTTCAATTTTTCTTTTACACCTCTTTTTCTATTCCTTCCCCTGCACGCTCATTTCTCTCTTAATTGCAAAACTACACACCTCAAACTTCTCCCACCAAAAGTTAACTGATGGTTGTAGTGTGGAACCTATTGGTTGTAGTGTGGAACCTATTATGAGATTCAAGTTTGCGAAGTCCAAACCTTAGAATCATGGATTACCCCATCTAAAAGGTATGATGTTTTTACTGCGATTTTTTTTTTTTTTGGTGGTAAATTACTGGTATTTTATGAATGTTGATTTAGTGTGCCATTTGTTTGTTTGTTTTTATTTTTATTGAGTTTATAATATAGGGTTTTGCTTTGATGAATTTTTTTTTGGGATTTTCACATTGACCTTCGTTCAACAATTAGCATGTAATCTTGATTTTTTTTTTTCTTTCAAGTTTTACTTATTTTCTTACAAATCTAAGATTTACGGAGAGAACGAGAGCTATAAACATTTATAAAAAATAAAATAAAAATAGAAGAGCCTCTGAACACGCATGTGAGCGCGTGTTCAGAGGCTAGTATTATTTTAATAAGTTGTATGGTAACATAAAACTATTGATGTAGAGTGTTTTGTAAAGTAAGATGGTAAAGTAGATAAAGTAACTAAAAATTATATTTTTTTTAGCAACCTTGCTATGAATGCTCTAATTCACCAACTTTTATATTGTCCATAACTATTGTGTGCCGTACATCTAGCCTCAAAATAATGCGTCAAGTTCCGTATTTTTGCACACAATACGTAAGCCACAAGTAAATTTAATTATTATGCACGTACGCGTATTGTACGAGTACAATACATGTACTTACTAACTAAGGTTGTTTATGGAAATAGACTTGGAATCTTGTCTCCTTATCAAAGTGTTTGATACCATTAGAAAGAGTTTAGTAATCATCCACTTAAAAATGCAAAAGAATTATTCCACCTTTGTCATTCTTCCTTATGAACTACCAGTGAGCGAGGGTTTTGAGTTATAAAAAAAAAATGTCTTTGTATCTGGAATGCAGTGCCCTTTTGGTCTTTTAACGCACATGTGGATGTAGTTTTAACCCTATGTTCAAATTTTGAACATAAGGTGGAAATTGTCGCTAATTTTTTTCCTTATTTACTAAACATTTTTTTTGGTTTAGATTGAACTTGCATTATGTAAGTTTAAGAATGCTTTTAACATTATGGTATTTAAAGAGATGTTAAAGAACTAAGTAAAAAAAGAGATACTACTTCCGCAACATTTTCACAATATTTTTATAACAAATTACAGTTGGTTAGTTGTTATTGGTTCTCATTTGAACCTACCATTGAAATTACTTTTCTACATCACCAATAACAACTAGTAACAATTTGCCACATAAAATTTGTTGTGAAAATATTGTAAAAATATTGTGGATATATCATTTTTCAAATAAAAATATTTTACATAATAATTTCGTGCAAGGGTTAGAAGGCTAATATCCTCAAAAGCGCATGCATTGGAAAAGTCAATATCCACCACACTCCACACGGCAATATAGAGTGTGTTTGGATAAAACTTATTGTTGAAAACTGAAAACACTGTAGCAAAATAATTTTTAAATGTGTTAAAATTACTGTTCATGCCAAAATTACTGTTCATTGCCCTAAAATAACTGTTCATTGGCAATGAACAGTGACAGACACGCTTGAAAAAAAAAAGAAAAAGAAAGAGCCCAGACGTGGACGTGGACACTCAAACGCACTATCCAAACCTCCTCATAATGTCATAATTCAAGCATAGAACCCATATGTAAATACTGCATCGAGTTTCTGCATGCATAAAATCAACTTTTGGGTCCACTTGCTAGCATGTAAATAGTCGTGTTAAGATTCCATCTTGAAGCATCAATCCAAGCTTATTCTCATCTTTTTTCCGTTTCTAATTTCTCCGGTTAAGGTCACTACCTTCTCAAGAATACAAATTGAAACCAAAATTTCAATTTGATTCTCTATCTATGAACCGACCTTTTATATGCCTTACCTTGGGTTTTTGTTGGGTATACTGTATACATGTAAGAGTGGAAATACCATAAAGTAAAGAATTTTGAAGAATATTTTATGTTACATGGTTGTATTCAAATTACAAACTTATATTTTGGGGTTAAATACATGAATAGACTTAGGATTTTAAGCTAGGAGGGCCAAAGTATAAACTAAATAAAATAAATAAAATAAAACTCTAAATAGGCATTCATATAATATAAACTAACTATTAATCAAGACAAATAAATAAGAAATTGTTTTTTAAGGTGCAATCATCTGTTAACAAAGAAAAAAAATAAAAATATAAACCCACAGAATAATATTGTTTCTTAATACTGGACTAACTAAGATTTTTATTTTTTTTTTAAAGTTTTGTTTGGTTAAGTTTTTGGACCGGGTAATTATAAGATGGACTGGACTAGCTGGACTAATTAGAGAAAACGAAGGCCAAAAATTTTGAAAGAAAAGGGCCCAACTACAAAAATGAAAATTATAACTAGTAAAAAAAATCTTAGGACCAGGAGGGCCGGGCCCCCCTTGGGTTTGTCCCTAGTGATATATAATTGTTTTGCTCTATTATCCTTATGGAAAATCCTAATATTGAAGACATCGGATTAAACATAGACAAAATTCACATCCATGTTGGACTAGGAACAAACAATCAAAGTTACAAGGATTTGATGGGAATAACTTGGAGGGGCACTGCCCTATGTAAGGTAAGCCCAAACGTCTCACCCATGTCCATGTCTTCTGGCCTCATCTCATCTAGGAGCTTCACAGCAAAGAAGTGAACAAGAGAAGCTAACATAAAATGCACCATTTGTTAGCTAATGGCAATCCAAGACATATCCTTCTTCCAGCACTAAAGGGAATTAGCTCAAAATCTCGGTCTTCAAAGTCAATATCTTGCACTAAAAACTTTTCGGGCATAAATAAATTTGGGTTTCGCCATATGCTTGAGTCCCATTGCCCACACATTTATTAGCATTTGTGCATTTTTGGGGCACGATAAAGCCACATACTTCTACATTTGTTTCAGCCTCACGGGGAACTAGAAAAGGCATTAGATTGTGCAATCAAAAAGTTTCTTTCACTATAACTGGAAGATAAGGGAACTTTGAGATGTCTGATTCTTACACGTCCATCCTTGCCTAGGACTTCTTTAAGTTCATCTTGGGCTTTTGCACTTTTTTCGGGTTGTGTAATAACACTGCCATTACACATTCCACTGTGCTTAATGTTGTTGTGATCCTGCTAGAAGAATAAGTCTAGTGCCACAACTCGCCTCTGTGGCAACTTGTGGTTGGTGGAGGAGTGTCCCTACATGGACCCACCATTACCCCTCCACCAACCACAACTTGCCACATGGACGAGTTGTGGCACAAGTTGTGGCCCTAGACTTATTCCTGCTAGAAGCATGTCCTACAATAAAGTGTATGAGAATTGATTGCCTAAGTTAATAGCCTATTGTGATTAGTG
Source organism: Castanea mollissima (assembly GCA_014183005.1). Taxonomy (NCBI): domain Eukaryota; kingdom Viridiplantae; phylum Streptophyta; class Magnoliopsida; order Fagales; family Fagaceae; genus Castanea; species Castanea mollissima. Next base: position 66,774,187 of record JACAVU010000002.1, read on the forward strand.
CATAATACAAATAGTTTAAGTAATGAATCCAAATAAAAATAATGCCGATTGGATCACAACAAAATATGTTAGTAATTTTCAGTCCTCAACATTACCAATGGTGCTAAAGGTTAAGGCCTACAAACTAACCAAGATCCTAAGGAGTACTAGTCATCATTAGGTTGTTGAAGCTATTTGAGGATGGAAACTGGTCATACAGAGTGACTTGCATTCATTCTTACTTAAAATATTCTGTGAACTTCACAAATTTCTGAACTGTTTGAACACATAAATGATAGACTTGATCTTTTTCAAGATAGTTACTTGCATAATCACAAATAGTTAGAAGCCAAGAAAAGATTACTCATTTCCTGAAAGTATTCATTTTCCTTCATTTCTTTTTTTTTGGTTTGTTCTCTCTCTCTTAAAAGGTTGAATTTTATTGAATGAAAGCATAATACAGACCATAGATATAGAAAATAGAAACTAAAGCAGACAAACAGATCCAACAACAAGATCTAGAATACTTTACATCAACAAGACACAACAACAGTCCTAGAAAACTTTACAAAAACAAGACATAACAAAACATTACCACAGAAAAATGAGTTTTTCACTTTTTTAACATAAGAGTAAATTTAAACAAATTACATTTTCTATTTTTCACTTTTTTCTCAGTAAAAAAAATGAGTTTTTCATCCTTTCCATCTGAACAAAACATGAGAAAAACTAAAATTTCTTCTATCTCTCTACTCTTTCATTCCTTCCCCATTTTCTATCCACCACTTTAATTTCAAGTTTTCAACATGTGCAATAGGAGTTGTCTATATATATGAGCTAGTCTCTCGTCTAAAGTTAGGACAAACAAAAAAAGCAAATAGAAAGACCAAGATAAATGCCAAACGATTATCTCCATTTTGAAAGCAATATTACTGGGCACGTGTCGGCAGAATTCGAACCTTATTAACAACAAAATATTTTACAAACTGAATTAATTAGAACCCAGTATAGGACTACAAACTAATGATGTACAATATATAATTATTTTCCTCTATTATGATTATGGAAAATCATAATATTGAAGACAATAGATTAAGCCCAGATAAATTCACATCTATATTGGGCTAAGAACAAACAATCAAAGTTACAACAGAGTGCTTGCGGCTGGCTAGCTAGATTGGATGTGAGCATACGAATTGATGCCCACACATTCAAAGGGAAGTATCAACAACAATACTAGGTAGTATTCCATTAATTCTTGATGTTGGTTTATGTTTCTTGCGTTTATATTTTCGTTGAGAATATTAAAGAATACACTCTAAAATGATAAACATGGAACATGCTTCGGTGTCCTAAAGTACAATAATTCTTGAAGATTTATCAGACATGTCTAGTGTCTAGTATCTACATTGTACGAAGTTAGGAAGAAAAAAAAAAAAGATATGGACTTTAAATGCAATGATATGGTACATGTATCTATACTATTTGTTTAGAACATAATTCAGATGAAAAGTGTTAAAGAAAAGATTCTAGAAACTGCTTTGAGAGAAACTATTTCACTTGAATTGATCAAAAGTGCAAAACTGATTAATTTACTCTAAGGCTTTGCCTTATGTACACGCTACAGAGAAAGGAGGGAAAGAAAGAAGTCTAACTAACTATTAACAAACTAACTTCCTAAGCAATCCGTATTTGACAGCTATACAATACTTAAACAATCTCACGTGCCAGTCACTTAAGTAAAATGCCACCGTTTGATTTTAACTTCCCTTTCTTTCTTTCCTTATAAACTTTGTCGTTTTGCTCTGGCTTTACATCACAGCTGCAATTGTGCTCTTGTTGTTTCTTCTTTACTGTGTTGCCTTCCTTCATGCCTTCTTTCTTGACTAAACTCTCAACATTCCCCCTCAAGTCATGATCCACAAGATCATTGACCTGACTAGTTGAAGTCTTCAGGCTTGGTGAGTAAAATATCAATTAAACCCAAGCAAGTGACCAATTTGCTAAAGGCTGGTAAAGATGTCTACTGTATGAAATTGACTTGAAACATAAAAGGTTTTAATCACACCCTCTGTTATCTTGTCTCTCACCAAATGACAATCAACTTCTATATGCTTTGTTCTCTCATGGAAAATGGGATTAACTGCGATATACAATGTAGCCTAGTTGTCATAAAATAGCTAAGCACTACTTGTATGATCAACCCTTAAGTCTTTCAATAATTACAAAACCCAACAATTTCACAGGTTGTAGTAGCCGTTGCCTTGTACTCTGCCTCTACTGATGACCTAGAGACTATGCTTTGCTTTTTGGACCTCCAAGAGATTAAAGAATCCCTTAAAAACACACTATAGCCTGTGATAGATCTTTTGGTATCAGGGCAACCTGCCCAATCCGCATCACAAAAGGCTTTAACTTGCATTGTTGAGTTGCTAGAAAAGAACAAGCCTCTACCTGGTGTACCCTTCAAATACGGCAGTACTCTATTGACAGCCAACATATGAGGTTCTCTTGGTTCAACTAGAAATTGACTCAACCTATGCACTACATAGGTGATGTTAGGTCTGGTCAAAGTAAGAGAGAGCAATCTCCCAATCTGCTTTCCGTACTGACTTGCATCATGAAGAAGCTTTCCTAAATCCTTTGAAAGATGCAAAATTTGTTCCATTGGAGTTCTAATTGGTTTATACCCCAAGAAGCCTGTACCTTGCAAAATCTCCAAGCAATACTTCATTTGGTTTAGACTTATACCCTTGTCACTTCTAGCAACTTCAAGACCCAAAAAATACTTCAAGGAACCCAAGTCTTTTAAGCCTAACTTGGTGTCAAGTAAATGCTTCAAGTTAGTAATACAACTTGGGTCATTGCCAGTAAGCAAAATATCATCTACATATACTAATAAAACAGTGAAAGAAGAACTTTTAGTTTAGGTAAAGAGGGAGTAGTTTGCCTTGGATTGGACAAAGCCAAAATTCAACAATGTATAGGAAAATTTGGCAAACCATTGCCTTGAGGCCTGTTTCAAACCATAGAGACTCTTGTTGAGTTTGCAAACCAAAGGACCACAACTAGGATTGGAAACACACTCCCCCTTGCTGTGAAAACCAGGTGGAAGACTCATGTAAATTTCCTCTTCCAAATCACCATGGAGTAAGGCATTATTCACATCTATTTGATGACGAAATCACCCTTTCACAGCAGCCAAAGATAAGACCATTCTGACAAAAACCAACTTAGCTACAGGAGAAAATGTGTCAGTGTAATCAAGGCCTTCCCTTTGTGTATACCCTTTAGCAACTAAACGAGCTTTATGTCTCTTAATAGAGCCATCAGACTTATACTTAGTCCTATAGACCCACTTACAACCAATAGGAACCTTACTAGGAGGAAGAGTGGTTAAAGTCCATGTATAAGTGAGTTCTAGAGCATCAATTTCCTAATCCATAACAGCTTTCCATTCAGGAAATTGGACAGCCTCATTGAAGGAAGTAGGGTTTGGTGAGGTGGAATCACCTACCATGACAAATTGTTTATAGTTCTTACTGAGATTGGAATAAGTAAGACAAGCAAATATGTCATAAGGCATGCCAGATGAAGGTTTAGAAGAGACAGGTGTTGAAGAGGCAGACTTGCAAGAATAGTCTTTTAGGTAGCAAGGAGGGTTATGTATCTTGGAGGACTTTCTGGGGGGCAAAGGAGAATTAGGCTTAGGGACAGACATAGGAACAAGGCCATGCTCAGAATCAACAATAACAAGAGTAACATGTGGGGATTGAGAATGTGATTGAGAATCAGGAATCTGATCTGCAGAAACAGTGTCTACAGAATCAGGGAATGAAACACTACTATCATGTAAAAAAGATGAATTAGAAATAGAAAAATCAGAAACAGAATGAGGGAAAACAAAAGAATTATAAGTAGAATTATAAGTGGTAGGATCAGAAAAGTTTGAGGAAGGAGGACTAGATGCAAAAGGAAAAACATTTTCATAAAAGATCACATCCCTAGAAACAAAAATGGAGTTAGCCTAGGAAGAGGTGGTGCTAGTAGTAGCAACGACATTGGTCAGTGGAGACAAGACAGATGCAGCTTGGTGAGAAGTCTAAGATGCATTAGCATTAGCTTCCATGCAGCTTGGTGAGTTGTTCACACTGACTCTGAGTGATAGGACACTGAGTTGCATTGAATTGGGACTATGGCATGGACAAATGAGGCTGTGGTGAGCAATGCATCAGATTAGGTTGATTGGTAAAACCTTGCATAGGCTGAGAAGTAAAATTCCCAAATCCACCATTGTTGCAAAAGAAACTTCCAAGATTGCCATTGCTAGAAACCTGATTAGCAGATGCCTTCCCTTTGTGCCTATAGCCTGGAGGATATCCATGCAATTTGTAGCACTTATCAACTACATGACCAACAAGACCAAAATAAGTGCACACAAGCCTCTCCTTCTTTGAATTACCTTTCTTTACACCCTGATCTCCATGATTCACACCCTAATTCCATTCTTGATGACCTTGAAACCCCTTAGGGTTAGAATTATTAGCATACAGAGCTGTTGACTCAATAACCAAATCAGCTTGACCAACTTGCCTATGTTTTTTTTCTTGTAGGATCAAAAAATAGGCTTTGTTCGAAGCAGGTAGTGGCTCAGTGATCAAGATTTAACTGGTAACAGTGGAATAACCGTCATTGAGTCCCATAAGAAAATGAAAAACTTGATCCTTATGCTGAGTATTTAGTTGATTTTGTTGAGAACCACAGGTACAAACACAAGTACAAGTAGAGAGAGATTGATAATGCACAAGTTCATCCCACAAAATCTTAATTTCGGTGAAATAAGAACTCACCGATAAAGAACCTTGTGAAAGCTTCAAAATTTCTTTCTAAATGCCAATGAATCTTGGAACATTTCGTTGTGAAAACCTATCACGCATATCAATCCACAAATCCCTTGTAGTGTGAATGTACATGACACTAGTAGCAAGATCCTTGCTCAAGGAATTTACCATCCATAAAAGAATTGTGGTGTTTGCTCTGTGCCATGCATTGTACAAAGGATGAGAAAGATTGGGTGTAGGAATTGAACCATGAAGAAAACCAAATTTTTTTCTACCACTCAGAGATAGAAACATAGCCCTTGACCAACTGAGCTAATTTTCTGGACCAATTAATGGTTGAGAAACCAGAACAACATTTGATGGTGGAATGAAATAAGGGCTTGAAGGAGTAGTATTCACATCATCCATTGAAGGTGCTTGATTGGATGATCTATGATTTGTAGTATTCGAAGTATTGATGGGAAGGGTTTCAGAATCTAAAGCAGTGTTGGAAGCAGAAGCCATTGTTGAGCTATTGAAGCTCTGATACCATGTTAAAGAAAAGATTCTAGAAACTAATTTGAGAGAAACTTTTTTACTTGAATTGATTAAAAGTGAAAAACTGATTAATTTACACTAAGGCTCTACCTTATATACACGCTATAGAGAAAGGAGGGAAAGAAACAAGTCTAACTAATTATTAACAAACTAACTTCCTAAGCAATCCATATTTGACAGCTGTACAACACTTAAACAATCTCACATGCCAGTCACTTAAGTAAAATGCCACCATTTGATTTTGACATCCCTTTCTTTCTTTCCTTCTAAACTCTAACATTTTGCTCTGGCTTTACATCACTGCAATTAAGCTCTTGTTGTTTCTTCTTTACTGTGTTGCCTTCCTTCATGCCTTCTTTCTTGACTTAAGTCTCTGTTTGGACATATATGAGTCATGTTAAGAACATATGTCATTTAGAATTGGCTAATCCTTTGAAAAAAAACACACTTTACTTGTAATTGGGTAGATCTAGGATGTGTTTAATACTTCAAGGAACAAGAGTTCAAGTCCAAGTGTTAAAGCCATGCAAATCTGTTTAAGAATTAAGTGAAGAAGTCTTGGATTTTAAAGCTCGATAGCTAGCTTCACAGATGGTATCTATCGAGGTTTAAAAGGCAACTTTTGCCTGATGCTCAACAGCTACTTGATAGATAATCTATCTATTGAGATTTATGAAATTAGCTTTTCAGATCTGATTTCACGCATATCCATGTGTATATGTTTAGGCTTTCTTTTCTCACAACCCTAAACATATATAAGGATTATTTTAAGGGCCGTCTCAATTGATGCTAGTAGATGAAACTTGATGCAAAGGTTTTGTTCAAGCAAATCGTGACCAGAGACATAAGTTGCTCTAGTTCATTTTTCTCTTGAAGAAACTTCTGCGTTTGTACACCGTAGGGTTTTGTAACCAAGGATTTTCTTGATCTTCATCATGTTGATGAATTGAAGAACTATGCAACCAACATCCTTCTCAAGTTAGTAGTTAGTCACATACTTGTTTGTCAAAGCTCGAATTTGTGTTAAAACACAAGAGCTTGTTTAGACCCCAAATTAAAAGATTATGACTCGATTGATTTTACTCTAACTTAAACTAAGTACAGAAACAAGAGTAAATGTGCGCAATGAAGCGATACTACTCTAGTGCATAAACATGAAAAACAAACAATAAAAGTAAAGCACAGAAGTAAGGGAAGAAAGATGCAAACACAAGATAACAGGCCGATGTGTTATCGAAGAGGAAACCGAAGAACTCGGTGAAAAACCTCTTCGCCGCCCTCCAAGTGGTGAATCGATCCACTAGATAATAAAGCTGGAGTACACAGATAACAAAAGACCCTCCAAGCCTAGTCTATCCAATGTACTTGAGCCCTTCAAGCTCCTGCTACCAACGGACTTCACGGAGTCATGTCTTCTCTAGCTTTCCGAATCCCACAATACGCTCGATTGCATCTGTCAAGCCTCATCGGCTTCTTTTGGCAAATTCCCAAAGTTTCCCAAGCTCCAAAACACTCTCTACACTCTGAAAATGGTGTGGGTTGTGTTTAGGTACAAATCTCTTCTCAAAGTATGGCAATGGGAGAGGGAAGGAGAAGAGGCTATAATGATTTCTCACTAAGGATGGGTAGCTCTCTCTCTAAAAGATGGGTGTGTGTGTTGTTGAAAACCTATTTAGGGTTTTTCTCTCTAAATGGCTTCCTTACACATTTGTTGGTAATGAGTGTATATATAGTATGGGTGAAGGGTAAGAAAGTCACATTTAAAAAACCTCCATGCAGAGAGTTTCGCGGGTATCTCGTGGGAAGGCCTTACTCGCGAGACACTCGTGAAATCCTTTAGGCTGGCACAACTCTTCAGCTTCCAACATGTGCTTCTCACGTGCCCTTTTCACGAGAACCCTTCTTGCGAGCTACTCACAAGCCAATCGCAAAAATGCATTGATTCTTCATTTCAAGCTTGATTCTTCATTTCAAGCTTGATTCTTCACCAACTTAATACTAAACCCAATACAATAAAATCTCACAAAGTACAAGGAACATAATTAAAGTAATTACAACACTTTTTGTCATACAATAAAGCCACCATAGAATATAGTTGTAAATCACAACTTTACAATCTCTCTCTTTGGCTATTTCATGACAAAACACCCTACAATAAACTCTAGACTTAAATGTGAGTTTGAGAACAATGACAAAGCTCACTCACACCTAAATCTAGAAGCTGTGAAGCACTTGGAACATATATAATAGTAACCTGAAACACTTGCACAAAACACATTAGACCCTCAAGGTAAATCAAGTGATAAAAGGACAAGTATAATGTAACAAGTATAGTGTAACAAGTAAAAAGCAATCAAGTAAACACGATATAAAACATATGATCAACTTGACCATACACATGACAGTCATATGGAAATGACTACAATGATCACATAGCAAAGCAAATGATCATCCGAACATGCAATCATTAAAACACAAAGACATAAAGATATATGCATGTCCAACACAAAACCAATGCAAAACACCAAAGTATTTGCATTAAGAATACAAGATCCAACAAAGGCACAAGTATGTTCCAACACATAAACACCATGCAATGAGAGCAACAAAGCATAGATACTAAATATAAATCAAAGCACCATAAAGTATAAAGTAACGAGAAAACAAGCATAAAGTAAAAAAAAAAAAAAAAAAAAAAAAAAAAAAAAGACAAAACAAGGTTTTCTCATAAAAGTTGTGTTCTCTCCCTTAGTATATGCATCTTCCCTGTGGCTTTCTCCCCTTACGAATGTGCATGAGGTAAAATTTCTCCCTCTCAAAATGTACACATGAGACATATAGAAATGACGAAATACACCGATATACTCTCCGATATACACTCTCCCTTTTTGTCACGAATAGACAAATGAATCAAGAGGAAAGAGGGAAAGAAAAGAAGATATGAACAAGGTAAAAAACGATGGATGAGGGGTGCAAGATGAATGAGAAAATGAAGCTCAAACAAAAGATTAAAACATCTTAAAAACACAATGCTATAAAGCATAAAGTAAACAAGACATGCTAAGGATGATGAAACTCACATGTGATACACATGACACAAGTGATTAAACATTTTGAAGATTTTTCAATTTTTATGAGTTTTTGAATTTTTCAACACACTTAAAAACAGAACATGAAAGTAAGATCAACAAAAGCAATTGATACAAATAAATGCAAGATACAAAAAAAAATGCATGAGGGATCCTACAAAGATTGAAAGAATTAGATCAAGGACTAGAAAAGCAAAAACTCAACCACAGGAATCCTTCCTCATCTAAACGAAACGATTGTTTGGAATGAGTGTCTCATGAGAAGTGAGACGAGGGTTGGAAGAATGAGAACCGGAGATGCACATAGACAAGGAGGTAAGAACATCAAAAAATTTCTTTAACAACTTACCATTTTCCCCCAAAACCAGTTTAGCATTTAAAGCACAACTTCTAAAATGCTCAAGTTTTTCTTTTCTTTTGATTCTTTTAAGAACATGAAACTTAGAGCAATGAGGTCTAAGATGACCAAAGGCACTACAATGGTGACAAACAATGTATTTAGGTCCACTAGGCTTTTTGAGAGGGGATCTAACAACATGATTTTGTTCTCTCTTCAACTTGGGACATTGTGGTCTTATGTGACCAATCACACCGCAATGGTGGCAAGTTGGAACAAACTTAGATCCATCCAAAACCTTAGATTAAGACCTAAACGGAGGCTTTGGCTTAAGAGCTTTTCTCTCCACTTTTTGATTTCTTTTGTGTGAAGGAATGTACATCTATTTGTCCTTTGAGGTAGAACACACAATAGGCACAAAATCAAGTACCATAACATGATTGCAACAAATATTTTCATCATTTTTAACACTTGATTCAGTAATCAAACACTTGGCATGTATTTTAAGAGATTCATTTTCACATTTTAGATCATCAACAAGTTTGTTAGACAAAACAAGTTTGGCATCCAAGTCCATATTCAAACATTCAAACTCTTTCAGCTTTTCAAGAGAATTTGCAGCAAGCTTCTTATACTTTTCAACCAATTTATTGGATTCATTGAGCTTAGCAACGAACTCATCATTTTCACTAGTGAACTTGCTCAAATTCTCATGAAATTTCTTAACCTTTTTCTTCAAGACTTTGACATTTGGAATATCAACAACAGCACACATGGATTCATGCAATATGTCATCAAAATATTGAGAATTAACACTCATAAAGGCATTTTCACAAACACATGGCATGTTACAATCAACAATATCCATAGAAATATACAAAACACTATCCATAGCAAAACACACAAAGGGTCAAGGATCACACTTAGGTAATGAAACCACAACAAGTGTACTCGCTCTGATACCAATTGAAAGCTCACATTTGTGTGAAAACACAAGAGCTTGTTTAGACCCCAAATTAAAAGATTACGACTCGGTTGATTTTACTCTAACTTAAACCAAGTGCTGAAACAAGAGTAAATGTGCACAATGAACCAATACTACTCTAGTGCATAAACATGAAAAACAAACAATAAAAGTAAAGCACAAGAGTAATGGAAGAGAGATGCAAACACAAGATAACACATCGATGTGTTATCGAAGAGGAAACCGAAGAACTCGACAAAAAACCTCTTCGCTGCCCTCCAAGTGGTATATCGATCCACTAGAGAATAAAGTTGGAGTACACAAATAAAAAAAGACCTTCCAAGCATAGTTTACCCAATGTACTTGAGCCCTCCAAGCTCTTGTTACCAACTGACTTCACGGAGTTGTGTCTTCTCTAGCTTTCCGATTCCCGCAATACGCCCGATTGCATCCGCCAAGCCTCACTGGCTTCGTTTGGAAAATCCCCAAAACTTTCCAAGCTCCAAAACACTCTCTACACTCTGAAAAGGGTGTGGGTACAAATCTCCTCTCAAGGTATGGCAATGGGAGAGAGAAGGAGAAGATGCTACAATGATTTCTCACTAAGGATGGGTAGCTCTCTCTCTAAAAGATGGGTGTTTGTGTTGTTGAAAACCTATCTAGGGGTTTTATCTCTGAATGGTCTCCTTACACATTTTTGGGTAATGAAAGTATATATAGTATGGGTGAAGGGTAAGAAAGTCACACTTAAAAAACCTCCATGTAGAGAGTTTCATGGGTATCCCGCGGGAAGGCCTTACCCGCGAGACACTCGCGAAATCCTCCAGGCTGGCATGACTCTTCAGCTTCCAGCATGTGCTTCTCACGTGCCCTTTTCGCAGGAACCCTTCTTGCTCGCTACTCGTGAGCCAATCGCGAAAATGCACTGATTCTTCATTTTAAACTTTATTCTTCACCAACTTAATACTAAACCTAATACAATAAAATCTCACAAAGTACAAGGAACAAAATTAAAGCAATTATAACACTTTTGTCATGGAATAAAGCCAACATAAAACATAGTTGTTAATCACAACTTTACAGATTGGTTAATCACATACTGGGAACTGTGCATTGAAAAGGAGAGATTGTCACTGCAAAACAAGTCTAATTGTGTATTAGGGTAAGGGTTCAACTGTAAGTTGATATAAGGTATTGAGATTTCTTTACTTGTAACCGCTTGCTGTGATAATAATGGATTCTCGGCCTTAAAATCACCCGATAGAGTTTTTGTCTCGGAGGTTTTCCCTATTTGTAAACAAATCACCGTGTCAACTTTATTTTTCGCTGCATATTAATTAGTTGGTGATTTATTTGTGCTACCACGCGTATTGCATGTTAATCGGATTAATTAATTAACTTGGCTAATTAATTGGTTAATTCATCACAAGGAGTCAATACATTCTTGGCCTGTCAGTTTCAACAAAAAATTTAAGTGATCCATTAATTAGAAGATTTTGCTATTGAAGGGATCCAAATTGTCTTGTAAAAGTAGTTTCGTATTCGCTTTATGTGATTTAGTATGTTTTATGCTTCAAGTGGTCCATTTGTATTGAAAAATCATTTTCGCATTCGCTCTATTGATTTAGTATGTGTAATGCTCCGAATGGTCCAATTATATATTGCAAAATCCATCTAGGGCTAACCATGTTGCTGTAGTCTCTATTTATACCTGCTTAGAGTTTATTGTAAATACAATTACGAATATAAAAGATGTAGCCACTTAGAACTTTATCCCGTGGATGCAAGCTTTCAAGCTGAATTATGTAATCTCTTTGTGTTTTCTCCCTCCCTTTTACTTTTTCTTCCATTTTATCGCCATCTTTAAATTTATCACGTCCAATTCCATATGAGGCAGTCTCTTGTCCAAAAGTTTAGACAGACAAGAAAGACAAATATGAAGGCCAAGATAAACGCCAACAATTTTCTCCATTTGAAAGCAAGATTACTAGGCACGAGTAGGTGGAATTCGAACCTTATCTGGCAACAAATGAGTTTATTAGTTGAGTTAACTAAAACCCATAATAGAATTGCAAACTAATAGGGCATGATATATAATTGTTTTCCTTTATTATGCTTATGCAAAATCCTAACAATGGAGAAATTAGGGTAAACACACAGAAAAATTCACATTTATATTTGGTTAAGAATAGACAATCAAAGTTATAAGGATTTTATAGGAATAGCTTGGAGGGGCACTGCCCTATGTAAGGTAATCCCAAACTTCTCACCAATGTCCATGTCTTCTGGCCTCATCTCATCTGGGAGCTTCCAAGAAAAGTGGTGAAGAAGAGAAGCTAACATCAAGTGCACCATTCTGTTAGCTAATGGCAATCTAGGGCATATCCTTCTTCCAGCTCCAAATGGAATGAGCTCAAAATCTCGGCCTTTAAAGTCAATGTCTTGCACTAAAAAACTTTCGGGCATAAATACATTTGGATTTTGCCATACGCTTGAGTCTCGTCCCATTGCCCACACATTTATTAGTATTTGTGCATTTTTTAGCACAATGAAGCCACACATTTCTACATTTGTTTCAGCCTTACGGGGTACTAGAAAAGGCACACAGGATTGTGCAATCCAAAAGTTTCTTTCACTATAGCTTGAAGATAATGGAACTTTGAGATGTCTGATTCCTGAACGTGCCCATCCTTGCCTAGGACTTCTTTAAGCTCATCTCGAGCTATTGCCATTTTTTCCGGGTTGTGTAATAACACAGTCATTGCCCATTCCACAGTGCTTGATGTTGTGCCGATCCCAGCTAGAAACAAGTCCTACAATAAAGGAGTATGAGAATTGGTTGCCTAAGTTTATGGCCTATTGTCATCAGTGCATGATACAAAATAGTATGAGTAGTGAACCCGATAAAAATAACGTCAATCAAATCATAACAATTCATGTTAGTAATTCTCAGTCCTTAACGTTTCCAATGGTGCTAAAGGTTGAGGCCCACAAACTAACAAAGATCCCAAGGAGTACTGGCCATCAAGTTTGTTGAAGTTATTTGAGGATGAAAACTGGTCATACAGATTGATTAGCGTTCATCCCTGCTTTAAATATTCTGTGAAATTCACATATTTCTGAATTGCACGTACTAATATAAATGTGCATTGGAAATCAACATATGGCCTAATTGGCGAAATCGGGGTCATATAATTCATAAAGTCTTTCCTTGATTGTCAAAATGATGATGATATATGTTGACTTCAAACTATCGATAACGGGGAGGAACTAGTACATTGTCACAATCACAAATACAAAGAAACCAAGAAAATATTTACTAATTTCCTGAAAGTAATAAATTTATGTATAAATTAAAAAATAAAGAAAAACAAAAATAAAAAGTTGGTACAGGTCTCATGAAATTAATCCGTCTTATCAAAGACCCTTTTTTTTTTTCTTTTTCTTTTTTAAGTGAATCCATGTCTCAAAATCGAAAATTATATATCTCCTGTAGGAGCAGAAGTTCTTGATCCATTATAATGAATTTAAATAATATTCTACGTACTCAGAACAAGTTTATATTCAAAAAATTCAAAATTATTCACCTGGCAGTATTAAATATTAATATTTTTGTTATAGATAAATAATGAAGGAGGAAGAGATGAGACTTGAATCAAATACATGATACATCACAGAGTATTTTTTTTCTAGTTGAGAGAAATACATCACATGCAAGTACTAAATAATAGTATTAGGAATAATTGATTTTTCAGATATTTTCTTTCCACCAAAGTTTTAAAGAGGTAGTCAATTACCATAAGCAAATTTTTGATATCAAGGAGGCTTATCTTTGAATTATCTTCTTCAAGGAGACTGAAAAGTAAATCTAATACATCATTGCCTGCTTTAGAACCTTTTGATGAAGCTCTTAATTGTAGTCGTTGCTTGATGATACCATCAAGAATCCCAAATATTTTTGTGTAAAAAATCCTTGTCCTTTTGCGAACACCTTGGGGATCAATCACACGAAGTGCTGGAAAATAGTCTGCAATATTTGGCCTTCCACCTTCTTCGGCAACACCGTACACTATGTCCCGGAACTCTTGGGACAAATTAGAGTCATATTGGGCCAAGTCCATAGAGGAAAAAGTGTTTGATATTGAATTAAGAACTGTTGTGATATATTCTTGTGAACAGTACTACTCGACCAATATCAATGTGTGCACCACTTTTGCAACTTCGGTTAACATGGTCAAGTAATTCTTGTTCCTCTCTATGTCGAAGGCCTTGTGTGGCATCAAGACGTTGTGCAGCAAATCTTTGGGTAGCACAAACTTTCCTACGGTTCTTCCATTTCGAATTTGTGGGTAACCACCGCATTGAAAATTTATGGCGGTCAAATACATGTGCCTTATCTGGGATGCGTCGGCTTGAGAAAGCTTGGTCATTTTTTTGAAGTGCTTCTTTAGCTAAGTTTGGAGAGGAAATGACTATTGTTGTTATGCTCCCAAGCTTGAGAGTCATTAAGGGTCCATATGTTTTGGAGAGCTTTGCAAGAGCCCGGGGGGGTAAGTTGCTAAGTTGCAAGATGTTTCCAATGATTGAAAAAGGCTTGGAGCCTGTGGGGAAAGTCTGGCTTGCTAGTTTGAAGTTCAGCACATGAATTGATGCCCACACAAAGGGAAGTATCAGCAAAAATACTAGGTAGTAGTCCACGGTTAACTCAAAGTTGGTTTGTATCTCTTGTGTGGGGCACTAGAAAGTTGTGGATGTTCATCCAGATTCCAGAAGAAGAAAGCTAGGGGTGTGCCTCAAATTGTTTGTGGATTAAAACAAGGTTCGGATATAAAATCAGCCATTGGTTTAAGAGCCTATTTTGTTTTTATTAGAAATTTGGAATTTGCTGGCGAAGTTTTGGCTGTTGATGGAATCTAATAAATTGTTTAATTAAAGGTATGATCTTATTTTCTTTATGACATTTATTAGGTCCCAAGTATTCCAATTATATTGTATAATCCAATCTAGGGCAAATCCTATTACTATAGTCCCTATTTATACCATGATTTTCTTCTTAAAAAAAAAAAAAATGATACCATGATTAAAGCTTATCGTAACAAATCACACTTATAATCGAAAAGATGTAGCAACCAAATACTTTATCCTATAGACGTAGATTGTTAAGCCGAATCACATAATTCCTTTATGTTCTCTCTCTCTCTTTCATTTTCTTTCCATCTTAAATTTCAACACATCCAATAAGAGTTGTTTATATTTTAGTGAAATTTGGTGTTTATATAGTAATTGTAGGGGATCTTGATTATATTATGAATAAGGACTTTTGGGGTTGTTTTCACTGTGCAGGCCAATTAATTAGCAATTAATGTAGCAGAGATTAGGTGAAAACATTTCATTAATGCAGAAGTGACTACTCCAATAGTCCTTATTTTTTCATAGCGTTTCTCGAGGTGAGTTTAATGGAGGGTGGCATCTCGGTCTAGAGGGAAACTGGTCACCCGTGATTCCTTGTGTATCTACTATAGGAAAGGCTCTACTTATCACCTCAGTAATAGACCTTAGTGATGGAAGTCCACCTAGTCCTCTACGAGATCCACTCCGGGGAGTTATCTTTTATTCCCAAGGCCTTTTCATTCATATCCATATCTTTGGGCCGAACCTATCTTTTAAGAAATGATTTGTTGGGCCTTTGGCTCTCAACCCGAGCTCGTGTTCATCTCCCCACATCAAAATTTTTAAATGAAGTCTTATTATGTATTTTGAATTAATTTTAATATCTTATAATTTTTGGGTTTTAAATAAAAATTTGATAGTATCACATATATTGAATTAATTTTAGTATATAATAATTTTCGATTAAACACACAAAAATATTCACATATATTGTTGCACAAATAACAAACATCGAAGTTACAAGGATCTAATGGGGATAGCTTGGAGGGGCTCTGCCTTATGCAAAGTAAGCCCAAACGTCTCACCCAAGTCCATGTCTTCTGGCTTCATCTCATCGGGAAGCTTCCAAGCAAAGTTGTGAACAAGAGAAGCCAAGATCAAGGGCACCATTCGGTTAGCTAATGGCAATCCAGGGCATATCCTTCTTCCAGCTCCGAAGGGAATCAGTTCAAAATCTTGGCCCTTAAGCTCAATTGCATGCTCTAAAAACCTTTCAGGCATAAATAAATTTGAGTTTGGCCATATGCTAAAGTCTCGTCCCATTGCCCACACATTTATTAGTATTTGTGCATTTTTGGGCACAATGAAGCCACATATTTCTACGTCTATCATAGCCTTATGGGGTAGTAGAAATGGCGCTGATGGGTGCAATCTTAAGGTTTCTTTCACTATAGCTTGAAGATAATTGAACTTTGATATGTCCAATTCTTGAATATGCCCAGCCTTGCCTAGGACTTCTTCAAGCTCAACTCGGGCTTTTGTCATTTTTTCTGGGTTTTGTAATAACATTGTCATTGCCCACTCCACTGTGCCTGACGTTGTGGCGATTCCTGCATGAAATAAGTCCTGCAACAAAGAAGTGTGAGAGCTAAGCTGCTGAAGATTATGGCTTGGGTTATTTTAATCACAACAAATAATATCGAAAATTATTAAAAAGGGTTGTGCCCTTAACATTACTATTGGTGCTAAAGTTTAAGGCCCACAAACTAACAAAGCTCTTAACTAGGAATTAAGTTGTTGAAACTATATGAGGATGGAAAACTGGTCATATAGAGTGATTAACATTCATTCTTGCTTTAAATGTTCTATGAAATTCCCAAATATGTGAAATTGTTTGAACACATAAATAACAGACTTTATCATTCTGATGATCATTGCACAAGTTGCACCGATTAACGTTCTAAAATTGTGATCATATACATATGCATTACAAATCAAAATATGGTTATGGCTAAATGGGGGTCATAAATGTATTTATGTAATTGTCAAAATTACGATGATTTATGTTGACTTCAAACTATCGATTACGATGAGGAGCTACTACATTGTCACAATAATAAGAAGCCAAGAAATATTTTACTCATTTCCTGAATGAATGAAATTTTTTTTATTAATTCTTTAAATAAAATTCATAATTTACGTAGAAAAAAAAAAGAAAAAAGAAAAAAGAAACACAAAAAGTTGAAACAGGTCTCGTGAAACTAAGTGATTCCTTGTCTCAACTCTCAATTCATTTATCTTTTCTACATATCTCAAAATCAAAATATATACCTCTTTAAAAGCAAAAGTTGTTAGGACTTAAAACAACATTCCACTGAGAACAAAGTTTATATTCACAAAACTCAAAATTATTTATCAGAAAACTTCTTTGAGCCTACTATTAAATATTATATTTTTAAAGTAATTTTTTTTTTTCAGACATTTTCTTTGAAGCAAAGTTTTAAAGAGGTAGTCAATTACCAGAAGCAAATGTTTGATATCGAGGAGGCTTATTTCTGAATTATCTTCTTCAATGAGATTGAGCAGTAAATCTAGTGTATCGTTGCTTGCTTTAGAACCCTTTGATGAAGCTCTTAATTGGAGTCGTTGATTGATGATTCCTTCAAAAATCCCCAACAATTTGGAGTAATAATTCCTTGTCCTTCTGCGTACACCTTGCGGGTCAATCATACGAAGTGCTGGGAAGTAATCAGCAATATTTGGCCTTCCTGCTTCTTTGGCTAAACCACACACAAGGTGCCTGAACTCTTGGGACAAATTTGAGTCATATTGGGCCAAGTCAATGGAGAAAAGTGTGTTTGATATGGAATTAAGGACTGTTGTGAATACTACTTGACCAATATCAATGGGTGCACCATTTTTGCAACTTTGGTTAACATGGTCAAGTAGTTCTTGTACCTTTGCTAATCGAAGGGCCTCTGTGGCATCAAGACGCTGTGGAGCAAATATTTGGGTAGCACAAGCTTTCCTAAGGTTCCTCCATTGAGAATTTGCGGGAATCCAAGCAATTGAAACTTTGTGATGGTCGAATACATGGGCCATATTTGGGACGGTTCGGCTAGAGAAAGCTTGGTCATTTTTCTGAAGTACTTCTTTGGCCATATTTGGAGAGGAAATGACTATGGTGGTTATGCTCCCAAGCTTGAGAGTCATTAAGGGACCATAAGTTTTGGAGAGCTTGGCAAATGCTTGGTGGGGTAATTTGCCAAGTTCCAAGATGTTACCAATGATTGGAAAAGGGTGAGGCCCTGGAGGGAGAGTCTGGTTTGATAAATTGGAGGAGACAACACGAATGAATGCCCACACAAAGGGAAGTATCAGCAAAAATACCAGGTAGTAGTCCATTGTTAACTCAAAGATGGTTTATGTTTCTTGTGTTTCTATTTTCGTTTGGTACAAGAATACAGTATATCTATTACCAATATTAAAAAGCGCGAATGCACCTGTGAATAGTGCTTTTGTCGAGGACCTTGTCTGCTATTCTTTTATTGTTTCAGCACCTTTTTTTTTTTTTTTTGTTTTGGACCGACTTTGCCCAGCACCTTCTTAACTTTTTTACCCTTTATATACAAGCAGGCTGAATGGGTTTGTTTTGTCTTTTGCTCCTATTTTATTTGATCTTATCTCTTTGTTGGCCTTTTTTGACAGCCACCTACTCTATTGATGGACAGCCACCAAATTGATAGAGAAAGAAAAGAAAAGAAAAGAAAAGAAAAGAGAGAAGGAAATTAATTTGTATGTGTTTGAAAACTTCCCTAGAGATCAGAAAAAATAAATGAAATTTTGAAGATCGTAGGAGACCGATAGAGATATAATTATTACCTTATGTATCAATTTATCTTCTTTTTCTAGATCAAAGGGGTAGATATTGATACATTCATTTTTTTTAGACCTCTTTTTGTACACAATATATACTCATCTTTATAAATTATGCTTGTGATATTGAAGCTCTTTTTTGTTAAAGTCTAATATGAATTATGTTATTATTATAGTTAATTTAAATTAAAAAAATATTTTGTATTTAGATTTTGACATAAAATGTAGCATAAAAAATTATATTATCTACTTAATATAACAAATACTATTTTTTCCTGTGCATGTGATCTTTGAAAGTTAAATATAAAAAATAGCATTTATGAGAAAAGTGAGGGAAACATGGCTAAAGTATTGATATGTGAATATTTTGAAACATTTAATAGTATAATTTTTAGGCAATCTAATAATTAAATAACTATAAATAAATTCTATTTTTATCTATAATTGTAATCTTATTTACTTGCTAACATGTGCTTTGTGTTGCAAAACTAGTATTATGAAAAAGGCAATACTAGGGACGGCTATGAGTAGGGTATGGATCAAGTATACCCATACCCTACCCCAAAAGTTTGCCCATGAATACCCGAATATCAATACTCATGAGTATCCATATCCGAATGTTACCCGAATATACTATTTATGGATATCCATACCCTACCAGAACCCATTAATTTTTAAAATTTTTTTTTTTCTAAACCAGTATCCAAATTGAAAAACCAAGCAAAACAAAAACCCCCAATCCCCAATGCGCAGATTCTTCATCCATTCATAGCTCCCACACATACCCATAAACCCATCTCTCTCTCTCTCTCTCTCTCTTTCTTTGATTTCCGAGCACCACCACTTAGCAAGTAGAGAAAAATGCAGAATCTGAAGCCATGAAAAGAGAGCTTGACCCTCATCAAAGTCATAATCTCCAACCCTTGCCTGACTCGTCCGTGACTGGCAGCTTAAGTACTGAAAAAGCCAAGATGTGTTGGGAAGAGGAAGTTAAACAAGATGGTGAAATGGAAGAGCTCTTAGCTGTGTTGGGCTACCAAGCTCGAGCTTTAGACATGGCCGAGGTTGCCCAAAAGCTCGAATTGCTCGAGGATTTGATGGGAAATGCTCAAGGTGATGGCCTCTTTCATCTCACCACTGAGACTGTCATTTGAACTCACTGAGTTGAGGAATTGTAAATATCATGTACAACTATTGTTTATATATGAAGCTTTTGTTTGCTTGTTTGTTTTAATTGTTTGTTAAAAAAATCATTATATGAGATTATGAATTTTAGTTTTAGTTCACGATGAGTTGAGGAATTGTAAATTACAACCCTTCTAATCTTAATGCCAGAGAGAGTGTAGTGACGAAGAGAGAGTTTTTTTTTTTTTTTTTTCAAATACGGGTCAGGTTTGGGTAATATCCATACCCTATCCGAACAATTCGGGTAATATCCATACCCTACCTGGTTAAGCTCTACCCATGAAGAACTGGGTATTACCCGGAATATTTGGATCGGGTAGGATTGGATATCCATTACCCAATGGGTATGGCCATCCCTAGGCAATACTAGCTTGTTTATATTTTCTTTGGGTAACAAGAATAGTATATAAAGAAGAAAATCTTAAAAGGAAATACACGAGAACGGAAAAATCTCTCATACGCTAGACGCATGAGACCAACCTCTCACAAGTAGGTGGATCTCACATGTATGGAACCCACCTGCCTGTGAGAGGTAAGTCTCATTCGCCTAGTGCATGAGATATCAACTCTACATTGAACATGCTTTGAGGTTCTAATTAAACTATAATAGAGTTTACTAATGTGTGCCCTTAGACCATACATTAATAAGCTATTTTAAGAAACTATTTATGAAAATATAAAAAAGTCAGCCGGAGGTGCCCCTAAAATTGATTCAAATGCAAAAGTCAAGCGGGGCGGCCGAAGATAATATATTATCAACCATTCATTTACAGATATTTTCGTATCAGCTTTATGAGATTTAGTATGTTTAAAACTTAGAGTGGTTCAATTATATTGTAAAATCATTTTCGTATTCTTTTTTTCTTTTTTTTTGGGTTTCCGACAGTGTATATACAATTGAAAATTTAAACTATGTAGCCACTTGGACGCATGTTGCCATACAAAATCACGGTAATTTCTTTGTGTTCTTTTTTTTCTTTTTCTCCTTTACTTCTGTTTCAATTTTCTCGAAATCTTTAATTTCATCATGTCCAATGAGAATCGACCATAACAAGATAGAAAAATACTAAGGCCAAGATAAAAGCCTAATGATTATCTCCATTATTAAAGCAAGCCCACTGATCAAGTGTAGGTGGAATTTGAACCTTACTTGATAACAAACGACTTTATTAATTGAACTAACTAGAACCCATTATAAAACTACAAAAAAATGATGTAAGATCTATAATTGTTTTCCACTACTATACTTATGGAAAATCCTAATATTGAAGGCATCATATTGAACATAGACAAATTCACATCCATAGTGGGCCAAGAACAAACAATCAAAGTTACAAGGATTTGATTGGAATAGGTAGGAGGGGCACTTCCCTATGTAAGGTAAGCCCAAACATCTCAGCCATGTCCATGTCTTCTGGCCTCATCTCATTTGGGAGCTTCCAAGCAAAGTAGTGAACAAGAGAAGCCAACATCAAATGAACCATTCGGTTTGCTAATGGTAATCCAGGGCATATCCTTCTTCCAGCACCAAAGGGAACCAGCTCAAAATCTTGGCCTTTATAATCAATGTCTTGTTCTAAAAACCTTTCAGGCATAAATAAATTTGGGCTTTGCCATATGCTTGAGTCATGTCCCATTGCCCACACATTTATTAGTATTTGTGCATTTTTTGGCACGATATAGCCACATATTTCTGTGTTTGTCTTAGCCTTACGTGGAAGTAGAAAAGGCACTGATGGGTGCAATCGCAAGGTTTCTCTCACTATGGCTCGAAGATAATTGAACTTTGAGATGTCTGATTCTTGAACGTGCCCGCCCTTGCCTAGAACTTCTTCAAGCTCATCTCGGGCTTTTGTCATTTTTTCTGGGTTGTGTAATAACTCTGCCATGGCCCATTCTACTGTGCTTGACGTTGTGTCAATTCCTGCAATAAATAAGTCCTGCAATAAAGGTGTTTGAGAACTAAGTTGCCTAAGTTTATGGCCAATGTTACTTTAATAACAACAAATCATATTGACAATTATAAAAAACTAGTCGCAAACTAAACACACTCAATGCGTGAGAAAATGTAATATTTAAAAATGCATTTATTATTCTATTTTATGTAATATAACATATAATGTAGTTTACATTCAACAACAATAATAATAATACATAGTGATATATATATATATATATATATCTGAGTGTGTGAAAAATGTAATTAAATAAATATATTTAAATTACATAATTATAATATCTTTATATATAAATTGAAAAGATATTATTAAAATGACTTTTTTTTTTAAATATACCAAATTGGTAACAGTGGACTAATTTAAACATATCCAAGAATATTGAAAAAAAAAAATGCGCAACCTTATATTATAGATCACATGTAACATGTTACATCAACTTTGAATTATTATATAGGTTTAGAACTGCATATATTCTTTTCCTTTCTAAATGTAAGTATATTGTCTATATTATTGAAACTTGAAGTTTAAGTTAATATTTTGAATATTTATAATATTTATAGATTTTTTAGGATTCATATCTCTAATTTATAATGCTTATTTTGTTTGTATTTTTTAGCCCTAAATTAAAGAGTTTAACCCAAATAGAATAAAATTCCATACAGCTAATCCCAAAAATTAAGAAAATAAATAAAATTTGAGCAAATAACTGAAAAGACAACGTACAAAAAAAAAATCAATTTGAGGTCTAATTTGTCCTATATGGACCGAATGAACTAAAGTGGATTAGATTGGAGTAAATGGACTGAACTATACCAACCGAAGTGACCAAAGTTGACTGAATTGGATAGAACAACAACAAAATAAATAAACTCCTTTTTAGTAATATTGTAGTTAGTACAAATTTCACTACATATGATTCTTACAAATATATAAGATATCTAAAAGCTAAATCATATCATTTATTATTACTACTTCTTTTGAGCCACATCAACATAACATTACAGTCTAATTTAGTCAACTTCAGTCCAAGTTGATCTATTTTGATCCACTCGTTGTTTATTATGTTGTTGATGTGAAACAAACTAATCATATCACTTTGTAAACTTTATTGTTAATAAACAATATTATTTAAATGTTCATTTTGCTTTTAAAAAATTAGAAAGAAACATTCATAAGATACATTATTTGAAAGATCTAAATGATTAATTAATATTTATTTAAATGTCTTCTTTTTCTTTTTTGAGAATTGAGTTTAAATGACTTATGTACTAATGGATATTGTACAAAATAATTAAATGAACTCATTTAATTATTTACTAATATGTATCAAAAAAAATTATTTACTAATAGATTTTACAAAAAAATTTGACTAATTTAAGAAATATTACGTTTCAACTTTTAGATAAGTGAAGCTATATGTGAATGGAAACTGGCCATATAGTGTGATTTGACCTTCATTCTTGCTTTAAATGTTCTATGAAATTCACAAATATGTGAATTGCTTGAACACACAAATAAAAGACTTTGATTATTTTCAAGATAGTTAGATGCACCAATTGACGTTCTAAAATGGTGATCATACACATGTACATTACAAATCAAAAGATGGTATATTTGGCAAAACGGGGGTCATAAATGTCTTCATCAAATTGTCAAAATTACGATGGTATTATGTGGACGTCAAACTATCGTAACTTACATAAAAAAAAATAAAAAATAAAAACAGTAACAAAAAGTTGATACAGGTCTCGTGAAATTAATCCCCCTTATGGAAACCCCTCTCTCTCTCTCTCTCTCTCTCTCTCTATATATATATATATATATGTGTGTGTGTGTGTGTGTATATATATATATTTATAAAAGTGATTCCTTGTTTCAATTTATATATCTTTTTTCAAATCCTAAAATCAGAATATAGGCTTTTATAAAGCAAAAGTTGTGAGAGCTTCTAAACGAGTCAAGCTGAGTTGGGTATTAAAAATTCAGACTTCTTGTTTATTTTTATTTCAAACATGAGTTGAGTTTGATCTCATCACTAAACAAAATTACATGTTCAAGTTTAGTTTATTTTGTTGTTGAATAAGCTCAAGCTTCTTCATAAGCTAGTTGATTAATTTATTCTTTTCTAACATATATTAAAACTATGATTAAAATGTTTTACCTATTTTAAAATCAATGAATTTTATTATGAATTGACTATCTAGATTATCAAAACTAGAATTAATAATTTGATATTATATAAACCAATTTACAAACTTATACAATCTAATCTAAAGTCTATATAGGTATATTTTCAAGGGAAATTAAAGTTAACAAATGCTCTAAGGACATTGGTTTAGAAAATGTTTTTAAACATGTATACATATAAATATACATATTATATATAATTAAACCGAACTCTCATGTTTAGTAGCAGAGCCATGATTTTTTTTTTTTTCTAGGGAGGGCCAAGTTATATATAGCAACAACAAATTTTCATGATTATTAAATGTTTTTGTGGGTTTTATTAGCTTAACTAATAAAGACTCTTGTAGTTGAACAAGAGATTTAGAATTTGATTTCCATCTACATGGAAAACCAACTAATAATAAAAGCAATCATCATATAACAAATCCAACTATTTGAAATACTATTCTATAAAAAAATTATTTCATAAACTAATTTTAACTTAATTAAAGTTGTAACATGCTTTTTTTTATAGTACTAAAATTATTTATAATAAACAAAAAAAAAAAACTAAAATGAATTCAGTACTTCATTAGATAAGAACACATGTTACTATTATCAATCTCAAATATACAAAACTAAAAACTAAATATAAATTGAAATAATAAAACATCAGTAGTGAAAGATATAAACCGCCCCATATCCACAACACATAAAAACAACGGCTAGTCTCTATTGCCAAAGCAAATGACACTATTATCAACACTAAATATAATATTATAACATATATAATCCGAGCTATAGCCCACAATAAAATACATAGAAAGTCAGAGACTCAAAATTCAAAAGTCAAAAAGCTATCTCAAACATAGGGTGTGTTTGGGAAGAGATTAAAAATGAAAATTATTTTATCATTCAGTTTATTTTTACTACTATTTATGAGTCAGTATTTTTTGGCATTATTCATGGACCCATTGTACTATTTCAACTAACTTTTACTTTTATTTATAGTACTTTCAACAATAATTTTTCAATTTCAGTAAAATAAATAGTATCCAAACACGTCCATAAACAGTTAAACTCACAGTGATGCCCCTTCACAGAGCAATTGGATGAATGATACAGAGAGAGTGGCACCAGTCAGCGAGCGGAGGCTGGAAGGCTAAGTAGAGTACGGCTACGGGCTAATGAATAGGAATGGGCTGGGTTTTGGGGGCCATGGCTCCCCAGCCCCCTAACTCTGCCACAGCTCATGTTCACGAGCTTGGCTTTTTTAATAGTCAAGCCTAACTTTTTTTTTCTTTTTTGAGAAGATAGTCAAGCCTAAACTTGGAACCACATACATGAAGCGTTATAGAGTACTAAGTTATATTTTAAGAATACTTGTTATTTAACTATTTATTTCGAACCAAAGTTTTAAAGAGATAGTCAATTACCAGAAGCAAATGTTTGATATCAACAAGGCTTATTTCTGAATTATCTTCATCAGTGAGATTGAGGAGTGAATCTAGAACATCGTTTCTTTCTTTAAAACCCTTTGATGAAGCTCTTAATTGGAGTCGTTGATTGATGATTCCATCAAAAATCCCAAATAATTTTGAGAAATAAATCCTTGTCCTTTTGCGCACACCTTGGGGGTCAATGAAACGAAGTGCTGGGAAATAATCAGCAATATTTGGCCTTCCAGCTTCTATGGTTACACCACACACAAGGTCCCTGAACTCTTGGGATAAATTTGAGTCATATTGGGCCAAGTCAATAGAGAAAAGTGTGTTTGATATGGAATTAAGGACTGTTGTGAATACTACTTGACCAATATCAATGGGTGCACAACTTTTGCAACTTTGGTTAACATGGTCAAGTAGTTCTTGTACCTTTGCTAATCGAAGGGCCTCTGTGGCATCAAGACGCTGTG
The DNA here is from genome assembly GCA_014183005.1 of Castanea mollissima. Classification (NCBI taxonomy): domain Eukaryota; kingdom Viridiplantae; phylum Streptophyta; class Magnoliopsida; order Fagales; family Fagaceae; genus Castanea; species Castanea mollissima. The sequence continues at coordinate 66,799,924 of JACAVU010000002.1, forward strand.
GAGCAAATATTTGGGTAGCACAAGCTTTCCTAAGGTTCCTCCATTGAGAATTTGCGGGAATCCAACCAACTGAAACTTTGTGATGGTTGAATACATGGATCATATCTGGGACGGTTCGGCTAGAGAAAGCTTGGTCATTTTTCTGAAGTACTTCTTTGGCCATATTTGGAGAGGAAATGACTATGGTGGTTATGCTCCCAAGCTTGAGAGTCATTAAGGGACCATAAGTTTTGGAGAGCTTGGCAATTGCTTGGTGGGGTAATTTACCAAGCTCCAAGATGTTACCAATGATTGGAAAAGGGTGTGGTCCGGGGGGGAGAGTCTGGCTTGATAGATTGGGGAAGACAACACGAATGAATGCCCACACAAAGGGTAGTATCAGCAACAATACTAGGGAGTAATCCATTGTTAACTCAAAGATGGTTCGTGGATCTTGTGTTTATATCTTCGTTTGGTAGAAGAATGGAGAATATGTATTAAAAGGCAATACTAACCTACACCAGGTTGTCACGAACAGCCCCACCCTACCCCCAACCCCCCTCTATTTTTTTTTTTTATATTTAAATATTAGTACATAGGTTAGGTATTAATTGTACCAAGATTGTTTTATAAAATTACACTTTACCCTTTAATAATATTATTAATTTTTTTAAGATTAATGTTATAATCACAAAAAAAATTTAGAATATTTTTACAAAACTATTGAGATAACAAATTCATATTAATTCACATTTGAGCCCCACCACTTATACCACTTTTTATTTACCAATGATTACTTATCACATCAATAATTTGTAAAAAAAATTAGTTCTAACGTTTTCTTCCTAGACCATAAAAAAATCTATAAATTTAAAATTTAAAACTAAATATACAAGCCCAAAAAACTTAGTTTAACAACAAAAATTACCTATAATGAAGCTAAAAAAAATTAGGTTCAATTAACAATTTTTCCCAAAATAAACAACCAAGCTTTTAAAAAATTTTAAACAAAATAATTCCATCTTTACCAACAGCATGCATCAAAGTCTCTCACACACACAAACAATAATTTCATCTTTACCTTCTGTCAAAGATTTGGAGAGAAAAGTTGGTGATTTTGAAAGCAATATTATTGGGCAGGTGCAGGCAGATTTTAAACTTTATTTGACAACAAAAAGTTTTATTAACTGAGTTAGTTAGAACTCATTATAGAATTACAAACGAATGAGGTATAATATATAATTATTTCCCTCTCTATTATGATTATGTAAAATTCTAATATTAAAGACATTAGATTAAACATACAGATACATTCACATCTATATTGGGCGAAGAACAAAGAATCAAAGTTACAAAAATTGATTGTTTGTTGAAGTTGATGCCCACACATCAAGTAACACATGCAAAGGGAAGTATAAGCAACAATACTAGGTTGTAGTCCATTAATTCTTGAAGTTGGTTTATGTTTCTTGTGTTTATATTTTCAATGGATAAAAGAATGGAATATAAAGAAGACAATCTTTTTTTTTTTTTTATTAGAAACTTTATCCGTTGATTTTAAAAAAAGAAAAAGAAAAAGACAATCTTAAAAGGAAAAACATGGACCATGCTTCGGTGTCCTAAACTAGGATAATTCTTGAAGACTTATCCATTATCTACTTTGTAAGAAGTTAGGAAGAAAACAAAATAAGGATATATGGACTTAAATGCACCGAGAATGGTACATGTATCTATCTGTATAAGGCAGCTGGGGGGTGTCCCTGATGCAAAAGTCAAGCGGGGCGGGGCGGCCGAAGATAATATCAACCATTCGTTTAAGAGTCTATTGCCCTCTCAAAGAAGATAAGAAAAACGGTATGTCTATTGCTTCGAGTAGTCCAATTATAATATTGTAAAATCATTTTCATATTCGCTTTATTGATAAAGTATGTCTAATCTCTAATGCTCTTTCTTCTAAAAAAAAAAAAAAGGTATGTCTAATGCTCTGACCTTTCCAATTATACTGTAAAGCCTATTTATGGTTAGCCTCATTGTTATTGTCCCTGTTTAATTATACCTGGTAATAGTTTATTGTAAGAATTTTGTAAATGTATACATTAAGGCACATAATAATAATAAATTGCTTTTAAAAATAATTTTTAAAAATTAAAAAAATATTAATAATTTTTTTAATTTTTAAGAAAATATTTTAAAAAAATAGAAGGTACACATTAACACATTAATCGAACTCTTATTGTAAATTCAATTGAGAGTAGAAAAGATATAACCACTAAGACTTTATCACGTGGATGCAATTGTCAATCCTCAACATTACCAATGGTGCTAAAGATTGCAAGAAAAACGAATATGAAGACTAAGATAAATGTCAAATGATTCTCCATTTTGTAAGCAGTATTACTGGGCACGTGTAGGCAGAATTCGGATATTGTTTGACAACACAAAATTTTCACAAACTGAATTAACTAGAACTTACTATAGAACTACAAACTAATGATGCACAATATATAATTATTTTCCTCTATTATGCTTATGCAAAATCATAATATTGAAGACGTTAGATTAAGCAAGATAAATTCACATCCATATTGGGCTAAGAACATGTTAACATATATAGTGTTGTGGGCTTTAGGTCCAACTAGTTTACTTGTTTAGCACTCTTACTTATATAGCACTCTTACTTGTACTACACTCTTACTTGTACTACACTCATATGCCTCCTATATAAAAGCACTCATATGTATATTATTGGAGTGAGAAATACAATACTATTCAATTCAGTATTTCTAACATGGTATCAGAGCCACTGCTCTGACCTTTTCTTCGCAGTCTTGTCTTTATTGGTGTAACTCCATTCTTAATATTGCTTCCACTGTCACAATAACTGCCACAGTCTTTCGCCGTCGAACCTTCGAGTCTTCCAGACATCTTCCTCAGGTTCCGGACCTGTAGCAGCCGTCGTTGGGGAGTTCGAACATTGCAAAGACCACTGCCTTTTCTGGCACCACCGTGAATATTGCTCCGAAAAATTTTCTGAAGGTACCACGAAGATCGTCTTGCTCCGATCTGCCTGTTAGTGAAAACCTTACAGTCATTGGAGTCTCCACGAGCCCTCATGCGCCGCCCAAAGTTTCTGCACTGCAGGTCACGTGCCCACGCGCCTCCACGCGCCGAACCGAGCCGCCACGCACCTCCACGCGCCACCACGCGCCAGATTCATCCTGCTGACGTCAGCCCTAGCCACGTCAGCTGCCACGTCATCGCTAACGTCACCTTCCAGCGTGCTGCTGACGTCACCTCTGACTATTGGCCGTTGACTTTTTCTAGAGTTGACTTTTTTTGCGGCCCAGGTTCTCCTTACTCAGTTTTTCGCGTAGACTTCATTTTTGCAATCCATTTTTGCATATTTTGCTTCTAAATGAAGAAGAAGGACAGGTCTTCTTCCTTTTGCAACAATCGTCACCGACAATCTAGCAAACGTTTTTGCAATTTTTGCAAACGTTTTGGCCATAATATTGAGACTTGCTTTCAGCGTACTAAATCAGTTGTTTCAGGTTCTTCTGCCACTATTGCTAACATTGAGAGTGTCCAACCGATGGCTCCCGTCTTTGCACAGTCTAAGTCTTCAGGTCGCACTTTCACCATGACCACAGATGACCTTAAAAACATCATCGCCAATGTCATTCGTATGGTTGGTAATGCATCTTATTCCTCTTCTCTCTCAGCTTTGTCCGGTATGTCTCATTCCTCTTGGCTTATGGATTCTGCTTGTTGCAATCACATGACACCTCACTCGTCCTTATTTTTTGAACTTAAACCTGCACCACACCCTCTTACTATTCGCACAGCAAATGGTTCCACAATGTCTGGTCATAATATAGGGTCCGTTTCAACCTCCAACTTCTCCGTTTCTGGGGTCTTTAATGTTCCTGACCTTTCTTACAATTTGTTTTCTATGGGACAATTAGCTGAGTTGGGTTATCGAATCACATTTGATTATTTTGGGTGTATTGTGCAGGATCCAAGGACGAGACAGGAGCTAGGGACCGGTCCCAGAGTTAGGCGTATGTTTCCCGTGGACAATCTTCGTCTTCCACTTGTTGCTCATGTTTCTATTGCCGCAGCTGCTGCAGTTTCTTCTATTCCTTCTCTTGCTCTTTGGCATGCTCGACTTGGTCACGCATCTTCTTCCGGTGTACAACAATTGGCTTCTAAAGGTTTGCTAGGTTCAGTGTCTATAGAAAATTTTGATTGTGTTTTATGTCAATTAGGAAAACAACCAGCTTTGCCTTTCAATTCTAGTGAATCTATATCCACTGATATCTTTGACCTTATTCATTCTGATGTTTGGGGACCTTCCTCTGTCTCTAGTATTGGTGGATCTCGATATTTTGTTGTCTTTGTTAATGATTACTCTTGCTATAGCTGGATCTTTAATATGAAACATCATTCTGAATTATTGCAAGTGTATTCTAATTTTGCAAAAATGGTTGAAACTCAATTTTCTAAATGTATCAAAATTTTTTGATCTGATAATGCTCTTAAGTACACTCAATATGCTTTCCAAGCTGTTTTGCATTCCTATGGCACTGTTCATCAACTAACCTGTCCAGGTACCTCTCAGCAAAATGGTAGAGCCGAACGAAAATTTCGTCATATTCTTGACACTGTTCGTGCTTTTCTTCTCTCTGCCAAAGTTCCTGCTCCTTTTTGGGGCGAAGCTGTTCTTCATGCTGTTCATACTATTAATTGCATTCCCAGTCTTGTCATCCAAAATCAAACTCCATATGAGCGCCTTTTTGGGTCACCTCCAAACTATCACCACCTACGCTCATTCGGCTCGGCTTGTTTCGTTCTTCTTCAGCCACATGAGCATACCAAACTTGAGCCTAGGTCAAGACTTTGTTATTTTCTTGGTTATGGCGAAACTCAAAAGGGGTATCGGTGTTATGATCCTATTTCTCATCATCTTCGTGTCTCCCGCAATGTTGTCTTTTGGGAACATCGCCTCTTTGTCGAGCTTTCTCACTTCTGTGCTTCTTTATCTTCCTCTTCTGTCTTAGATCTATTTCCAGATGAGATGCAAATTCCTTCTGTAGCTGCTCCTGACCCTCCTATAGCTGATTCTGATCCTCCTGTAGCTGCTCCTGATTCTCCTATTAACTTCTCTGTCCAACCACCAGAAATCCTTGATCCCTTTCCTAGTTCCCTTTTTAATGAACATGTGGAAGATGAACAGGTCGAAGACAAGCTACCCAACCTTGATCCTGGTTCCCCTGCTCCTGCTCCGCCTGCAGATCATGTACAAGACATTCCACCTCGTCACTCAACTCGGGTAAGGTCCATTCCTGCACATTTACTTGACTATCATTGTTACACTGCCCTTGCTACATTGCACGAGCCTCACACCTATCGTGAGGCTTCCACTGACCCTTTATGGCAGATTGTAATGAAAGAGGAACTTAATGCATTATCTAAAAACCATACTTGGGACTTGGTCACTCTCCCCCCTAGGAAATCTGTGGTTGGTTGTAAGTGGATCTACAAGATTAAGACTTGCTCTGATGGGTCCATTGAGCGCTACAAAACTCGTTTTGTTGCAAAAGGTTTTACACAGGAGTATGGGATTGATTATGAAGAGACCTTTGCTCCGGTTGCTCGTATTTCATCTGTTCGTGCCCTCTTGGCTGTTGCTGCTGCCAGTAAATGGGATCTTTTCCAGATGGATGTCAAAAATGCATTCCTTAATGAGGATTTGAGTGAAGAAGTTTATATGCAACCTCCTCCTGGTCTCTCTATTGAATCAAACAAGGTTTGTCACCTTCGATGTGCACTTTATGGCCTTAAACAAGCTCCACGTGCTTGGTTTGCCAAGTTTAGCTCTACCATCTCTCGTTTGGGTTACATGGCCAGTCATTATGATTCTGCCTTATTTCTTCGTCGCACTAACAAAGGCACTATTTTACTTCTCCTGTTTGTGAATGATATGATCATAACTGGTGATGACCTCAGTGGCATTCAAGAACTCAAGGATTTTCTCAGTCAGCAGTTTGAGATGAAAGATCTTGGACATCTCAGCTACTTCTTGGGTCTTGAAATCACTCATTCTACAGATGGACTTTACATTACTCAAGCCAAGTATGCCTCTGAACTCTTGTCTAGAGCTGGACTCACTGATAGCAAGACTGTTGATACTCCAGTCGAGCTTAATGCGTATCTGACTCCCTCAGGGGGGAAACCATTGTCTAATCCCTCTCTTTACAGACGCTTAGTTGGCAGCCTAGTTTATCTCACTGTTACTCGTCCAGACATTTCCTATGTTGTTCACCAGGTGAGCCAATATCTGTCTGCTCCACGATCGACTCACTATGCTGCTGTTCTGCGCATTCTTTAGTACCTAAAGGACACTCTCTTCCATGGTCTTTTCTACTCTGCTCGGTCTCCTCTTGTTCTCCGTACATTTTCTGATGCTGATTGGGCAGGAGATCCCACTGATCGCAGATCCACCACTGGTTATTGCTTTCTTATTGGTTCTTCTCTGATTTCTTGGCGAAGCAAGAAACAAACTCATGTGGCCCGTTCTAGTACTGAAGTAGAATATCGTGCCCTTGCTGATACCACATCTGAGCTTCTTTGGCTACGATGGCTTCTCAAAGACTTAGGTGTGTCGACATCCTCTGCTACTCCTCTTTATTGTGACAACAAAAGTGCCATTTATATTGCTCACAATGAAGTCTTCCATGAACGGACTAAACACATTGAGATCGATTGTCATTTTATCCGTTATCATCTTGTCCATGGTGCTCTCAAGCTAATCTCAGTCTCCTCTACAGATCAACTTGCAGATATCTTCACCAAGTCACTTCCTAAGGGACGCCTTCGTACTTTGGTTGACAACCTCAAGTTGGTCTCACATCCACCTTGAGTTTGAGGGGGGTTGTTAACATATATAGTGTTGTGGGCTTTAGGCCCAACTAGTTTACTTGTTTAGCACTCTTACTTGTATAGCACTCTTACTTGTATTGCACTCATATTTACTTGTATTGCACTCATATGCCTCCTATATAAAGGCACTCATATGTATATTCTTGGAGTGAGAAATACAATACTATTCAATTCAGTATTTCTAACAGAACAAACAATCAAAGTTACAACAAAGTGCTTGCGGCTTGCTAGCTAGGTTGGATCTGAGCACACGAATTGATGCCCACACATGAAAAGGGAAGTATGAGCAACAATACTAGGTAGTAGTCCATTAATTCTTGAAGTTGGTTTATGTTTCTTGTGTTTTAATTTTCGTTGAAAATGTTAAAGAAGACAGTCTAAACTCTAAAATGAAAAACATGGAACATGCTTCGGTGTCCTAAAGTAGAATAATTCTTGAAGATTTATCAGACCTGTCTAGTGTCTAGTATCTACTTTGTAGGAAGTTAGGAAGTAAAAAAAAAAAAAGACATGGACTTAAATGCAATGATATGATACATGTATCTATACTATTTGTTTAGAACATAATTCAGATGAAAAATTTAAGTGATCCATTAATTAGAAGATTTTGCTATTGAAGGGATCCAAATTGTCATGTAAAAGTGGTTTCGTATTCGCTTTATGTGATTTAGTATGTTTAATGCTTATAGTGGTGCAAATATATTGAAAAATTCATTTTTGTATTCACTTTATTGATTTAGCATGTCTAAGAGCATTCACATTCCAAAATTATATCTCATCTTATTTTACCATTCCAAAAAACTATTTTATCAATTATATCATATAATTTTACAATACTCTTATCATCTCAACTTTTATTTTACAATACAACATATTAAAATAATATATTCTAAAATCCAAATAAAAACAAAACTCAAAAACCCAGTGAGGGAGAGAGGAATTGATAAAGTAAATGAATAAAATATTAGTTTTTTTTATTTAAAGAATTGAGTTACAATGCAATTCTACCTTTAGAATTATCTAATGGTCCCATTGCTCCAATTATATTGTAAAATTTATCTTGGGCAAGGAAAACCCTATTTCTACGGCGAGCTCGATACATTGTGGGACCTAAGGCGAAAAAAATGTTATGTGGAGCCTTATCTTATATTATAATATTTAATTAATAAATTTTTTTTTAACTTTTTATGACAATTTTTATTTAAATATATTTTTCCTACTTTTTAAGATACAGAGTTATTGAAAAGAAAATTTATATTCAAGTTTCCATAATATTTTCTTCAATATAACTAATCCACTTTTTTTTTTTTTTGTGGCATAATTGATTAGTTATACATTTTTTTATTCGCAGAATTAATTTTTTTAGTTAACAATTAGAATATTATAATAAGAAGCCGAAAAAATATATATATAAATATATACATAGAAACAAAGAAGAAATTGAACGTAAAATTTTATTTAAAAAATAAAAACTTTTTTGATTAAAATAATAATAAAATAAAAAAGCCTAAGAGATAAGTACGTAGTAATGAGTGGTTGGAGGTTACTATGCTACCACGTCCCCAGGGCCCTAGCCCAACCCACTTTGTAAATCAGGAAAATTTGACATGCCTATGCTTTGTCAGAAGGTTAAAGTTAACAGTGAAGCAAGTATCAAACAACCAAGTAAACACTCTGAACAAGTAAAACAAAGTAGCAAGAACCAAACAATGACATAAGTAAGAATATGACATTTTAGAGTAGTGCAAAACCTGAAGGAGGGCAACACTGATCGGAGGGGAGGGTCCAATGCGCTGATAAGAAGCGTATGAAAAAGTCAATTTCCATCAATTAATTAAAAATATTTGAGGTATGAGGTTTGAGGTTTGAGATTTGAGATTGATTTTTATTTTTATTTAACTTTTTTTTCTTTTGATTTATGTTTTGTTTTTGAGAGAAAGGGAGAGAATGATTTTTCAGATTCTAGGCGTGGGAGATTAATGACTCACATAGAGAATCGAACACCTTAGTTGCACATTCAATGCTTTTTTCTTTTCTTTTTTTCTAATTTTTTATATAAAATTTAATAATACTTTCAATTTATTGGTTAATATTTGGGGCTAAATTAATACTCTCAATGGTAAAGATATATCTCTATTACCTAAATTTGAGGGCTTTCTTTTACTTTTATTGGTTAATATTCAAGGCCTAATTAATCTCACAATGGCAGAGAGATATTTCTATTGCTTAAATTTGGGGCCTTAAGAACGTGGGGGCTTTAGGCGGTTACTGTGGGGAGTAAAAAGACCTTGGTAGGTATGTGGGCCTTTGGGCCGTGTTAAGAAAGACCGACCTGCTTCCGGGTTAAGCATGTGTAAATATTATGGGTCAGCCCATACGCCGAGGACCCGAAGACCTGTCCGAGGTGAGTTGATCCTCGGACGGACACCGGGGAACCCGGGACTTCATTGTAATGGTTAGGAAATGACTCGGTGAATGCCAATGGTTAAAGGGGGGGAGCCCTTGAATATCCTAGAAGCATCTAAGTTAAAGAGATCCCAAGGATAAAGGCTGCCACCTCCACATTAAAGACCATGCACCTACCACCCTGACCGTATTAATAAGGAAGTGACGCCTGAACAGTGGAAGTGAAACTTCTGGTTACTATTCAAAGGCACTGAGAAAAGAAATATCTAGGCTAAGGGGGAATTGGGGTAACACGTGTACAGAGTATCAAAAGGATGAGTATTTAAGGAAAAACATAGAAGAGGAATAAGGAGGTCCCTCTTTTTTGTAACCTAAAGGAAAAAGAAAGGAAAGAGCAATAATATAAGAACAGCTCTCGGTCATACGACCGAGGAGGTTGATTTGCAATATTCCTTGTTGTTTTCAAATGTTTACAACCTTTGATTTTCCATATAATCCTTAAACACTTCTAACCTGGGTTTCAAGCCCACACTCTACAAATTCGTATTATTTAAGGCTCATTGGGCCTGAGCCTGTAACTGTTCTTGGGGCCAAGTGCAATTGTGCACTTACAGTTGCTTTAATTACATCATGCATTGAGTCGGCTCCTGATCTCTATTTGTACTATGCGAAATAATAATTGGTAATTACAATTGTGGACGACTAAATTTCTTAGTTCGAAATAAATCAAACAAGGAAAATAGTTTCAGAAATATGAATTTGTATTGATAAATGTGTGGTACAATTCTCTGTAATTATAAAAGAGTGATCTTCTGATTCGATCTCCTTAAAAGATTTGTTGATTTGAATTGTGGTAATGTGATTTTGATTTGAACATAAGACATTCTTCAATTTAGCTGAGGAATGGATCGAAGATCTTTGAAACAGAATTACAATGAATCTCTGGCTATGAGCTTGTTAGAAATTCCTTGTTCTTCGTGTTCTTCGTGTTCTTCGTGTGTTCTTCGTGTTCTTCGTGTGTTCTTCGTGTGTTCTTCGCGTTTGAAGGTTTGTGGTGGAAATTCTTCGGTGCTTTGGAGGCTTGAATCCGTAGAACTTCATCGATTTGTGGTTTATTGAGGTTTCTAGAGGCTTTTGAGCTTGATTCCAGTGAACTTTGAGATTTGAACGAGTAGTTTGAATGATTTTGCTTCGAATGTTGTTTGTATTTGAGGTTGGAGTTCTTGAAATTCTTGAAGGCTTTGGAGTTTGAATCCGGCAGAGCTTCTGGGTTTCTGAACTCAAGATATCTTCTTCCTTCTCTCTGTTCTGTATCTTGTCTCCCCTCAATGTCTTGGGAAGGCTTCTATTTATAGGAGTTTAGGGGTAGGTGAGCGACACGTGGCGGAGTCTGATTGGTGACACTTGTCACAGCTTGATTGGTCCGCTTATGTCATTGCTTACACGTGCTGAGTGCTTGTGTCATTGCTTACACGTGTGAGGCTACTTGTGTCATCGCTTACACCTGCTGATGCAGTTTCATGCCTTCATTTCAATGACACTTGGCGAATTTCTACTGGTTTCTGAATAGTGATGGCAAAACCTAGCAGCAGTACGTGGCGCTTTGTAATTGGTTGTATTTTGTGGACTTTGGTAGTATGATGTGTCAGCTTGTGATAGGTCAGGAATTTTTCCTCTCTACAAATGCCCCCTCGAGACTCGTTCGTGCACACAGTTTTGGAGTGTGGTGAGCGAATGAGTCTTGAAAAAAAGTGGATTTTTATGCTTGACTCTTCTAGTGAAATAGCTGATGGTGGTGGAGCTTTTACCAGGATGAAGTAATTGTAGAAGAGTAGACCCACCCATATGAAAGGCTTTGATGAGACTGAGAAGGGGTCTGCCAGTATTTGAATGTGCTCGTGTGACCGAGCTTTCTGAGCAAAGGTTAAGTCAAAGTAATTTCAGAAGAGTATTTTGGATCGTTGGTGGCGATCACAGGGTGTTGAAGATGGAGAAGAGGTGAGGATGTTGGCTGGGTACAGCATGCAGAGCTCTGGAGCTAGCCTCTTATTTTTAAGGACTTCTGGTGAAGTTATATCTAAAGGGTATACTTCGGGTCACAGAGAGAACATGCGGGAGTGTGGTTGAATGTGCATGTGTAAGTGCATCACTCAGGTTAAGTTGAGGTAATTTCAGAAGAGTATTTTGGGTTTGTTGATGTTGATGGTGAAAAAAGATGGTGATGAAGCAAAGTGAATGGGTGAGACCTACGACACCATGGCCCTGACCCTGCATGCTGAATGAAGTTCGACGGCAAGTCATTGAATGTGCTTGTGTGACTAGACCATACTGACGGACATTAAGTTGAAGTAATTTCAGAAGTATATTTTCTGAAATTCTTCAAGCTGATCTTAAGTTGGAGTAATTCCAGAAAGTGTGTTTTGTGGTACCAGCAACGATGACCTTTGGACCCCATGATGGCGAAACATGGGATAAGGCTTTGGGGGACCCTTCACCGACACCAAAGGCTAATTTCTGATGAGCTGGTACCTTGGAGATCATCACAAGTGTTGGATGGGAGACAATTTGTAGGATACCCCAACACTTCTTACCATCTTCACTTGATGCAACTTTATTGGGAAAGCATAACAAATGAAAGATGGAGCTAACTTGTGATCCTGGTTTTAGAAACCAACCACGTTGCTGTTTGTTCCGAATCACTGCTTCTGATGGGAGACCAAACAGTTGAAGAGAGACTACGGAAGCCCTGGTCTTAGGAACAGGTGTCTCTGCTGGACTTGGATTTCCTGGTGAACCAAATCCAAGAAAGCATGGAACAACGATGCCGACCTTGTTATGAGTAACTTTATAAACAAATGTGGTCGTTAAGTAGCGAAACAAAATTTGTTTGAATCCTAAAACAGTGATGATGTTGTGAGAAGGGTTGCTACTGAACCATGAAGGGGTTGATTTCAAACTGATCATGAAGCGATCTTGGTTGCTAGGTATTGAGAATGACGAGGCCATAGTGAGAACTGGCTGTGAGAAGGAGGATTTGGAAATTTGAAAGAAGCAAATCTTCATTTCATGACTCAGTGTATGTGTTTTTTTTTTTTCTTCTTGATGGAATTAGCGGATCCGACCCTTCTATTTATAGTGAAGAGATGAAGAATGGTAGCTGGGTGGTTTAAGGATGGCGGATGAGACTTCTCGGTGGGAACGGTGGATGAGAATGGTAGACGCCGAATGGGAACGGTGGATGAGAATGGTAGGTGCCGAATGGGAACGTTAGGTTGGAGACTGGTAGGCACTGACGAAAATAATTGGCTGAAATAGTGACCCAGTGTAATTTCAATTTTGAGATATACTTGTGAGAGTTCGTCTGTTTTTGAAAGGAGAGCCTTGATCAAGTCTGGAGGATAATTTTGAGGGAATCTAGACCAAATGGATGATCTCAAATTATAATCTTGAGAGCTTAAATTTTGGACACCGCTAGTACTTTGGAGAAGCGGGTGTAGTTTTTAAGTCTAAAACAAATTCCTAGATTTCAAAATCAAAATTTTTGCGAAAACCTGATAGGACAAGTTTTGCTTGAACATCTTGATCTTCGGTCAAAATTTACATCAAAGCCAATAGTTGTAGAATCACACTATTTTGAGTAATTTTGGATTCTCAAATGAATAAATAGGCCCCAAAATTGGAAAGTACACGAAAAATTGGGCAAGACAGGTCAATCTTAAAAATTTTGACTTTTGGTCAAAAATTGTGCAAAAGTCAATTTTTTTTGAAATTGGACTGTTGTGCAATTTTCGAGTCTCGGTTTAAGAAACAGACCCCAAAATTGGAAAGTACGTGAAAAATTGAGTGGGACAGGTCCGTTTTGAAAATTTTGATTTTGATTTTGATTTTTTTTTTTTTTTTTTGTCAAAGTCAAAGTCTCACTTTGCTAAGTTTTTTTTTTTTTTTAGGCGGTCCGGATCCGAGTCGGGTTTCCGAGTCGAACCGGGCCGAGGAGGATGACGTCATCCGTGACGTCATTAGCATGGAGCGCGTGCAAGCGCGTGAGTGATTACCGGCGCGTGGAAGCGCGTGGAATCCTCGAGCGGCACGTGGGAGCGCGTGTAACTGAAGCTGGGATCGTCGGACCTTCTGGCGGCGCGTGGCTCATCTTTTGGGCTTGAAATTTTTATATATTGTAGTTATAAGGCCGTAGAAGACTACTATATGGTCTGTTTTGTGAAATTGTGCACAGATTTGCACAGTTTTGATTGAGAAACCCGCGGGTCACTGAGAATTTGTGGCGGCGTGTGGTGGCGCATGGCCGGTTATCTGGGCCTGTAATTTTCAGGTTTGGCGGATCGAAGGCTGTAGAAGACTCCTGTAGTGTCAGATTTGTGAAATAAGGTCTAGATTTTCACAAATTTGGACGAGAAAGTCGTGGGTCTTTGTTGGACTTATGGCTTTTTCTTTGGTCTAATTTTGTGGTGGCCGCCCTGACAGGATGCAGAGATTCTGGTGGCAGCTGAATGTTGATTCTTTGGGTAATCTTTGTCAGAGAACTCTTGAAAATCTGGAGGATAAGCAAGCTTTGTTGGACTTCTCCTTATTTGTGTGAAGTCCTCTGAAGATTTTTTTCATGGCCTCCTGTCAGAAGATTTGAAAATTTGGAAGAGAAGTTTTGATTGTTGTTGCTTCTCCTTTTTTTTCTTTGTCTGTTTACCTCAAAAAATTTTCTATATAAAGCCACACTGGCATGCATACATTCATCCAAGGCATAACCCTCTGAATACAAGTGTAGAGATTTTTTATTTATTTATTTATTATTATTATTAAACTTTTCACTGATTTTTTTTTTTTTTTTTTTTTTTCAGTGAATCATGATGCTCTACTTCAAGGATTCGAAGATTGGGCAAGAACCAGCCTTATTTATTTGTAAAGAGAGATATGACAAGGATGCAAAGGCTACAACTTTGACTGTTCGTCCGCCCATAATTGGAAGATTTTCAGAGAGATGGGGCCGTAATTCTTATCCTGTCAATTTGCCGAAATGGTCACAAGTTATTCGCTCTGATGGCGGCTCTAATTCGGAGATAGTTACTCTTCTTGCTTCGCATCACAAAAATGTTGTCAAGTCAAAGCCGTACAACACTTTGGGGCGAGAGATAATCGCAAAACGCGCCAATTGGGATTCTTCCTTTATCACGAATGGAGGGTTTTCCTATTTTTTTCTTTATTGGGATTGGCTAGAAGATGTGCTTGGTCGGTGCAAGCACCTTCTTGATGCGGTCCATCTTTACAATGAGGTCTTTGCCTCTCTATTCACATATGACTATGATGAGAATCTCATGAAGGCGTTGTGTGAGTGTTGGAGTCCGTCTACCAGTACCTTCCACACCTCAGTTGGAGAAATTTCTATCACACCATGGGATCTTTCCATTCTTGGCGGACTTCCTTGCACCGGTGCATTTTATGATGAAGTGGTACCCAGTGCGCAAGAGCTTGATGGAACCAACGACGAAGGACGACCCTATCTGCCGCACAGCTGCCGCTACCTTTTCATGGCGTATCATCACCTTCAGAACCGGTTGAAAAGGCAAGGGAAAGTGAGTGTTCGTGACTGGATCACTTTTTGGTACAGAGGAAATAGCAAGTACCCCGCTCCCAGAAAACCAGCGAGACGGGCAACCATTCCCAAGTGGAGTCAGAATCCATTTGGCGAGATAAACGAGCCTGGACCATGGTCTGATAAAGAACACGGGGCCTTTGCAGATCTTCAAATTGAGGGCGACTTAAAGGAGGAGACTTACCTATCGGCATTTCTTTCCTGTTGGCTATGCATATTTGTTTTTCCTAACAAGGATCTGAATAGCATCCGTCCCGGCACTTTCAAGATTGCTAGTTCTATGGCCAATGGTCGTTCATTTGGCCTTGCTCCCCCAGTACTGGCTAGCATTTATCGTGGACTTAACACTATTGCTTCCTCTCCTACTCCAAGCAAGTCTGGAGCTAGTTTTGCTATTCATTATCTTTATGCTTGGGTGGGTCATTTTTTTAGAAGCAACCGCATCGTTCATGCCAAACTATCCCATCCTTTGATGACTAAATACTCTGGTGTGGGTTCTGCCTCTGTATTCAATGAATTGTCTGCACGAAAGCAGATACGAAACGCCACCGACTTCTTTTGGCGCAGGACTGCTTTTAATAAAAGCTATGACCAGACATTTGTTGACAACGATCGTTTATCCATTCAGAAGTTCGACTACTTTATAAGCCTTCGCTCAGGGTATTTGACATTTCGATGTGAAGACCAACACATTGTAGAAGCATATAGCCCCCATAGATTCAGTCGACGCTTTGGATTTCATCAAGACATTCCAAGTGACTTAAAGGAAGAAATTCATACAGGTTCTTTAAAGGATCTGTACCAATTCTACCAATCTTTCACTTGCCGTAACACAGACTCCAAGGTACTCATTCTGGCTTTCGCGTCAGACTTTGGAAGCCGGGTCAGACATAACTACAAACGATGGTGGGAAGGAGTATGGAAAACTGATTTTACCAATGGAACAAATTTACTAGTTGAAATTGCCTCCTCTGTTAAATCAGTGACGTCCAACAAACCTCAAAAGGGAAAGAGGGATCTTCAAGATCCAGACATCTCACAACCTTTGTCAAAGTTTGCGCCAAATCAAAGCATCAAAGATTCGCTTACTGTACCAGTTAGGGATGCCATTGAAATTTTTGAAAAGGAGGTGTGTGACGACTTCGACCCCAGTTGGAAACATTCGAAGGATCCAATGAAAGGTGTTGATGCGGAGACTTCTACTGATCATGCACATCTTCTTACACTTAGTCAATCTTCTACCTCAAAGCTATCTATGGAGAGTTCAGATCTCAAGAGGCGTAAATTTGCTGATGCTGGCACGTCATCCGAATTTTTGATTGAGATAGAAATGACACCTCTCTCACCCTTGCAACCAAACGACCCCCCAGAAGCCTCTATATTTCATGCCAAGATGCATATTTCTTCCGTGCGTAAGACAGGGGCTTCAATGTTGGGAGATGTTCTTTTAAACAGGCTTTCGAGTCTTTCTATAGACAACATCCTTCCACAAGCCGAAGCGCATGAAATTTATAGTGAGATTGCCATTCTTGGAGTGGACCCTCAATACTTGCGCGAAAATGTTGACAAATATTGCAAGGGTGTTGCAGACTACTTGAAGATGAAAGAATCTCTGGCTACACGACCAAGTCCTGCTGTCTTAATTCAACGTGAGACTGAAGTTGAATTCCTCCTTACTGAGGCATTGCATAAGAAGGCGTCTTTGAAGACCGAGCTTGATACTGTTACTTTGAGGATGGCTAACTTGCAAACCGAGCTTAGCCAATTAGAACAATCATTGTCTCAAATCGAATCTCATCAAGTGGAACAGGACGACGTTGTGCAAGCTTTGGAGGAACAACTTGAAGAAGTCAAATCCGCTCCCGTTCTTGAAGACCAAGATATGGAGGCTTTAGAGAAGATACGAACCTTGCTGGAAGATCGTCGTTCTAGTTTGAAAGACTTAAAATGGATGTTGTAACCTTTTGTATTTCAATTCCTTTCATACATGTCATCATGCTTTCCCTTGTACCACTTTCCTTTAATCAATAAAGAAAACTTATTCCCTGCTCTTTTCTTTTCATGTTTTAACAGTGAAACTTTTTTTTTTTTTTTGAGTGACTGAACTTAGCAAAGAGGTACTAAGTTGCCTACGTACCCTCGAGAGGGATCAAGTCATCACGTAATTCAACCAATTAATTTTTTTTTTGATTTTTTTTTGCTTTGTTTTTTTTTTGTTTTGTTGTTTTGTTGTTTTTTTTTTTATTATTTTTTTTTTACAAAAAGGGAGGGCTCACGTGTGTAATCCTCGCCCTACACCCCACGGCATTTCATGGGTACCAATTGTGCAATAGTGGGTATCATTTCTAATCGAACCCGAGACCTTGGCCTCAAGGGTGACATGGACATCCAACCACTACGCCACACTCACAATTAGTGACATAGAGTGGGATTAATTTCTCCTTATTTGTGCACTTTCAAAGGTAATGGGAAAACATCATGTACCCTTGTGGTGCTGCAGCGGGTAGTTTAAACTCTGACCGAGGAGCAGTTCTTGATTTTCAAGCATAGAAGCATTTGAGGAACTTCCCATTGATGGGGCCGATCCTTACACCCTCCTGGTCAATCAACTTGTAAGCTCCATTAGTGTAGACTTCTTGTACAACATAAGGTCCATCCCATTTCGAGGTGAACTTACCGCCTGTACGATGAGTCATGATGATAGGTCTTCGAACAGCGAGGACTAAGTCACCAACTTGTAATGATCGTGGTTTAACTTTTTTATTGAATGCGCTTGACAAACGAGCTTGATAGCACTCAAGGCGTTGTTGGGCCTCGAGCCTTTTCTCATCCAGTGCCTCCAACTCTTGTAACCTAAGCTTGGCATTTTCCTCTTCAGTTAACCCTTCTTGAATGGCAATCCGTAGTGATGGGATTTGGCGTTCTAAGGGAAGGATAGCTTCTACTCCATAAACGAGAGAATATGGGGTCGCTTGAGTAGGCGTTCGAAATGTTGTTCAATATGCCCATAATGCTTCTCCAATTCTTTCATGCCAGTCTCGCTTAGTTTTGGATACCACTTTCTTTAACAAACTACCAAGAGTTTTGTTAAAGGCTTCGGCCAATCCATTCGCTGGGGCATTGTACATAGAAGAATTGTACTGCTTGAATGCAAACTTCTCGCACAACTCTGTCATCAACCTATTCTGAAACGGTTTGCCATTATCGGTTATGATATATCGAGGGACACCATACCGATAGATCAAGTGAGTTCGGATAAAATTGACCACCGTCTCTTTCTTTACTTCCCTAAGAGGCATAGCTTCCGCCCATTTTGAGAAATAATCAGTTGCAGCCAAGATGTACAAATGGCCACCAGATGATTTTGGTAATGGTCCTATTGCGTCAAGTCCCCATGCATCAAAAGGCCAAGAAGCTACAGTTGGGTGTAGAGGTTCTGGTGGCTGATGGATGAAGTTTGCATGATATTGACAAGCTTCGCACTTCTTAGCATACTCCATGGAATCTTGCACCATCGTAGGCCAATAGTAACCCATTTGCTTGATCCTGTAGTGTAACTTAGGACCTGATTGGTGCGCACCGCATATTCCAGAATGAGCTTCTTCTAAGGCTTGTTTAGCCTCTTCCTCTCCTAAGCAACGGAGAAACAAACCATCAAATGAACGGCGGAAGAGAGTTTCTTTATAGTAAATGAATCGAGCAGCCCTTCGCCGAACTTCGGTCTTGTGGCGCGCGTCATCTGGGAGTCTTCCATATTGAAGGTACTCAATGATTGTTTGTCGCCAATCTTCCTTTTCGACAAGGCATACAGAGATGACGTTGGCTTGCTTTTCTTCTTTTTCTTCTTCAATCACGGAAGGCACCACCCACCTTTGGGAAACAACAACTTTGGCGGTCTCTTCTTGGGATAATGCTAAGGTGGTGGCCAAATTAGCTAAAGCATCAGCCTGTCTATTCTCCTTCCTCGGTATATGCTCCAACGTAATTGCCTCAAAATTTGTGAGCAACTTCTTCGCATATTTGCAATAAGGGACAAGATCCTATTTCTTGACATCATACTGCTCCAAGACTTGGTTGATAATCAATTTGGAATCCCCAAAGACCTCGAGATGTGATATCCCGATTTCAATGGCCATTTGTAGACCAATGATCAATGCTTGATATTCGGCTACATTGTTAGAGCAAAGTTCGCTTAATGAGAACGAATATAGAAGTATTTGTCGTTGTGGAGAAACAAACACTACACCTGCCCCCGCTCCCTCTTGACGTGCAACCCCATCAAAAAACATCATCCATGGTGGCATTACTTCAATGTAAAACACATCCTCATCTGGGAAATCATCAGAGAACTCCCAATCAGATGGAACTGGGTGATCAGCTAAGAAATCTGCCAATACTTGTCCTTTGATGGCTTTTTGCGGAACATATGTAAGGTCATATTGTTGCAGCAAGACTGCCCATCGAGCTATGCGACCCGAAACCACTGGCCTGGAGAGGACATATTTAATTGGGTCCACCTTTGCTATCAAACGGACCGTATGTGCTTGCATGTAATGTTCCAGTTTGTCTATGGCAAAGAAAAAAGCGAGGCACATCTTTTCAATAGGAGAATAATTTAATTCAGCTCCGTTGAGAGTCCGACTCAAATAATAAAGGGCTTTTTCTTTCCCTTCTTTATTTTCTTGTGCCATAAGAGCACCTAGAGACCTTTCTTGTGCCGCGATGTACAACACCAAAGGCTTTCCCGGGATAGGAGCACCTAAAACTGGAGGATTAAGCAAGTATCTTTTGATGCGTGCAAAAGCATTGCTACAAGCCTCATCCCATGAAAGTGTGCATCCTTTTTCATTAATCTATTGAAAGGTTGACATCGTCCTGCCAAGTTTGAAATAAACCGTCGTATGTAAGCTAGTTTTCCTTGCAAGCCTATAAGTTCTCGCAAGTTCTTGGGCTCTGGCATTTTCTGGATAGCTTCAATTTTGGATTGGTCAATTTCAATACCGCGGTGCCTCACAATGAAACCAAGAAATTTCTCGGATGTTACGCCAAAAGCGCATTTGCGAGGGTTCATTTTAAGCTGATACTTTCTTAAGCGGTTGAACACAGATCGCAAATCTACCAGATGGTCTTCCCTCATTTTTGTTTTAACCACCAGATCATCGACATAACACTCCACGTACTTATGAAGTACATTATCAAAGATCTTTTGCATGGCTCGTTGATAAGTGGCACCAGCGTTCTTTAATCCAAAAGGCATCACTTTGTAACAGTAAATACCTTTAGGGGTACGAAAAGCTGTGAACTCTTCATCCTTAGGATTCATTCGAATTTGGTTGTAACCAGAAGAGCCATCCATGAAAGATAAGGCTTCATGACCAGTAGTGGCGTCAACCATGATCTCAGTGATAGGCAACGGAAAATCATCCTTGGGACATGCATTGTTCAGATCACGGAAGTCAACGCACACCCGGATTTGTCCATTCTTCTTTTTGACAGGGACAATATTAGCGATCCACTCCAGATACTGTACTTCACGGATGAAGCCTACCTCAATTAGCTTATTAACCTCAGTTTCTATTTGAGGGATAAGCTCCGGCCGAAAGCGTCTTTGAGCTTGTTTTACTGGGTGCACGCCCTTCTTTACTGCCAAATGGTGTAAAGCAATACTTGGATTGAGCCCAGGCATTTCTTTGTAAGTCCAAGCAAACACATCTTTATATTCTACCAGGAGCTGGAGGTATCCTTCTTCTTCTGCAGGAGTGAGGAGGGCACTGATGAAAGTTGGTCGAGGTTCTTCAGTAGTTCCCAAATTGATCTCTTTAAGTTCATCAACTGTAGCTTGTACTCCATCTTCCAAGGCTAAGGGAGCTTCATCGACCTCATTCTTTGCGGCTTCATCATCTGACAGTGTATCTTCTTCTATTGTAATGTGAAACGAGGATGATACTTCTTCATTTTGTTCATCGTGGGCGAGTGACTGACTTATGCGTAAAATCGTTCGCCTTTTGACTTTGAGAGCTCCTTCAGTGCTGATATCCAAGATAAAGTTACGCTTCATGCATGAAGGAATACTACTACGTATCTCATTATTAGCTTTCTCCTCCTTTTGGTCCCCAGAGTTTGTTGTACTTTCAGAGTAAGTGTTAATGGGCTTTTTTGTTGCCCCCAATCGATTAAAGACTGATCCACACGCAAAAGTATCCCGACTTTGCTTTAAACAAGCCGTATTCAACCTGTCGAACACTGTAATTCATGACGATGAAGCCTTAATGAGATCGAATACTGAGATGCGTGATGAAGAGTGATCTTTTCTTTGATTCGGACTTTCATCAACCTCTATTGTTATGTATTGGGAACTTGAAGCATTGCTTCTTTTATTGATCCATATTTGAGCCGGTGGTTCTGGAGTATAACCTATTCCGATTTTCGGGACAGGAATTTCATACCCCTCAAGTCGCATTTTTCCTTGCGTTTTACTAAGGCCGTGCATCTTTTCCCCGGTGGCTTCTGGAATTAGTTTCCCTAGGCCGCTTTGTTTTGAGAAATCATAGCCTGCTTTGGCTAATAGTGTATATGCCTTTGGTCAAACCATTCTTTCGTCTGTTTACTTGGTAGAATACCATGCTCTGTCAGACTTTGTGAAGACCTCACGAATCCATTTAGTGGCTTTGAGGGCAGAGGATTGGTGGATGAAGTTAAAGGCATTACATGATTTTCTTTCAATATGGCTACATCCTTCATCGTGAGCTTTGTAGGAGGTCTTTGCATGTCCATTGTAGATTGAAGGCATTCCGTGAATGGTGATTGTCCGTTTTTGCGGCGTGAAAATGGTACATAACGGAGGAATGGAGGCTTATTGGACGGCGTAGAACTTTCACCTGCTTTCTCTGAATTGCCGGTAGACTCACTAGACTGGTTATTCCCATATCGTGGATCTTCCTTTGGGGAAGGAATATCCTTTCTAGTGATGGATTTAACATGATTCTTTTCGCCTTGCTTGCTTTTCATGGACGGGACTTCAACTGGGAGAACTTCATTAGGGATATCATCTTCTACATAAAATTTCGCGTCAGCAAAGTGAGCTTCAGTTTCAGAAAAAGGCTTCAAGTCGGCATTTACTTTCTTTATTCCACCTTGAAGATACTTGAAACATTGGTGCAAAGTTGACGGCACTATTCCGTTCCCATGGATCCATGGACGTCCTAACAACATGTTATAGGTTGTCTTGGCATCAATGACATGGAACAAAACATTGCTTGTCAATTCTCCAATAATTAACTCCAAGTGTATCATGCCGATGGCGCGTTGTCCTCCTTGGTTAAAACCTTGTATGACCAAGCGACTGTGTGATAATTCCTCCATAGCAAGACCAAGTCGTCTCATTGTCATTTTCGACAGTATATTAATAGCTGAACCTCCATCAATGAGAATGCGATCAATTTTTTGCTCACGAACATAACCAGAGACATAAAGTGGACGATTGTGAGGCTTAGGGCCTAACAATAGATCCTCATCCGTGAAAGTCAAATCTAGAGAGCACGCAAAACATTCTTGTGTTTGTTGAAGTGTATTGGTACAAGGAGTGTAAATCTTTGGCTCCTCAAGAACTTGGACGATCCCTTCTTCCTGTAAGGTGAAGGATTGCGAGGGTTCCTCTTTATCAATCTGAGATTTGAGTTGTTCTAAAGATGACAAAGCCTCATTTGAACTACCATGGTCAACACCTTTTTGTTTTTCATCAACTTCACAACGAGAGATCGTGTGAACAGCCTCCACTGACTTGCTTTGAAAGAATTTTATGGGGAAAAATTCTTCCAATGTGACAAGACTTCGAAATTTTTGGGTTTGTGCCGAATCATCACACATTTCCATTCTTAGTCTTTCTTTCCTTTTATCATTCTTTCTTCTTGACTGCAGCTGAATTTGGTTTTGTGCTCTTCTGGACTCTTGGGTGATCAGATGAAGAGGGAATGCTCGTCTCTTCTTCCATCTCTTACGAGTAACCAACGTCCAACCTTCTTCCTCATCCATTGTCGACTTCTCATTGTCATTTGAGTTATAATCAGATACTTTTTGTGAGAGCTGAACTTGAACAGGTTCCAAAGAGCCAAATCGGATGAATGTCGTATTCGCCCTCTGCCTAGTAGTCGGGGACTTGCAACTAGGCGACTCACAAGCAAATGTTACAAGGTTTGACTGAGCAACATCATTAACATCTAAGTCAATTTTCCTTTCCTTGGCTAGCTTCATGATGAGTTCTTTAAGAACAAAGCATTTTTGGATTGGATGACTTATGATGCGATGATACTTACAATAGTTCGGGTCATCAACCTTTCCTATTTCTTCCGGTCGTTTGCATTCAGGCAATTCAATTAATTTCAAGTTGAGCAGTTGTTCTAGCATTTCGGGTATATCAGCGTCAAGGAAATGATATACCTTTTGTTCCCATTCCTTGAGTGATGAGCGACGCGTCTCGCGTCGTTGGCCTCCCTCAGGCCTCTTCTCCTTAGCCTTTACATTTCCTGTTGAAATTTTGACTGGGGCAGAGTTGACATTCATGGAGTGTTTGACATTACTTTTCATATTCCTGTCATTTTTCCTTATTTCTCGCCTTTCTTTCTTCTCTTCAGGTACGGGAGGTCTCATATTTTCATGGCAAGAAATACTCAATTCCATGTCGTGCGCACGAGTTGCCAATTCTTCGAATGTTTGGGGTTTTACCCCTTATAGGATGTACAGAAGTCCCCAATGCATGCCTTGGATGCACATTTCTACAGCAGATATTTCAGATAGTCTATCCTTACAATCTAAACTCAAAGAATGCCACCGACTGATGTAGTCAACAACGGGTTCATCTTTCCACTGCTTAGTATTGGTAAGCTCCATCATGCTTACCGTGTGGCGCGTGCTGTAAAACTGGTTAAGGAACTCCCTTTCCAACTGATCCCAACTATCAATCGACTCAGGTTCCAAGTCTGTATACCAATCAAAGGCGTTTCCTTTCAGTGAACGAACAAATTGCTTTACAAAGAGGCCTCCTTGAGTCCCTGCGTTCTCACAAGTTTCTACAAAGTGAGCAATGTGTTGCTTAGGGTTTCTCTTGCCATCGAATTGCAAGAACTTGGGGGGTTGATACTCATTTGGCATTCTCATATTGTCAATGCACTTCGTGTAAGGTTTTGAATACATGAGAGAATGTGTGGAAGAACCTCCATATTGTGCTCGTATGGTGTTCGTTATCATATCCTGCAGTTGTTGTACAGATATAGAGGCCATTGGGGTGGAATGTCCTTGTTGAGAAGTGCCTTCACCTCCTTTTCCCTTATCACCCCTAGCATTTTCTCCCTTCAAGGTAAAGCCGGGAGGGTGCTCAAGGTCTGGATTTGATTCACCCGAATCTTGGACTTCCAGTTTGTTCATCAGGGTTGCAATTTGGACATCCTTATCTTCAAGTGCTTTTGTGAGAAGGGTGACCCTTTGTTCCATTTCAGCCATCTTTTCTTCCATAGTAGAGGTGTTGGTCATCATCACTGGCATGACCTCTAGGTATGATGGAGAAAACGATGAGACAGGGTGAGTCAAAGGCATTTTGTTCCTTAGGCTTCTCATCACGGGTGAAGAGTTGATAGAAAAGGTCTTTGTCGAGGATGATTCATCATTGATCTCAAAATCCTTCGAGACAGATGAATCCTTAGTGGTGGCTTTCCTTTTTGCAAGAAAGTCTAGAGAGATGATATTATGAAGCTTGCTTTCTTTGGCTGATTGGGGTTGCGGTTGATCAAGAGCTTTGGATCGGCTACGAGTGATTGGGCCGACATAATCATCCGTAACGGAAGCATCCATCACTGATTTTTGAGCATTCTTGTTGGAAGCCATTGAAGTTAGTAGCAGATCAAATTTCTTTTCTTTTGAAGGAGAAAGAGATGAGAGGCAGAGAGGTCCCACCGGGCGTGCCAGAATTTGTGGACGACTAAATTTCTTAGTTCGAAATAAATCAAACAAGTAAAATAGTTTCACAAATACGAATTTGTATTGATAAATGTGTGGTACAATTCTCTGTAATTATAAAAGAGTGATCCTCTGATTCGATCTCCTTAAAAGATTTGTTGATTTGAATTGTGGTAATGTGATTTTGATTTGAACATAAGATATTCTTCAATTTAGCTGAGGAATGGATCGAAGATCTTTGAAACAGAATTACAATGAATCTCTGGCTATGAGCTTGTTAGAAATTCCTTGTTCTTCGTGTTCTTTGTGTTCTTCGTGTTCTTCGTGTGTTCTTCGTGTTCTTCGTATGTTCTTCACGTTTGAAGGTTTGTGGTGGAAATTCTTCGGTGCTTTGGAGGCTTGAATCCGTAGAACTTCACCGATTTGTGGTTTATTGAGATTTCTGGAGGCTTTTGAGCTTGATTCCAGTGAACTTTGAGATTTGAACGAGTAGTTTGGATGATTTTGCTTCGAATGTTGTTTGTATTTGAGGTTGGAGTTCTTGAAATTCTTGAAGGCTTTGGAGTTTGAATCCGGCAGAGCTTCTGGGTTTCTGAACTCAAAATATCTTCTTCCTTCTCTCTGTTCTGTATCTTGTCTCCCCTCAATGTCTTGGGAAGGCTTCTATTTATAGGAGTTTAGGGGTAGGTGAGCGACACGTGGCGGAGTCTGATTGGTGACACTTGTCACAGCTTGATTGGTCCGCTTATGTCATCGCTTACACGTGCGAGGCTGCTTATGTCATCGCTTATACCTGCTGATGCAGTTTCATGCCTTCATTTCAATGACACTTGGCGAATTTCTACTGGTTTTTGAATAGTGATGGCAAAACCTAGCAGCAGTACGTGGCGCTTTGTAATTGGTTGTATTTTGTGGACTTTGGTAGTATGATGTGTCAGCTTGTGATAGGTCAGGAATTTTTCCTCTCTACAACAATAAGAATGTATAAGATGTAGTCACATTGTCCATATTTTTGTGAAACTAGCGAAGCACCCTCATGATGCACACTAATAATGTTTTAAACTATTATGTGAAAAAATTATATAAAATGTTCAAAATATATTAAAATAATAACACGAAGTAATGTGTGGTTTTTATTGAATTAAAGTAATATGAAGTTAAGGACATAAAGAATATTTTAGTTTAGTTTAGTTTAGTCTCAAGAGGACAAAGCATTTAGACTACTGCATAATAGTCATAGAAATTAGTTGAAGTAACAGATTCATCATTGGAAGGCAAAAATTTAAAGTATAAAGGAACAATGTAGAAATATTGTAGTTTAATAATGATAAAAGCATTTAAATCTATTCCATATATTGATTTTATTATATATGCTGTCTAAAAAGTTACATGTTCGCTTAATCATAGGTTTTTGTTTCTTTAATACATTTGAGTTAGCATAAGATATTTATGATATCATATTATTGTTTAGTTGTCTATGGAAATATTATAGAATTTTTATGATATCATGTTTATGTTATTAGCTTAAATGAAATATCATTCTAAGAAAAATTTAATATGATATTTACGTATATTGCCATGAAATATACATTTTTCTGGTTCATGTATATTTTGAAATATTAAAATATTCTTATTAAAAAAAAAAATTAGTTCTCAACTTGGGGTTGTATTGTGAAGTATCTTGAACACATTCAACATTTTAAAAGGCAACTTGAAATATAAATCATTTTTTTATTTTTTTATAAATTTTAATGGGTTTGGACTTTTAAGAGGGACGATCTTTCACCAAAGATATTTTAAATAAGAATAACATGATCTTAACATTTTTTTAATAAATATATATTGGTAAAGAGTGAAAAAATTAATATAGTAAAGTATCACCGTGGTCTCCCTA
The DNA here is from genome assembly GCA_014183005.1 of Castanea mollissima. Taxonomy (NCBI): domain Eukaryota; kingdom Viridiplantae; phylum Streptophyta; class Magnoliopsida; order Fagales; family Fagaceae; genus Castanea; species Castanea mollissima. Next base: position 66,826,695 of record JACAVU010000002.1, read on the forward strand.
GAATTTGTGGGCATCCAACCCCCATTGAAACTTTGTGGTGGTCAAAATATGGGCCATCTTTGGGATGGTTCCGCTAGAGAGGGCTTGGTCATAGTTTTGAAGTGCTTCTTTAGCAATGTTTTGAGAGGAAATGACTATGGTTGTTATGCTCCCAAGCTTGAGAGTCTCAAAAGGTCTATATGTTTTATAGAGCTTGGCAACTGCTTGATGGGGTTAATTTGCCCAGCTCAAAGGTGTTTCCAATGATTGCAAAAGGGTGGGGGAGTGTGGGCAAGCCATACTTTCTACTTGCTAGGTTGGAGGTGCGGACCACTGTTTTCAGAACCAAATCGGATCGGGAGGTCAAACCGTGAAAACTGAGAACCGGGATAAAAACTGATTTTTTAAGTATAAAGAACCGCATTTTTAGTTAATTCCGTGAACACCTAAAACCGGGGTTGGATTGCACAAACCGGTAAAGAACCATGTGGTCCAACCCCTTAGCAATTTCTTTTTTTTAATAAAAACAACTTAACACAATTTTCTTCTAATTAATTAAATTATCCATCTCTTACAAGGAATAAAAAAAATTATAATTAAAATCCTTCAAAGATATTCAACTTTACTTCAAAAATTAATCATAAATTGTAATGTTTTCATGGTTATTATTTTATTTTATTAACTTTCTTATTTAATTATTAAATATATGCTTGAAAATCATTAAATTTCCTTTACATATATGGATATATTAGTCAATTTTGCTAGTTTTATAAATTTAATATATATATATATATATATATATACACACTTAGGTTTTAATTAATTATTAAATTAATTATAACATCATTATAGTTTGACCACGGTTCAACCTCGGTTCGACTTTAAAAACCTTAAACCTCTCCCTTTTACGGTTCAATGAACTGTCTAAGTTTCAAAATCTTGGTGAGTACATTAATGGATGCCCACACAAAGCGAAGTACCACCAAAAGTACTAGATCAACTTAAATTTGGTTTGTGTTTCTTTTGTTTCTATTTTTATATTTTTGTTGGGTATTAGAAAGTGATGGATGTTTATCAAAAATGAAGTGGGTGTGATTCAAATTGATTGAGGGTAAGATAAAGATTCAAGATAATATCAACTATTCGTTTAAAAGTCTATTTTGTATTGATGTAGAAAGTTTTTGTTGTCAGTGGGATCCAAATAGTCCAATAATAGTTTTCCACGTCAGGTTGATTCTTGTAGATTCCTATTGGGAGAAGCAAAAGCCGCTCTATCTGCAATAAGGAGAGCAATAATTGAAGGCTTTAAAAATATAATTGTGGAAGGTGATGCTTAAAAGTTAGAAGTAGTTGAACCAATCCAAATCTCAGACTGCACTGGAGAATTTCTGCTGTTTCTGATGATAATTTTGGTTCTTGTAAGATCTTGTAAATCTGTCTCCTTTCTTTTGTAGTTAGAGAGGGTAATTCCCCTATTCATTTACTAGCCAAATGGGTAGCTTTGTACAATTGGACCAGGCCAGCTCTCATCTCTTCTCTGCCCTTCTTGGTTATTCAGACTAAAGAAAAAGATGGATCTAAGCCCTCTCCTGTTTTGTAAGATCTTTTGTTTCAGATTTAATAAAGCATTTATTCAGGAAAAGAAAAAGAAAAAGAAGAATGAGAATGGCCTAAATAAATGCTCGAGATATTTAAAGGTGGAGTATTGTTTATTATACACGTGTAAAATATTTAATTAGTGTGCAATAATTTTAACCTTTGAGTATGAGTAGTGCGATTAGTTAATTAAGTTTTGAAGTCCATATGAGACAATGATATTGATGACAATAGGGAGTGTTTAATATAAAATCATTGTACCAAAAGTTATTAACTTAAATTTTTGAAACAATGTTGTCATGAATGTTATATTAATTTCTCAATTGAAGTCTAGACATATAACAAAGCTTTGGTCTCCCATCCCCAACATGTCAGCCAAATTTGGCTCCCCAAATCCCAACTTTAAACCTTTTTTTTTTTTTTTTTTGTCGTTTTCCATTCGGCAATATCTCAAGTTATGTATTCCCCCCCCCCCCCAAAAAAAAAAAAAAACAAAACAAAAGATGTACTTTTGTAAATAAAAAAGTGTTCAATGACATTTATAAAAAAAAAAGAAAAAGAAAAGAAGGAAACTTCCAATAGAGTTTGCTAAAATCTCTACCCTTTTATATATCAACTTTGCAGTTTTGTTTTCCATCATTTATTTTAATTTTTAAAAATGCTAGTACTATACATTTTTACATGCACTTCTTTCACAATTATATTATGTAACAGATTATGAATGATGAAAAAAAAAATAATGGATTTATGTAATAGTAATAGATGACCAATCATAATCTGCCATATATATAGGACAATTGCAAGAAAATGTGTGGCACAACACTATTGTGTTTTTTTTTTTTTGAAAATATTAATTATTATTTTCCTTTTCTTAATTATCAATTCTCGGTAATATTTCTTCTATTCTCTCACATTACTCATCTTCTCTTCTTTTTTATCTTTCACCATGCACTATATATTTCTAAATCTCATGACTCGAATTTCATCTTTCTCATCTTCTTTTTATTTTTATTTTTATTTTACCTTCCTTTTCTAACCTTTTCTTCTTGCTTCTTTTTTATTTTATTTATTTTTTTAGTAACTCCTCCTTTTTTGACTCTCTCAATCCCTCTCCTTCGTCCCCCACCATTAGATCCAACACATTTCCTGGTACTCGCCTTCAACAAAGCTAACTTTTCATTTGGCTCAGAATCAGGGTCTATTTGGATAAAATTTATTGCTGAAAACTGAAAACACTGTACAAAAATAATTTTTTAATGTGTAAAAATTACTGTTCATTGGTCTAAAATCACTGTTCATGGCCAATGAACAGTGATAGATGCGCGTGGAAAAAAAAAAGAAAAAGGGGCTGAACGTGGACGTGGACGTGCTATCCAAACGTCCTCTCAATATAATATTTTTATCTCTCTCCCCCCAAACACAAATTCTTGACTTTGCCCCTGCCACTTTAGATATGGATTTTATGATAAGGGTCATGTAAACTCGCGCAAAATTAACACTCTACCTCTAATGCGCAAAAGGTGAAAAATGGACCAATTAGAATCACTATCGTATTACGAGTGGTCTAATTATATTGTAAAATCCATCTAGGGCCAACCTTATTGCTATAGTCTCTGTTTATACCTGCTTAGAGTTCATTGTAAATACAATTGAGAATGTAAAAGATGTAGGCACCTAAGATTTTATCCTGTGGACATAGGTTGTCAAGCTGAATTATGTAAATCCTTTGTGTGCTCCCTTTCTTTTACTTTTGCTTTAATTTTCTCGCAATCGTTAATTTATCACGTCCAACAAGAATCATACATATTTTAGTGAAGTTTGGAGTTTAAATAGTGATCGTGGGGGTTCTTGAGGGTATTATGCTCTTTCTGGAGTAAATTGGGGGATAATCGATGTTTCTATTGGTACTAGTACGCTCTTTACAATCAAATTTGTATAAAAAGAAAAAAGATTGTAATATATTAATTAATGTAGTTTACTTTCAGTGAAACACTATTACCATAAATTTGCAAAATGATAATACGATTCCCATTGGAAACTTAATTATCATCAATTTAAATAATTTTAAAAGAAGTCTTAGAATTTATTTTGATTTAATTTCTATATATTGTAATTTTTGGGTTTTAATAAAAATTTGATAGTACACGTTGTGGGTTCTAGTTAACTCAATTGGTAATATTTTTTATGGTTGAATAAAAGATCTGAGGTTAAATTTCTGCTTCTACTAAAAACTAATTGATAATTTGCTCTAATAATAAAGAACTATCATTAAGAACGGTTACAATAAACATACAGATGGATATGTTACATGTATTGTATTGGCATAAAAATATGAAATTGGAAAAGTAACGTTACATGCGTCGATATTAAACGTTCATGTAAAAAATATGGAATTATTTAGCATATATGTTTTGTGAGACAAATACTATATATATATATATATATATATATATATATAATAAAGTGCGCTTCAAAATTTTGGCATAAAAATACGGAATTGGAAAAGTAACATTACATGTGTTGTACTAGCATAAAAATATGGAATTGGAAAAGAAATGTTACATGTGTTGTTGTTAAATGTTTCTTTTTTAAAAGTTCGTGTAAAAAAATGGAATTATTTTAGACATATTTTTTGTGAGATAAATACAATATATATAATTATTAATATATGAAAGATGTTATGTCCACAACATTTTTACAACATTTTCACAATAAATTACAGATCGTTAGTTGTTATTGGTTCAAATTTGAATCTAACGCTAAGATGACTTTTTTGCCCCAACACTTAGAATTTGTTGTGAAAATGTTGTAAAAATAACAACCAGTAATAACCCGCCACTTAGAATTTGTTGTGGAAATATTGTAAAAATATTGTGGACATATCATTTCTCTTAATATATACTTACTTACAATTAGTGTTGGTTTGGCTTGAGCTCAAAAACTCAACTTTTAATTTTTAACTTTTTTTTATTCTAAAAAAAAACTTTAACTTTTATATACAACATTTTAAAACCACATTTTTTCCTCACTTTTTTGAAATATAAATATATTTTAACACACTTTTAGCAAAATAAATTTATCAAAAAACTAGATAAATTTTTTACAAATAAAAACTTATTGTTGTGCACTTGACTAGAGAGGGAAAGAAGCATGACAATAGGTTGTGGTAGCTTTCATGTTTAATTATGAGTCTCATAGTTTAATAAAATAAAGAATAAAGCAAAAACGCAACATTTTTACAATAATCTTGCCATAAAGCTTTGGTTCTAAATGGTTAATGGTAAATAAAAAAGTGATATTAGTAATGAATTCAGATGAAAATCAGTAGTAATTTACTACCTAAATTTTGTTGTAAAACTGCTGTGAAAATATTGTTTGTTGTGGTATTATTTTAAAAAAATAAAATTAAAGTTGATTATTTGTGTTTGAGTTGAGTCCAATACGTTTCATTTAGTGATCATTTTAATCTCTTATAAGTTTTTTTTTTTCTTTTCGATGAGTCTTTGTGGGCCGCAAAAAATTTGCGTTAAAAAGGTTTATCTTTGGTATATATCCATATATAACAAACCGTTTTTTATGTATTTCAGCTTGAACATGTAACATATTTTTAGTCCCGGTTAGCATAGATTCCGTTCCTTCGAAAACAAAACAGAAGATGCATGCTTTTTTCTTGTTTATTTGAAAACAAAACAGAAGATGCACGCTTTTTTGTTTTTTGTTTCGTTTATTTTTGTTTTTTTTTTTTGTTTACTTAAGTACGCATAAGATACTTGTATATACTATTTCTACATTCAACATTCTGTGATTTTATTTTTATGATTCAAATCCAACTATAGTTATTAAAATAATTTCTTTGATTTAAATATGACTATTAATTAAATGGTGCATAATATTAGTTGAAATAAAATTTGAAATCATTGTTAGTGTTAGCAGCCAATACACTGTGTTGGATTATGGTACACTGTGTTTTTTGATAGATAAGATAGAATTTAAATCTATAATGTTTGTTCTTATGATGATTGTTTTTCCTCATTAAGCCAAATCACTAATTGCTTTATAAGGTAGGTGGGATTCAAATTTTATTTGATAACAAAAGACTTTATCAATTGAGCTAACTAGAATCAATAAAACTACATACTAATGATGTATGATGTATAATGATTTTCCCCTATTATGCTTATGTAAAATCCTAATATTGAAGAGATTTAATTAATCACACCAACAAATTCACATATATTGTTGGGCTAATAACAAAAAATAGTGGTTATAAGGATATGATGGGAATAGCTCGAAGGGGCTCTGCCTTATGTAAAGTAAGCCCAAACATCTCACCCAAGTCCAAGTCTTCTGGCTTCATCTCATCTGGGAGCTTCCAAGCAAAGTTGTGAACAAGAGAAGCCAACATCAAGTGCACCATTCGGTTAGCTAATGGTAATCCAGGGCATATCCTTCTTCCAGCTCCAAATGGAATCAGTTCAAAATCTTGGCCCTTAAACTCAATGCCATTCTCTAAAAATCTTTCAGGCATAAATAAATTTGGACTTGGCCATAGGCTTAAGTCTCTTCCCATTGCCCACACATTTATGAGTAGTTGTGCATTTTTGGGCACAATGAAGCCACATATTTCTACGTCTGTCACAGCCTTACGAGGAACTAGAAAAGGAGCTGGTGGGTGCAATCGAAAGGTTTCTTTCACTATAGCTTGAAGATAATGGAACTTTGAGATATCTGATTCTTCGACTTTCTTATTATTGCCTAGGACTTCTTCAAGCTCATCTTGGGCTTTTACCATTTTTTCTGGGTTCTGTAATAACAATGCCATTGCCCATTCTACTGTGCTTGATGTTGTGTCCATCCCTGCAATAAATAAGTCCTGCAATAAAAGAGTGTAAAAACTGATTGTCTAAGTTTAGGTTGATTGTGATTGGTGTATAATGAAAGTAAAGTTAGTGATCAACTCATATGAAAATAATGTTACTTCAATCATAAAAAATTATGTCGCAATTTGATAAATGTTGCGTCCCTAACATTACTATAGACAATAAAGGTTAAGGCCCACAAAGTAATAATGATCCTAACTAGTCATTGAAGATACTTGATTTTTTTTTTTTTTGGAGGTATTACATTTTACCTTCTTAAATTATACTCTAAATTACACTTTGCACTCTAAATTTTTGAATGCACGTTTTGCACCATAAATTATGACTCGTGTTATACTTTGCACACCAACATTAAGTTTGTCATTAACTTGGATGGAAATCCAAAGTTTAAGGTGTAAAATGTAATCAAGAATATAATTTAGAGTGACAAAATGTAATTTCTTCTTTATTTTTAAAAGATTGAGAAGAGGAGTAATTGTGTCTTATTTTTACATGATATCATATTTTTCCATATAAGTTAACGACAAACTTAACGTCAAGGTGCAAAATGTAACAAGAATCATAGTTTATGATACAAAATGTGCATTCGAAATGTAATTCTTCCCTTCCTACAAATATAGTTACTTGCACCAGTTAACGGTCTAAAATGGTAATTATATACATGTGCATTACAAATCAAAATAGAAATTCTAAGTATAATTGTTATTCAAATATTTACTTTGAACCAAAGTTTTAAAGAGGTAGTCAATCACCAGAATCAAATGTTTGATATCGCGGAGGCTTATCTTTGAATTGTCTTCTTCGTTGAGAGTGAGGAGCGAATCTAGTACATCGTTGCTTGCTTTAGGACCCTTTGATGAAGCTCTTAATTGTACTCGTTCATTGATGATACCATCAAAAATACCAAATAATTTTGCGAAATAAATCCTTGTCCTTTTGCGGATACCTTGAGGGTCAACTAAACTAAGTGCTGGGAAAAAGTCCGCAAGATTAGGCTTTCCAGCTTCTTGGGCTAGACCATATACAAGGTGCTGGAACTCATGGGACAAATTTGAATCATATTGGGCCAAGTCGATAGAGAAAAAAGTGTTTGATATGGCATTGAGGGTTGTTGTGAACACTACTTGACCAACATCAATGGGTGCACCGCTTTTGCAAATTTGGTTAATATAGTCAAGTAATTCTTGTACCTTTGTTTGTCGAAGGGCTTGTGTGGCTTCGAGACGTTGTAGAGCAAATATTTCCATGACACAAGTTTTCCTAAGGTTCCTCCAATGAGAATTTGTGGGCATCCACCCCATTGAAACTTTGTGGTGGTCAAAAATTTGGGCCATATTTGGGATGGTTCGGCTAGAGAAGGCTTGATCATTTTTTTGAAGTGCTTCTTTTGCTATGTTTGGAGAGGAAATGACTATGGTTGTTTTGCTCCCAAGCTTGAGAGTCATTATGGGTCCATAAGTTTTGGAGAGCTTGGCAACAGCTTGGTGGGGTAAGTTGCCAAGTTTAAAGATGTTACCAACAATTGGAATAGGGTAGGGGCCTGGGGGGAGTCTGGGCAAGCCAGACTTCCGGCTTGCAAGATTGGAGGTGAAGACATGAATGGATGCCCACACAAAGGGAAGTATCAGCAAAAATACTATGTAGTAGTCCATTAACTTAAAATTGGTTCGTATTTCTTTTGTTTGTATTTTTATATTTTTGTTGGGCATAAGAAAGTGGTGGATGTTCATCCAAAAAGAAGAAAGCTAAGGGTGTGCTTCAAATTGTTTGAGGATTAGATCAAGATTCAAGATAATATCAACCATTCGTTTGAGAGTCCATTTTTGTATTGATGTAGAAAGAACTTTTGTCTTGAAGTTTTAGTTGTTGGTTGGATCCAAATTGTCCAATAAATGTAGATAACGTAGATTCTTGTTCAACTGTTTGGACCAATGAGAATGGCCTAAATAAGTGCTTGTAATACTAACGAAAAGTTTTCTCTTAATATATTTTTGAGTGTTGAAGTGTGGTTAGTTGAATGTTGAGGTTGTTTAAGGGGATATTGGTGATGAGTGAGTGGTTAATATAATATAATTAGGTTCAGAATTTATTAACTTAAACTTTTAGTGTAAGTGATGTCCTATATGTTATATTAATCTGTTAATATAATTTTGAACAAAGGAAAAAAAAGGCCCAATTTACTTTTATTTGGGTTATGACCATCAGGGAATTTCCAGAAGAAAAATAAATCAATTAAAATTAACCTAAGATAATCCAATACATGCATATGTATCATAAAATCATAAATCAACGAATCAGATTAAGTATTAATAAGATAATGATCATGGTACTATTTTTTACGCGGAATAAAGATGAAGAGAAATTTACCTTTAAATGCACTATGACTACTTAGGAATGAGGATATGGGTTTTACGGTTAGGGTCATTTAGGAAATTTTTACACATGCAAAATTACCACTTGAATGCTGAAAAGGTGAAAAAAGAGAGTTGTAAAATTGGGTGCACTGCTTCCCTACCAAAAATGTGTTGGGTTAATGCTAAGGGAAAAGAAAATGGTGGTAGAAAATACAAGTAAGGAAGTGAAGCAATTGCAAAAGAACATGCAAGTAAGGATACCAATAATATTTTCAAAAATTTAAGGCACAACAAAATTTCAGTTTATTTTTTACAACATTCAATTGTTATGGTTTCGGGTATAATACTTATTTTATTTTTAATCTATGTTGACGTTGAGTTGACATTTATGGGAGCAATATTGTAAAATTTTATTATGTAAATAGAAAAACACATAATTTTTACTTGGAAAAACCTTTCAGGAGGGTTTGGAGGGGAAAAGCCATGAACAATGCCAGTACAACTTTCAAAAATGTTTCAATTTGTTTTTCCGATTTCGAATTAGCTAAAGAAGGAGATAGTACAATACAAATGTTCATATATCCTCTTGGCCAAGGCCAGTACTACTACATGCAATGTTCTCTACGTGCATGGTATTATAGTTTACAAGGTATGGTCATGCTCAGTATTACACTTGAAAGTTGAAACACTACTGTTTTTCCGCTGTGGCCATGTATACATGTCACTCTCTGCATAGATTTAGAATTTCTTTTATGAATCGTTTTATGATGTGTTGTTATAGCCAAATGTTATAGCAATTTAATATATATATTTTTGATCAATTAAATATTTTTAAGCGATCAAGCTGAGACTTCCACCACATATATGATATATAAACACATTTTGTAATTACTCTTTGAAAATTGGACCTCCCACAAAGCCTATTTTGAGACACAGACTGCAAATTCATTCTGAAAGTGGCAAATGGACCTACAGATTTTCAGAAAACTCCACCAACTGCTCCCTCAATTCTAACCAAACAAACAAATATGTGCCCCCAAATTTGGCGGAGGACTTACTCCTCCTACAAATTTAGAAACCATTTTAAATTCACTCATTTGGATATAAGCAACAATACTAGGTAGTAGTCCATTAATTCTTGAAGTTGGTTTATGTTTGTTTATATTTTCGACGGATACAAGAATGGAATATAAAGAAGACAATCTTAAAAGGAAAAACATGGAACATGCTTCGGTGTCCTAAACTAGGATAATTTTTGAAGACTATCTATTATCTACTTTGTACGAAGTTAGAAAGAAAACAAAATAAGGATATATGGACTTAAATGCACTGATAATGGTACATGTATCTACCTATATAAGGCAGCAGGAGGTGTCCCTGTCATTGAGGATTACAAGTTTAGGACATGATTCGGATGCAAAAGTCAAGGGGGCCGGCCGAAGATAATATCAACCATTCGTTTAAGAGTCTATTTTGTATTGATTAGACTTGTCTATTGCTTTCTAAGAGCATCCACAACGTATAGGCCAAATGGCAAATGCAAACCCAATTTTTCGTTTAACCTCAAAAACATCACTCCATTGAATATTGTAAAAGCTAAGGATTGTAAATTTTTTTACAATCCAGTTACAGTGTCATTCTAAATTTAGAATGCACTGTAGCTTAATGGCAAATAAAAATAATATTATTTAATTTTCTCTCTCTTCCTTTTTATTAAAAAATTCCAACACTTTTTCTCTCCTCTCTCTCTTGTTAATGGCAAATACAAATAATATTATTTTAATGTGTATTATGGTAAAATAGAAGTTTGGATGTTAGTGAATTGAAAAATTGTATTGTATAATTGATAAAGTAGTTTTTAAGATGGTAAAATAGGATAGAATTAGGAAAAATGAATGTGGATGCTCTAAAAGAAGAAAAGAAAAAAGGTTTGTCTATTGCTTCGAATAGTCCAATTATAATATTGTAAAATCATTTTCATATTCGCTTTATTGATAAAGATAAAGTATGTCTAATGCTCTTTCTTCTCAAAAAAAAAAAAAAAAAAAAAAGATAAAGTATGTCTAATGCTCTTTCTTCTCAAAAAAAAAAAAAAAAAAAAAAAAAAAAGAAAAAAGAAAAGAAAAAAGAAAAAAGAAAAGAAGAAGAAGAAGAAGTCTAATGCTCTGACCTTTCCAATTATACTGTAAAGCCTATTTATGGTTAGCCTTAGTGCTATAGTCTCTGTATATACCTGGTTAGAGTTTATTGTAAATACAATCGAGAATAAAAAAGATGTAGCAACCTAGGATTTTATCACACGGATGAATGTTGTCAAGTAAAATCACGTAATTTCTTTATGTTCTTTCTTTCTTTTTTACTTTTTGTTTCAGCTTTCTCTCTATCTTTACTTTCATCATGTCCAATAAAAATCGACCATACGTGGTACTCTCTCGTCTAAAAGTCCAGACAGACAAGAAAGCCAAATACAAAGGCCAAGATAAATGCCAAATGATTATCTCCATTTTGAAAGCAAGATTACTGGTCACGTGTAGGTGAAATTCAAATCTTACGTGACAACAAGACTTTACTAATTGGGCTAAGTAGAACTCATTTTAAAACTTCAAAATAATGATGTATAATATATAATTGTTTTGCTCTATTATCCTTATGGAAAATCCTAATATTGAAGACATCGGATTAAACATAGACAAATTCACATTGGACTAGGAACAAACGATCAAAGTTACAAAGATTTGATGGGAAAAACTTGGAGGAGCACTGCCCTATGTAAGGTAAGCCCAAACGTCTCACCCATGTCCATGTCTTTTGGAATCATCTCATCAAAGTAGTAAACAAGAGAAACTAACATCAAATGCACCATTCTGTTAGCTAATGGCAATCCAAGGCATATCCTTCTTCCAGCTCTAAAGGGAATTAGCTCAAAATCTCGGCCTTTAAAGTCAATATCTTGCACTAAAAACATTTCGGACATAAATAAATTTGGGTTTTTCCATATGCTTGAGTCCCATTGCCCACACGTTTATTAGCATTTGTGCATTTTTGGGCACGATAAAGCCACATAATTCTACATTTGTTTCAGCCTCACGGGGAACTAGAAAAGGCATCAGATTGTGCAATCAAAAAGTTTCTTTCACTGTAACTTGAAGATAATGGGACTTTGAGATGACTGATTCTTACACATGTCCATCCTTGCCTAGGACTTCTTTAAGTTCATCTTGGGCTTTTGCTCTTTTTTTCAGGTGGTGTAATAACACTACCATTACACATTCTACTGTGCTTAATGTTGTTTCGATCCCTGCTAGAAGGATAAGTCCAGTGCCACAACTTGTGTGGAGAGTTGTGGTTGGTGGAGGGGTGTCCCCACATGGACCCACCATCACCCCTTCACTAATCACAACTCGCCACATGGGCGAGTTGCGGCACAAGCAGTGCCACAGGTTGCGGCCCTAAACTTATTCCTGCTAGAAGCATGTCCTACAATAAAGTGTATGATAATTGATTGCTTTAAGTTAGTAGCCTATTGTGATTAGTGCATAATACAGATAGTTTAAGTAATGAATCCAAATAAAAATAATGACAATCGGATCACAACAAAATATGTTAGTAATTGTCAGTCCTCAACATTACCAATGGTGCTAAAGGTTAAGGCCTAAAAACTAACCAAGATCCCAAGGAGTACTAGTCATCATCAAGTTGTTGAAGCTATTTAAGGATGGAAATTGGTCATACAAAGTGATTTGCATAATAACCAAGATCCCAAGAAAAAGATTACTTATTTCCTGAAGGCGTAAATGCACTTTTTTTCGTTTTGGTCCTTACATTTTATTTTACCATTTTTAGTCCCTAAACCAATTAGTGCGTCTCATTTTAGTCCTTTTGGTCAGCCAACTAGCAAAAAAGGCTGATGGAGTGAATCACATTAGCAATTGATTTGGCGTGTGAATGTTGTGAATCACTCATCTCTTTCCCCAAATCAGTCTTACACCATAGCCAAGCTCAGTGAATCCCTTTCTCACACTCACGACCTGAAATCACCATATCCAAGCTCAGCAAAACTCTACAACCATCATCAGCCCACAACCCAATAAATCAATTACCGAAAAAAAAAAAAAAATCAAACCCAGAACAAATACCCAAACCTAGAAAATCAAATGCCCAAAAAATCAAACCCGAAAATCAAATACCCAAACCCAAAAAATGAAACAAGAAAAACAAAAATATCAAATCCAAGAAACAGTAAACTTTTCTTGAAATAGTAGAGGAAAGAACGGTAGGAAGAACCCCTCAGCAGTAGCAGCAGCATAGGGCTTTGTTGTCGACGACGACGATGATCACGGGGGCTTGTTGTTCGTCTTCTTCTTCGTCATTGTCTTCAACCTCCTTGTCTTTGTCGAAGTCAGATTGTTCGGTGGTTCCGGATTCGGATTCGGGTTTGGGTTTGACTTTGAGTGGTTCCGGAGAAACAAATTTGGATTGGTTCTTGGAGCACACTACTCTGGTGGTCCTAACCCAGTATTTATCTAAGGAAATTTCTGCTATTTAGGGTTTTTGTGTGATTTTGGGTAATGGAAGATGCGATGGTTGTGAAATTAGGCTTATTGTTAGGTTCCTAAATAAATTTTGAAACTTTATGGATTGTAATCAAAACCCAGTTCTTAAATTGCCTACATTTTTGTCTCTTTGATCAAAATGTTTAAACCCTTGTAATTTGGATTGATTAGGAAATGGACTTGTAATAAGGTTCCTATTGATGAAATTTTGAAATTTAATGATTTTTGAGTAAAACTTAGATTTTATATTGTTTGCACTCTGTCACTTTGGTCAAAATGTTTAAACTTTAAACCTTTGTTCTGGGTTTGATTTTTTTGGTAATTGATTTTCTGGGTTGTGGCCTGATGATGGCTTTACAGTTTTGTTGAGCTTGGATATGGTGATTTCAGGTCGTGAGTGTGAGAGAGGGATTCACTAAGCTTAGCTATGGTGTAGGACTGATTTAGGGAAAGAGATGAGTGGGACTCTAGCGTGGGAGTGGGACTCTAGCGTACAAAACAAGATATACCAATAGGCATTCAAAACTAGAAAAACCAAAGAACAGAGAAGCAGAAAAGTCGAAGAAAAATAGAGAATGGAGAAGAGAAGAGACGAGGAAGAAGAAGCTAAAGCAAGAGGGGAGACTACGATTGACAAAATGGAAGTGGTTGAAGACATGGGAGTGGTTGAAGACATGGGAGTGATCGGCAATGTGGTGGTGAATGGCTGTGACGACAAAAACTGATGATTTTGGGTTTTTTTTTTTTTTTTTTTTTTTTTTTTTTTTGTATGGTCTTGGTTTAGATTTATCTGGCCGAAACATCCCATTTTTGCCGGTAAGGCCGTAACAGTCCAGTATGGGCCGGTACTTAGAACGGTACGAATTAAGGGGGTTTTGGTACCAGTTAGTTCACTGGTATGAAAAAAAAGCGGCCATACCGGCCAGTACGATACAATATTTACTTCCGTGAATCCGATACATGCATGTTTATCGTAAGATCACAAATCAACGAATCAAATTAAGTATTAATTGTACACGGAAAAAAGAAGTAGAGAAATTTAATTACCTTTAAATGCACTATGACTACTTAGGAATGAGGATATGGATTTTTACGGTTAGGGTAATATAGGACATTTTCACACATGCTAAATTATCACTTGAATGCTGAAAAGGTGAAAAAAGAGAGTTGTAAAATGGGTGCACTGCTTCCCTTCCAAAAATGTGTTGGGTTAATGCTAAGGGAAAAGAAAATGGTGGTAGAAAATACAAGTAAGGAAGTGAAGCAATTTCAAAAGAACATGCAAGTAAGGATACCAATAATATTTTAAAAAATTTAAGGTACAGTAAAATTTCAATTTGTTTTTTACAACATTCAATTGTTATGGTTTTGGTTATAATACTTATTTTATTTTTAATCTATGTTGACGTTGAGTTGACATTTATGGGAAAAATATTGTAAAATTTTATTATGTAAATAGAAAAACAAATAATTTTTACTTGGAAAAACCTTTCGGGAGGATTTGGAGGGGAAAAGCCATGAACAATGCCAGTACAACTTTCAAAAAAATTTCTATTTGTTTTTCTGATTTCGAGCCCTTCTTTGTATGGAGCTAAAGGAGGAGATAGTAAAATATAAATGTTCATATATCCTCTTGGCCAAGGCCAGTACTACTACATGCAATGTTCTCTACGTGCATGATATTATAGTGCCTTGTACCACAAGGCATGGTCATGCTCAGTATTACACTTGAAACAGTATTGTTTTTCCACTGTGGCCGTGCATACATGTCACTCTCTGCATAGATTTAGAATTTCTTTTATGAATCGTTTTATGATGTGTTGTTATAGCCAAATGTTATAGCAATTTATTATATATATTTTTGACCAATTAAATATTTCTATGTGATCAAGCTGAGACTTCCACCACATATATGATATATAGACACATTTTGTAATTACTCTTTGAAATTTGGACCTCCCAAAAAGCCTATTTTGAGACACAGACCGCAAATTCATTCTGAAAGTTGCTAATGGACCTACAGATTTTCAGAAAACTCCACCATCTGCTCCCTCAATTCTGACCAAACAAACAAATATGTGCCCCCAAATTTGGCGGACGACTTACTCTTCCTACAAATTTAGAAACCATTTTAAATCCACTCATTTGGATATAAAAATCCTCCCCATTTGCTTCCCACACCGTGTCTCAATCTTTAGCTCATCATTTTGCAATTGAAAACATGTGTGTCATCAGGTTGCTTACTTTCTTCCTTCTCTTATCTTCCTCAAAAGCTTTTAACATCACCAAAATACTGTCCCTACAACCAGATTTTAGCACTTTCAATAACTATTTGACACAAGCCCTACTAGCTAGTGAGATCAATAGCCGCCAAACCATTACTGTCCTTGTTGTTGAGAATTCAGCAGTGTCAGTCTTATCTGGAAAATCCAATGACATTATCAAAAAGGTCTTGAGCTTACATGTTGTGCTTGATTACTATGATGTCCAAAAGCTCCAACATTTACCAAACAAAACTTCCATGCTTACCACATTGTTCCAGTCCAGTGGCCAAGCTAAAGGCCTACTAGGTTTCTTGAATGTCACGGCAGCAAACACAGGTGGTGTATCAATAGCTTCTGCTGCTGGATCAGGTGTTGGTGCTTCTTTAGTTAAAGCTGTAGTGTCTCAACCTTATAATATCTCAGTGGTGCAAATTAGTACTGTCATAATGCCTTCAGCCATTATTGGCCCGACTCCACCTTCTTCATCACCTTCTCCTACGCCACGTGTAAGTCCGGCACAGCCTCCCTCTAGTAAGCCACCTGCCGCAGCGTCTCCAACGACTGGTACTGCTCCCGCTCCCTCCAATGGAACGACAGGTACTGCTCCCGCTCCTTCAACGACAGGTACTGCTCCCGCTCCTTCCAATGCAACGACAGCTCCCTCTCCTTCCAATGCAATGACGCCTTCTGCCAATGCCCCAGCAGATAGTAATGCGCCTGCCGCTGATTCGCCAGTCGGTACCCCTCCACCAGGTGCGGCAAATGGACCTACTGCCGATGGTCCTCCATCTGATGCATCGGATGCACCTAATGGGAACACAGCTACTAAGTCTGGGAGGATCAGTTTTGCTGTTGCTGTTATGACAATTTCGTTTCCCACTTTGTTTGTGGGTTCAATAATGTGATAGAAATAAAGGATTAAGTTGAATAAAAAATCCTGTATATCACCATGAGTACTTCATTTTATACTCCACCAATCCTAGCCAATTACACATATCTTACAAAGAAACTAAAGTTTAAAATAGAAAAAATTCATACACCTAGCATATTGGTGGAATATAAAGTGGAATGCTAAAAGTGAGGGTAATGATTTTTATTCAGTGTAGATTCTAACATAAGTGCAAGAGAGTTAAGGAAGATAATTATGCAAGTGGATAATTTTTATTATTTTATTTTTGGGTGCAAGTACAAAACACTCTTGCAGCAAAATTTTCCTGGTTTGAATTCACGGCTGTAGAGTGAGTTACCTTCAATGTTTTTCAGTATTAATTGAAAGTTGTTTCAATTACTCCATATTAAAAAAAAAAAAAAAATTATAGTCTTTTGGTAAACTTGACATAAAATCTTCTAAATGGAAATAAATCTGCAGAGATCAGTTAGATGTTAAAATTAGAACAGCTATTCTTATCAAGTAGTATCAACACTTTCTTTTTATACCGTGTCAAGTTTCCTCATCTGAGTCTTCTGGACATATGTTACATAACAATTTCTTTGTAGAAATCTGGTTCATGCGTATTATCTGTTTCTTAACAATAAGCTTCTCTTCGCAAGATTACAACTTTACGACAATACATACATCTTTATTATCTTCCCATAAAAACCTTCACAATATCAACTTGAAGTGCCTCCTTAAATAGAGCTTATCAAGCTGTAAAATCTAAAATGTTCAAGAGATGATTGGTCATTGAATAAACTGACTGGAAAGTTTCTTCCCTGAGATATCAAACTTCATCACACTGAAGTTGATAAATTTTTCATGTAACAGCTTTCTTCAAGGGGATCCTTATTATGTAATATAAGAAACCTTAATTCCTTTCATGTTTTTAGAGACAACTTAACCGGTATCATCCCAATCAGCCACAATTTAACTCAGACTCACAATTTAAATATTTCAGTTAACAACTTCGAAGGAATGATTCCCACTGGTGCTATCTTTTGAAAATTGCCTTACTCTGCAGGACAGCTTACATGAGTGTTTCTGGAATACAAATTTGCTCTTCAAAGAGGCATTGGTTTCATTTGTATTTTTAGTTTTATTTGTCTTGGTCATAGTTGAAACAGCATTCTTATCTACACTATATGGGGTCAAAATTCCCACTCTCTGAAAGAATTATATACTCTTAGAAGACTGAAACTGTCCAGAAATCAAAATCTGAACTGATGCTTAATTCCCCATGAATATATTTATATATATTAGTATTTATATATATGCAGAGAACTTATGGGGGAGAGTAGAAGGTTTTAACATGTGGCGTGTTTAATGACATATTAATCATTTAGGCTTTCAAGTTTTCAAAATTTAATATTTATATATGTTAAAGTATTAATAGCAGATGTATTTTTTCAATATATTAATAAGGTTGAAAGAATTTGTATGCTTCTCTCTCAGTGTGTCTATATATACAATTTACACCCTATAATTTTGATGAATTGTTATTTTATCTTACATGGATTCCTTTTGAACCTCATGGACTATTTTTTTTTTTTTTCAACTTCTTCAATAAGTTTAGAGTATTTGATTTTACATGGATTCCTTTTATTTGGAGTATATATACACAATAATTTGGCATATTTTTTCATTCTCGTACTTATTGTACCGTTTTTTGGTTTAGTCTTCCCCTTTACCTAGGGTTGAGTAGGGACCCAACCTAACCCAACCCGATGGATTTTTGTTTCAGCAAGATCTTTAACAGATTGGATTTTAAGGTATAATTATTTTTTTGATATGAATATCCTATTTGGGTTTTATTTTCTTGCATTTTGTGATCTGGGTTTGGCTTGAATCTGACTTAAATGGGGTTGCTTCTAATTCTATCATGGGTTTGATTTTTTATTTTATTTTATTTTTATGTGAATATCCTGTTTGGGTTTAATTTTCTTGCATTTTGTGATTTGGGTTTGGCGTGAATCGTACTCAAATGGGACTGCTTATGTAATATTAGTTATTTGATCTACAAGGAAAATAGGAAATATCCAAATTAGGTATTCGTCGATTTGGGTTTGCGTTTAAGTTCTTATAGATATCATGTGTAGAGTATTCAAATAAAAAGGTTACAAAGAAATATGTACGTGAAAAACGACTTGATTTTCAAGCATCATGATTGTAACTCTTTGAGTAGGTTAATTCTTTATGCATATACATCAATAAATGTAATTTGTTACTCTCATTTTTGGCATGCTAGGACAAATAGTGAATCATGTTAAGAACATATGTCATTTAGGATTGGCTAATCCTTTGACAAAATGCATTTTACTTATAATTAGGTAAATCTAAGATGTGTTTAATACTTCAAAGAACAAGAGTTCAAGTCCAAGTCCAAGTATTAAAGCCATGCAAATCTGTCCAATAATCAAGTGAAGAAGTACTGGATTTTAAAGTTCGACAGCTAGCTCGACAGATGGTGTCTTTTGAGGTTTAAAAGGCAGCTTTTGCCTGATACTCGACAGCTGCTCAATAGATAACCTATCTATCGAGATTTACCAAAATCAGTTTTTCAGATTTGATTTCACACATATCCGTGTATACATGTTTAGGCTTTCTTTTCCCACAATCCTAAACATATATAAGGATTATTTTAAGGGCCGTCACATCTGATGCAAGTGAGTGCAACTTGATGCAAAAGTTTTTCAAAAGCATATTTTGACTGGAAACAATTTGCCCTAGTTCATTTTTCTCTTGAAGAAGTTGTAACATTTGTACGCCGTAGGGTTTTGTAACCAAGGAGTTTTGTGATCTTCATCGTGCTGATGAACTGAAGAACTTTGCAGCCAACATCCTTCTCAAGTTGGTGCGTTAGTCACGTACTTGGATCCGTGCATTGATTGGTTAGTCATGTACTAGGAGTCATGCATTGAAAATAAGAAATTGTCACTACAAAACAAGTCCAATTGGGTATTGGGGTAAGGGTTCAACTATAGGTTGGTATAAGGTACTGAGATTCCTTTACTTGTAATCACTTGTTGTGATAATAGTAGATTCTCTAGAGTGGTGACCTTAAAATCACCGGTAGAATTTTTTTCTTGGAGGTTTTCCCCATTCATAAACAAATCACTGTGTCAACTTTATTTTTCGCTGCATATTAACTTAGTTGGTGATTTGTTTATGCTACCATGCATATTGCATGTTAATCGGATTAATTAATTAACTTGGCTAATTAATTGGATAATTCATCACAAGAGGTCAATGCATTCTTGGCCTATCAAGCAATATCAGAACAGACACACTCTGATTAGGGTTAATCTTTGTTATGTGATCCATCGAGCCTTGTTGTCATGGATAGAAGACAATCGTTAATTATACCTTTTTTATTTGATGGGACTGTGTGTCACGTCCCTGTCAGATTGAAAAAGAAAAAGAAAAAGAAGGGAAAGGTCAAGTTTTAAGCCCTCCCACGTGCCCCCCACCTAACCCCACTACCCATCACTCTCCACCACTCATTTTCTCTTATTTCTTCTCCCTTTTTGGCCGGCTCTCATCTTTCTTTCTCTCTTTCATTTTTTTCTTTCTTTTCTCTTCACCTAAACACACTCATTCCTCACCTCACCGCCGGCCTCCTCTCCAAAACACACCATCTCACCATCATTTTTCCGGCAAGATCACCGGAAAAATTCTTAGGAACCCATAAGCATCTTCATCATTTTATTTGAGGTAAAAATTTCTAATCTTTTGGTAGGTTTTACACTTTTGCTTGATGATATTTTTTTTATCTAAGTTTTGATAATGATACCCATGTGATTTATGTGCATTGGAAGTGATATTTATGTGTTTTTATGTATGGGTTTTGTATTGGTGGAATTTTTGATGAGTGGGTATATATATATATTTTGTGCTAAAATGGCTATTCAAGGTTTATGTATGGTGGAAAAATTTAGGGGTTTTAAGATATAATGTATGATGGTTGGTAAATTTAATTTTGCCATTGTCATTGGGTTTATTTGGAGTTAGTGAAATTTTAAATTTCTTGTCTTGGAGGATATGTTGATTTTTGCCTACATGGGTCTTTTAATGATGTAGTGTAAATCTTATGAAAATTAGTCATAATGTTGGAGATATTATGAAGTGGGTTAACTTTATAAATTGGAGTTGGTACCTTGTGAATAAATTTGTTGAGAAACCTTGTGAATGGTATATATTATTTTGATGAGGTTAAATAGTAGGCTTGCCTAATTAAGTGTTTATTTGGCAAATCCTAAATTTTGGTTAGATACAATTTCAAGTTTTGTACTTATTGTGATAGGTTTACTTGATAATTGTTTAGGTTCTAGCTAATCTCCTTGGAGCTTGGAGAGTTAGGCTTTTGTGGTTGTGAGGTAAGTAGCTTCTTAATGGGATACTTTTAGAAAATTTCCATATTTCACAAACGATGTTTTTGGGTCAAACACATTTTGGAAAATTATATATGGATATATGTTTTCTTAAAATTGTCGTGTTGTGACCCTATTGCATATTATTATATATAAAAATGCATCATATTTGGTATTGCATTTGGGGAAATGCATGAATTGTTGATATAGAAAAATGAGCATCTTTTATTTAATCTTTGATAAGGAAATTATGGATTCTATGGTATAATAGAAAATTTAAAGATGCTTATCTTGTCTTAGTATTTGAGAAATTGATAGAAAATCTTTGTGGCAAGAATGAAGTTGAAAACCTTACA
Source organism: Castanea mollissima (assembly GCA_014183005.1). Taxonomy (NCBI): domain Eukaryota; kingdom Viridiplantae; phylum Streptophyta; class Magnoliopsida; order Fagales; family Fagaceae; genus Castanea; species Castanea mollissima. The sequence goes on from JACAVU010000002.1 coordinate 66,847,981, forward strand.
AACTTTGTAGAAGTAGATTATTTAAGGTTTTTCTGAAACTACTTGGATATAAACTATGTGTTTCAAAGTAACGTAACTTGTGAGCATTATATAGTTTTAACACCATGCCATGTGTGATTTTCCGGTGATCACCCGATTTGGTTTTCGTAGTCTTTGTGACAATGGAATCAAATCTAGGTCAGTGCTCTTTTACTTTGGATGACGCGTTCTTCCCTGCTGTCCATGGGGGGAAGATGTTTCTTAATTGTGTGTGGGTGAGGCTGCTGTCCATGGGGCCAAGAGACCACATGCAAGAGAGGGCCTATTTGACGCGCTCTCTCTGCTACCCATGGGGGGAGAGAAAAATCTTGAGGGTATGGGTGAGGCCGCTGTCCATGGGGCCAAGAGTCTGCATACCAAAGAGGACAATATCATGCCAGTTGTGAATGAGTGGATCCCCTGACCGGTATATATGGTAGTGTGGTATATTATTGTGATAATTTGTCTTATATTAGATATTATGGCTTTAAAATTTATATTGTTAGTGCTCACATATTATAGTATATTGTTTCAAGGTAGTTACTTAGAGAAATTTGGTATTTCATTAGTTAACCATTCTTGTCATATTATTATTATTGAAGTTGGAACTTGCATTTCCCCTACCCCCATTAATTATGCTACTTACTGGGCCTAGTCTCATCCCATTATTTTTATAAACTTTTCAGAGTAGGCAACAATATTTTGAGACAGCTTTTGGTGGCTAATAGTAGTTAGACTAACTACTGATGGAGGCTGAACTTTTGTAATGGATTTTATTTGATGATGTACATTTTAGAATAGGCTTGACTCATTCTTTTGTATATTATAGTGGTTGTGACTATGTTTCCCACTGATGGGACAAGCTGTTGAAATGTAATTATTCAGACCTCTATTCTTTTGTGGTCAATGGTCTTTGTACTTAATGCTTAGAGCTCTGACTTACCTTGAGAGTATATTCAATGAAATTATTAAGATAATTATTGATGTTGATACTTGATAGGATTTATGTGGATTGAATTGTCGAAAAGTAAAATATAAAAAAAAAAATTTACAGGTACTTGAGAGGTCTTTCTCACGCTTTGAACCCTTTGGGATTTGGGGCGTGACACTGTGTATTCTAGAAAGTACGCATGAGAGATTTTTTGCAGTCATTAGATGAAAAATTGTGGCAAGCTATGGTGATAGGCTGGACCAAGCCAAAGGAAGTGCCGCTCGATTGGGATGATGCTAAGATCAAGGCGGCTAACTTTAGTAGATAGCATTGAATTTTTTATTCGGTGAAGTCATGAATAAGGAGTTTAATATGATATTTTCTACCAAAACTGCCAAGGAAGCATGGACCATCCTCTAGACAACCTATGAAGAAACCAAGGCTATCAAGGATTCGAAGTTTCAGAGGCTTACTACAAGCTTTGAAGATATCAAGATGGTAGAGGATGAGTCATTTAATGAGTTCTATGCCAAGTTTAAGGACATAGTGAACTCAACCTTTAATCTTGGGAAAATCATTCCCGAACCCAAGATTGTTAGAAAGGTGCTCAGATCTCTACCCAAGAGATTTCATACCAAGATCACTGCAATTGAGGAATCAAAAGACATTGACAAAATTCCTTTGACAAAGTTGGTTGGCAATCTGTAAACCTATGAGTTGGGTTTGACAAGACTTGGGAAATCGAGTAAGGGAAAGAGCATGGCACTGAAGGCCAACAGTAGTGACACAAACGAGTTTTCAGACGATGAAGATTCTAAAATGAAATCCTACATCACAAGGTAATTCAAAAAGTTTATGAAGAATGCCAATGCTAAAGGATTTGACAAGGACCGCAAGCAGTCCAATTCATCTCAGTTCAAGAGCCAAGACAAAGGGAAGAAGGATGTTAGAGATGGAGGTCAGTACAGTGTTCCTTCAGGACCAAAGTGTTTTGGGTGTCAATACTTCAAACATATGAAACAAGAGTGCCTAACTTATCTCAAGACCATTGGGAAAAGCAAGGCCCTTGCTGCTATCTTAAGTGACACTGAGCCTAACGATAATTCATACAATAAGGATGATAGAATCTTGAATGCCTTCACTGCCACTGTAAATCCTACTGAGGGGATTGTTGAAGAACAAGACTTGATGGAGTCTAAGTTTGAGAAGATGGATGAACAAGATGACATTCATACAACCTATGCAAAATTATACAAAGTCTCAGAAAAGCATGAGAAATTGTATAGGATGGACACCAAGAAGCTCAGTGATGTGGAGCTTGAATAAGAAGAAATCTCCACAAAGTTTGATAAAGCACATCCAACCATTGAAGCACTGAAATTTGAGAAAAATTTCTTGGCTGAGAAGACCAAGAAGCTTAAAGTAGAGCTATTTCAAGTCAGAGCTCAATTGGAGAGGACTTTGAGTGCAAAGCTTAATGAGATGTTCAACTTTAGAAATCTCCTTCTGATTGAACCGGTTTAGGCTATGATTTCTCTTCTCCTAGTATTGCTTCTTCTAGCACTACTATTTTTGTCTCACCTGCTAATTATGTTGATTTTTTAAAATAATGATGTGAAAACTGTTTTAGCTAGTGAGAACATAGACAAGGGTAAATCTATTTTAGGAGCACCCTTAAGTTTAATAAGAAAGAGACTAAAAAACCTAGGGCTAAGAAGGGTAATACTCAAAAGTCTAAACAGAAGAAGCAACATCTCTGTCATCATTATGGAGCAATTGGACATACTCAACCAAATTGCTATAAGTGGTTAGCTACTCAACAGAGCAATAGTATGATCTCATCGGGAAACTAGAATCAGTTTCCATCCTAATGTGAAAATGAATCTTTTAAGATGCATGCCAAGTGTTTAATTACTGAAACTAATACTAAAAAGGATGAAAATATTTGTTGTAATCATGTTGTGATACCCGATTGCATGCCTATTATGTGTTCTACCTCAAAGGAAAAATTAGTATACATTCCTCCACACAGGAAATCAAAAGGTGGAAAGAAAGGCTCTTAAGCCAAAACCTCCATTTAGGTCTCAATCTAAGGTTTTGGATGAATCTAAGTTTGTTCCAACTTGCCACTATTGTGGTGTGATTAGTCATATAAGACCTCAATGTCCAAAATTAAAGAGAGAACAAAACCATGTTGCTAGATCCCTTCCTAAAAAGCCTAGTGAACTTGTCACCATTGTGGTGCATTTGGTCATATTAGACCTCATTGCTCTAAGTTTCAAGCTCTTAAAAGAAACTTAAGTTTTTTGGAAGTTGTGCTATGAAAGCAAAACCGGATTTGGGGGAAAATGGTAAGTTGTTGAAAAAGTTTTTAATATTCTTACCGCCTTGCCTATGTACATTTTCGGTTCTCATTCTTCCAACCCTCATCTCACTTCTCATGAGACACTCATTCCAAGCAATCAATCTGTTTGGATGAGGAAGGGTTCCTATAGTTGAGCTTATACGTTTTTGGTCCTTGATCTAATTCGTTCGATCTTTGTTGGACCCTTCATGCATTAGATGCTTTATTATCATGCATTTGTACATCTTGCATTTCTTTATATACATTGTTTTTGCATTCAATCTTACTTTTATTGCTTTGTTTTGGTGTGAGTAAATATCCAAAAACACATAAAAAGTAAAAAATTTAAAAAGTTTGATATGTTTGAACAAATTTAGCCTAGTACCTTCGTACTAATGGCGTAGTGCATTTACGAGCATAGCTTGTTATGTGTGCACATTTTTTAAGTGTGAGAGACATCTAGAAATTTACGTTTGATTGTTGTAAATAGATCTCCAAGCTTGTTATGAATGATTGGTCAATAGTCTTGCTTGATCTTGATACATGCGTAGACTTGTGCCTATATATCTCCTCACATTTTTTTCAAGAGCTCTACAAATGTCAATCTCGAAAAGAGAATTTTGAGCTGAAAAAGTCATCACACATACTAGTATTTGACTAGGAAAAAGGGAAAGCGATTTGTATTTAAATGTATGGTACCAAAACCAAAGGCTAAATTGTTAAAGTTCATTAAAAATATTTATGGCATCGCTTCTCAAAAATTGAGTTGTGTTTAATCAAAAGTATGTAAAAAGGAAGTAAATCAAAACGCTTTCAATCAATTGTAATCACATTAGTGAGGGGTCATATATGTTCATTTCTACAAGTTAGATAAGTCACTTGACTTCGTACTGGTTGCGTATGACTTGATTGAATTGATCATTGAAGCTTCATACTTGACTATAGACTAGTTCATGCTTGATTCTCACACACAACACACAAGATTAGTGTTCAATGAATGCCTATTTTATTTATGTGTTTGTACATGTTCAAATGTGATGTGTGTGTGCTTAACCATATGAGGATCAAACCAAAAAGATTTTTGTTCTTTTTATTTGCTTTTAGAAATGAGTTGTATCACAAATATTTTTCAAAGTTTTTCAAGTTATTTTTGTGTGAAATACATGTTTTCTGGGTGTTTTCGTAACTTATTTAATATGCAAGCTCAATCGCGAGTTAAATGGTCCTATTCTCAAGTTTTTTAACTTTGAGCAGAGAGTTTTGAGACTGTTTCGTGAGTAAGGCTTACCAGCCAACGAAAATTCCCAACTTCCCTCGAAAATTACCAGATTAGCTTTTTAAAGGGCATTTCATGGGACATTTGTTTTAAACTTCTCCCATCTTCTCCCAAACGCCTATATTAATGCTTTAACATCAAAACCCAACTAATTTCAAGTGTTTTACATTCCATAAACATCTTTAAGGAAATCTTTAAGTCTTTTCGTTGATTTTGATCCTTACATTATGTTTTTGGGGGTTTTATATTCGTAGTTGGGATTTTCTCAAATGGGAGTTAGAAAACTTAATTTTTGTTATTTTTTTTTATTGGGTTTTGTTTTAAATGTTGATTTTCTTTGGATGTTGGCCCCTTGTGGCAAAAATAACATGCATTAAGGCAAGTTTTTCATATGTTCATGCATTATTTAACATACATGTGTTGTGTGTGCATTCTAAGTATTTAATAAAATTTCCAAATGGCATTTTCTCGTTGTTTTGGACTCTGATGAGTACCAATTTTTTGGGGATTACTATGATTATGCATGTTTATCATGTTTTGATCATTGATTGTGTGTTTTACACACTTTTCCCCATGAGTGCTTGCTCATGCATTAGTATGCATTTCATATGCACACTAGATGCACCTTTGCTACACACTTTCTAACACTTGACATGTTTTGCATTCACTCATGCTAATTAAGTTTTTTTAAACCCTTTTGTACATATAACATGTTTTTGTGTCTATGTCATGCCTAGGTTTATATCATGTTTCATCATCCTTAGCATTTCATGTTTACTTTATGCTTTGTAGCATTGTGTCTTTAAAATGTTCTATCTTTCGTTTGAGCTTCATTTTCTCATTCATCTTGCACCTCTCATGCATTTTATCCTTGTTCATATGTCATGCCTAGATTTATATCATGTTTCATCATCCTTAGCATGTCATGTTTACTTTATGCTTTGTAGCATTGTGTCTTTAAGATGTTTTATCTTTCATTTGAGCTTCATTTTCTCATTCATCTTGCACCCCTCATGCGTCTTATCCTTGTTCATAACTTCTTTTCCTTCCCTCCTTCCTTTTTATTCTTTTGTCTATTCTTAACAGAAAGGGGGAGAGTATACCGGATTGTATACCGGAGTATTTCATCATTTTCATATGACTCTTATGCACATTCTTAGGGAGAGAAATTCTATCTTGTGCACATTCATAGGGGGAGAAAGCCATAGAGGAGATGCATATACCAAAGGGGAGAAGATTTTTTTATGAGAAAACCGTGTTTTGCTTTATGCTTGTTTTCTTGTTACTTTATGGTGCTTTGAGTTATGTTTAATATCTATGCTGTGTTGTTCTCATCGCATCGTATTTATGTGTTGGACATGCACACATCCTTATGCTATTGTGCTTTGTTGGTTTTATGTTCGGATGATCATTTGCTTTGCTATATAATCATTGTAGTCATTTTCAGATGACTATTTTGTGTTTGATCAAGTTGCTCATATGTTTCACAACATGTTTACTTGATCGCTTTTTACTTGTTACATTATACATGTCATTTTATCACTTGATTTACCTTAAGGGTCTAATGCATTTTGTGCAAGTGTTTCAAGTTACAGGTATATATGTTCCAACTTTATCACAGGTTTTAAATTTAGGTGTGACTGAGTTTTTCTATTGTTCCTAAACTCACATTTAAGTCTAGAGTCTGTTATAGGGTGTTTTGCCACGGAGTAGCCATGGGGGAGATTATAAAGTTATAATTTACAACTATGTTTTATGTTGGCTTTATTCCATGATTAAAAGTGTTGTATTTGCATTATTTATTTCTTGTATTTTCGTGAGATTTATTTGTAATGGGTTTAGTATTAAATGGTGGAGATTTGATCAAGACAACTAAAAGTCACATGAGGAGCACATGCCAGAAGCTGAAGAGTCATGCCAGGCTGTCAATTTTGCGAGTGTCTCGCGAATAAAGCCTTCTCACGAAATACTCGCGAAACATTCTGCTTGGAGAATTTTTAAGTGTAACTTTCTTACCCTTCACCCATACTATATATACCCTTATTACCCACAAAAGTATCAGATGTCATTTAAAGATAAAAACTCTAGATAGGTTTTCTACAACACGCACATCCATCATTTAGAGAGAGAGCTACTCATCCTTAGTGAGAAATCATTATAGCCTCTTCTCATTCCCTTTCCCATTGTCATACCTTGAGAGAAGATTTCTACCCAAACACAACCCACACCTATTCGGAGTGTAGAGAATGTTTTGGAGCTTGAGAAGTTTTAGGGATTTGCCAAAAGAAGTCGGTGACACTTGGCGGATGCAATTGGGCATATTGCAGGATCTAAAAAGCTAGAGAACACATGACTTCAAGAAATCCGTTGGTAGCAGGAGCTTGGAGAACTCAAGTACATTGGGTAGACTAGGCTTAGGGGTCCTTTGTTATTCGTGTACTCCAACTTTATTCTCTAGTAGATTGATTTTGACTTGGAGGGTCGCGGAGAGGTTTTTCGTTGAGTTCTTTGATTTCCTCTTCGATAACACATTTTAGTGTTATCTTGTGTTTGCATCCTTCTTTCCTACTCTTATACTTTACTATTATTGTTTGTTGTTCATGTTTATGCACTAGAGTAGTTATTGGTTTATTACGCTTCATTTACTCTTGTTCCACACTTAGATAAGTTAGAGTAAAAGCTATCTAGCCATAATTTTAAAATTGGGGTCTAAACAAGTTCTTGTGTTTCCACACAAATTCGAGCTTTCATATTTTAATTGGTCTTAGAAACATACTGTGCTTTTAGTTTTTGAATAATGGTTTTGGAAAAAACAAATCTCATTTTCTTGTTATTTTATTATAAAATTATGAAATACATTTTCTATATTTTAGGTACTAAAGGTGATTTTTTTTTCCCCTCAGAATTACAGTTTTGATGTATTTTAGGTCTTGAAAGTAGCTGTTTCAATTTTTTTTTTCTTCTGGCTTATAAATTTTTTAGATACAATTTTAGTGCATTTGATATTAGGGAGAGAGTTTTAGGATATTGAGAAATTTTGCCAAATATCTAACATAGCTGATGTATTGTAAATATTACTATATTGGAGTTGATATTTTTATACTACACCTTTTAAGACATGGCAAAGTGAGTCGAAATTCACTAACTCGATCTAAACCCGAATTTTTTGACCTGATTAAAAAACAGGCCAACTTGTGACCATCCTGTTTTTGCAACCAACCTAACCCGACCCAGCTAACTCATGATCCAACTCATTTTTATAAACTTTTTTTTTTCTACAAATGTTTAGACTATATGCCAAGGTGCTAGGTACATAAATACAAGGGCACAAAACATTGCATTGGCACTGCCTAACCATTTAGTAGCCACTAGTGTCAATAGCCATGCCCCATTTATTACCAAAAAAAAAAAAAACTAACTAAAAGGAAAAAAAAAAAAAAATACAAATTGCAAAGCATCTACAATTACACGTCTACACTACTAACCATCTAACACTAAAGTTAATTACTAAGTAGTAAAGTTAAATACTAAGACTAAGTTACTAACACTAAGTCTATCTAGCACAAAACAAAACTAAAGTAAAAGAAAAAGTTCAAAAGTTCATATCATTTGTGAACTTTGAATTCGAAGAGTGTAGGCTTAAAATATACACTTTTTGGTGCTACTTAGGATATGTCTCACTCTCAAGTTGTAAATTTGTAGTTATAAACATTTTGGTTGAGTAATTAACATGGAAGATTTTGTTATCATGATTGTAAAAGATTTTTTTTTTTTTTTTTTTTTTATACATGATGGAAATTCTACTCTAGTATAATCTAAATGCATATGTGTGTACAGTTCCTACCTAGAGACTTAAACCCCAATCCTTGTCCCCCTTCCCCCACAAAAATTTTGTACTTATGGAGTGACTATCATTGCAAGAGTGCACGGTGGTGACTGTAAAGAATTTTAGTCATGTTAAAAATTGTCAGAGTTGAAAGGATGTCAAAAGTTTTATGTTTTTTGGTTTGTTTGTTTTTTTTCGTTTACATGTATAATAGTAACACAAATAGTCTAATAATAGTAGGTGTCCACTTGACCAATAACAAAGAAACAAAACAAAAGGTATAAGATGTAATTCATTTCCTTGATTGATTTGATTCATTCTTTCTAAATATTTGGCATTTATTATTTTTTTTACAAGTTTTTTTTTCATGTGAAAAAATGTGGGTTGACCCGTCCCAACTCAAAACCCGAATGGCCCAACCTATTTTTAACCCTTTTAAAATGGCACTTTTTATTTGACCCATTTTCGACCTACAACCTGACCCCAACAAGACTTGACCGTTTGCCATGTCAACCTTTTGAATTCTTTATTAGAAATGTTTTGTTTTTCATTTCTTTTAGAGATTATTACAAGATGTTGCTAACGTAGTAGTTAGAACTCTTTTCTACTTAAACCTCTAAACTTTGTGCATATAGAGATGTCATTTCAACTACAAGGCTCTCAACAAATTTTTTTTTTTTTTTTTTCATTTGATAATAGAGAAATTGTTTTATTAATTACAATACCCATAATTTTATCACCTTTTTACTAATTTTTCAACACATTGTACAAGTCAGTAACTAGTAATTTTTAATATTCAATACAAGGCCTATGTCAATGTGCTCAGAACATTGAACTCAATAACATGCCAAAGCTCAAAAAAAACCCACACAACACAACCCAGGCCAATAAGAAGAAAAAACAAAACTAAATTTCACATACAAATTAAATCCCATCCCTACACTTTATTAAAACAAGTTCTGTAGGCAATATGCTCTCCACATTTACTCTATTATTCATTCAATACACACACACAAAATAAAGAAAAAAAAAATAAAGAAAGGAAGTATTTTTCTTAATAAAAAGTTAATTAAAACAAGTCTAATTCTAACAGCAACAAAAAATGTGCGCATGTAAAAACAGCAAAAAAAAAAAAAAAACCGTCTTGTAGATTGGATTCATCCCCAAGAATCAATAGCATCATCAAACAATGAAAATGAAAGCGAACAGACAAGTCTATTCCCTGCTGTAGCAAGCTATGTTAGCCCAGGCATATCTGATGGGAGAAGAGGCAATAGAGCTTCAAAATTGAGGACTTGAATTGCTTGCCTTATTGAAGGTCTGAGTTTGTAATCAGGATGAGCACACCAAAGCCCAACTATAATCCAACGCTCCATTTGTAGCTCATCAAAATTTCCGCCTAGCCTTGGGTCAGCCGCTTCAAGCAACTCTCCTCTTCTATGGAGCTCCCGAACCCACACCTCTGTGACTACCTGATGATCTTCTATGGCCATGTGGTTGATTGCTCTTCTTCCAGAGGCTATCTCTAATGCAACAATTCCAAAACTATAAACATCTGATTCCTTGGTAGCCTTATTAGTTGTGAAATATTCTGGAGCTATATAGCCCTTGGTGCCTGCCAAATCTGTGGTTGCTGACCCTTTGGCATGGTCCACAAGCCTAGCTAGCCCAAAATCCCCAAGTTTAGCATTAAAATTTGAATCAAGCATAATGTTGCTAGATTTTATATCCCTATGCAATACGCATTGTTCCCATCCTTCTTGCAAATAAAGCAAGGCTGAGGCTAAGCCTTGAGCAACTTTGTACCTCAGTTCCCATATCAATACACTTTCTTGAAAAAGATGTGAATCTAAGCTTCCATTAGGCATGAAATCATAAACGAGCAAGAGTTCTTTTCTTTCGTGGCACCAACCAATGAGTTGCACCAAATTCCTATGTCTCAATTGACCGATGATTTTTACTTCTGATGCATACTCCTTTATGCCTTGCTTAGACCCTTTTACCACCCTCTTAACAGCTACATAGGTGTTTGAGTCCCTTAGAAGCCCTTTATAAACCGCACCAAATCCTCCCTGGCCTAGCTTTTCTTTGTCATTGAAATCATTTGTCGCACGAGCTAATTCATTGTACGAAAACTTCTTGGGTCCTCTTCCCCTTTCAAATTCTTCATCAATGGAATCATCAAGGACATCATCATCTTCTCCTTTATCCCTCCTATTCCGCTTCCACAAGGAAAACAACACCATTGCCAACCCACCAACCAAAACAAATCCACCAAAACCAAGCCCCATGGATAACCCCAATGTGTTGTTTTTCCTTTGCTTGGGGGCTGGAACATTTGGGCTTGATACTGGATCTTTTGGGTTGGTTATGGTTTCATCAATTTCCAAACTTGAACTAAAATCCCATGAATGAATGGTATGGATTGCAGAAGAATTTCCTGTTGAGGCTGAGAATCCAATTGTGACCAATTCAGGTAAGAATAGACTCAAATCAACATTTGCAGAAAGGAACTGCCTTACTGGAACATAGCCTCTAAAACCAGTGAATACCACACTCAAATTATAAGAACTAGAATTATAAGTAATCCAAGCTTCATTTATTTTCCCTTCTTTAATAGCAATATTGCTAAACCATGAAATATTAGCAACAGATTTCAAGGAGTTCAGATCAATACCTACATGTTCACCAGGGGGATCCAAATAGTCGTTGCTATAGATATCAAACTCCACTGCAACAAAAGGATTATCCACTGAGTCTAATGCCTGGTCGTCGCGAGAAAGACCCATAGTACTACCACCTTTGGTCATCAAAGGAATCTTTGAACCCACAGGTGCAAGGAAGAAGGCAATCCCATCTCCATATTCAGTTTTTTTCTTCGAGTCAATGGCAAAGGAAAAATGGGTGGTGAAATCTGTGATGTTCCCAGAGTCCTTGTCCCACAGTTTTATGGGTTTGAAATATGTGGCTCGACCCACCAACTCGAATGTGGGCCTGTTGCCTGTGAGTTGGATGACTTGGTTTTCAGCAAAAGCTCTCTCATATGTTATGTTAGAGTCAGAAGAACTAAAACTAGTGAAGTTGAATGATATAGAACTTGTAATTGTAAATGGGGTTAGTATAGAAAAGAAATAGGTGATCACAATGAGATACCAGAAGATAGAAAGCTGTGGAAAAAGGAATTGTTCGATCTTGAAGTTGTACATTATCATGATTGTAGCTTTCAAGTGAGAATGAACAAGAGATTTTTGCAGTGCAGATCTTAATATGAATCAATAAACTTATAATAGCTGGAACTGGAAGTCTCCTAGGAAAAAAGTTAGCATTGTTTTGAAAACTACTCCCTCCGGTTTGGAGAGGGAATGAAGTGGTCCATGTTTAGGCTGTCAACCGTTAAGGCAGTGGTTTATGTTTTGTTTTCTTTCCTATCAAGTATTTTTCTTGTTTTCTACCAGCCACGTATATTTATTTTTTATTTTTTAACTCCAGACAATATTTCATTTCAAAGAACTTAGAACTCTCTCTCTCTCTCTCTCTCTCTCTCTCCTGTTCTGTATGTATTCTCTCTCTCAATGTTTATTTTATTATTTCATTTATATTACCTAACAATTCTAATAAATAAATAAATAACTTATAGATAGAAGCACTTTTTATAAGATAAGAATTTTCTATATTTTCCGGTGTGATGCATTAACTATTATAAGATATCATTTTTACTAATTTAATTATTAATAATTCTTTTTTTATATGATGATGAAAAAGAAATTACTTAATATATATTATGTAATATAGTCATGAAAGTGAATTCATACAAATTATCTTTTTCATTATCTCTGTTTTTTTTTTTTTTTTTTTGTTAGCCGAAGAAAATAAATTTATCCTTATTTTTCATCTTTATACCTAACATACAAGGTAGAAAACCAAAACATTTTTTATCTTCTCACTATTCCATCTTTCCAACCAAAAAGAGTCTACTCAAACTTAATTTATATATGGTCCAGGCATGAATTTTGAATTTTCTTTAGGAGAATTCAACTAACGTGTTTTAAGGGTCATTTGCAGTTTCCACTTTCCAAGAAATGACTATTCAGTTAGATTTGGAACTGGGATCAAATTCGTGGACTACTAGTACATTGCAACTTGCAAGCCAAACAAACCATTCAAGGACTGGTGAGCATTTCTCTCACAAAATAATAAATTTATAAGTATTTAGCAATGATGAAGTTGGAACTATAAAGATGCACCATTAACATTTTCCTTTTCTTACCTACAGGCTACAACAGACACTTTATCATCTAAGTTCACTACGAATCTTACTAAAAAATCTTCAACATCTTCTGAACATGGAAAAGACCACCAATCATTATTGGACAGCAAACTCCAATTAATTGAATAAGAAGAACCACTAAACACGGATTCAGTATCAGTCCAAGAACTAGGAACAGCTGATATGTCTTCATCATAAGATTCATCTTAGCCATAACCTGAACATGGATTTCCTCAAAAGACACACCTTCAAGTTAGTGTATAACTTCATCTACTGCACTTTCAGATTTATTAACTTCTCCAAAGTTCCGGTTTCTGAGTATGTGGTTAAATATAAAAACATATACGAAAGAATATGTTGGCGTAAATGCACTTTTGGTCCCTACATTTTAGGGTCATTTTTATTTTGATCCCTACATTTTCATTTCAAAAACCAGATCAAGCCCACCTGACACAGATCAAAAACCACACATCATATCAAATCAAATAAAAAGTCTGTATGATATTCAAGAAAATGAATAAATCTCTTTTATTCAGCTGAACCAACATTCATCATCTGCTTCTAATACCCAAGAATTCATTTTTCCATTTCTTTTCATTGTTCTTCGGAACTAAACAAAACACAACTAGATCAGCACACAAAAAAATTCATTCTTTCGAAAACCAAATAAACCCCAACAATTAATTTTCTTTCTAATCATTCTATTTCCCCAACAAACAAACTGAACACAAGAAACTCAACAAAACCAAAACTTTATCTAAAAAAGAAGAAACCCAAATTGGAAAGAAAAATCCAAGACGGACTTGCTGACAGAGACGAGTGGATTGAGGATTAACTTGGAATCGGCAAGGGAGTACTCAATCGACTTGGAATCATTCTTCCCACGCTTTGATTAGAGTCTCCTTCCCTCCAACAGTCCCCGCGTCCCCCTCGTCCTCCTCTGCTGCAGATCCGAGGCTGGGTCGGGTGGCATGGCACGGACCCAGGCGATCCATTTAGGTAGATGGATTTGAGGTTTGAGTGTGTTTGGGGATTGAGAGAGAGAGAGAGAGAAATGGTGAGTGAGAGAGAGTGAAGATCTGTGACTTTTTGGTCCTTGTTTTTGAGAGAGAGAGAGTGAAGATCTTTGGTCTTTATATTTTGTAGATCTGTGACTTTGTGATTTTAGGTGTTTCATGTTGGCATGTTCTTGGTTTTGAGGAAGAACTTAGGATGACTAGGAAGAACATAATGTAATTTTTTAAAAAAAATTTAATTAATTTAATTTCTTTTTTAAACAATTTGTTTTTTTTTCAGTTTAAATAAATAAATAATTTTTTTAATTTAAAAGCTGACGTGGCATTTTTAATATTATTTTATTGACCACGTCAGCGTTTAATGTGCCAACAGTGGATGCCATCAGCCATGTCAGCAATTTTTGTTAAGTGAGTAACGGTAAGGACCAAAATGGAACGTGTTAATTGATTTAGGGACTAAAAGTGGTGAAATGAAAATGTAGGGATTAAAATAGAAATGACCCCAAAATGTAGGGACCAAAAATGCATTTACACCGAATATGTTTTAAGGCTTTGGCAGTATAGTTCTTGAGATGGAACTAGCAAGTACGGGCCAAAAGATATGACTATTAGGAGGCTAAGCCTGCCCAAATTGGTGAGAGATCACTACAACTTAAGGTGGAGCCGTGGAGGTTAATGATTCAACACCTCATAGGTGCAGGATTTGTGGGATTAGGCATTATTCTATAGTTGCCATGAGAGAAGGGAGGGGCAGAATGAATGTAGAGTTAAAAGAAGAAACGTTAATCATCATCATCATTAGTTTGGCTGTACCTAATTAATTTGATTTTCATAAGATCAAAAAGGAATAGCCCTCGATAGGTGAAAATAGTTTCTCCTTGGAGAAGAATCAGTTACATATATCAATTAACTGAGAGCATCTAATTGAAAAATTATTGTTCAAAACCTTCTACGGAGGCAGAACTAATCCTGCTTTTCACGTATGAAAAATCTAGAAACAAATACGCTTCCAAGTGAAATAATAATCATAAATTGGTTCATGTTGATCTTGCCAGACATGCTTACGACATATTGTCTCAGTTTATTTTTGGTCATCACCCCTTCCCCACTTCTATTTTTCCATTTCTTGTCTTCCTTTTTATCCCTTTTCAAATAGATACTATCAAGGTTCAATTCCAGGAAAGCTGTAATGATGTTGGAAGAAAGTAGTTGCTCAAAGCCTCAACCTTTTGCTAATTATAACTCTTTCATTGCGAACTGATTCAAGTTTATTAATAATTAAATCAAAATAATTCAGTAATTAATGTGAAAATCTTTGCTTATGAATGCTTAGCAGAGTTTTAACTTTTAACAGAGAATGAAAAGTTTTGATAAGAGAATCTATAATAGGAATTTGTTGAGTATTACAAAAACATTAAGTCTGCCTGATTTTAAGGCACTTGTTCTTACCTATATAGTTACTGGGATTTCGGATACCAAACTCTATATAAACCAAGTGCCAGATTTTCGTTCAGCTTCTTCAGATTCTAGTCTTATTGAGAGGGTCAATGTTCGCAAGGACATAGCTGAAAGGTAGGTTTTATCTGCATCATCACTCCCAAGTTAGTCACACACTGTGATACATTGTCCAGTAATGTGATTCTCAATGATATCCTGACAGCTTTCATTTCTGATTTTTAAGATTGCAAGGTTAGTTATGACAGCTGGAGAAGAATTGTTGCACTTGAACCCCTTGAGAACACAGGAAACTCTACTGCAATATGTGAGTTGGATCTAATTCTCCCTAACCTTTGCATCTGGAAAAATTTGATGGTACGAGAAAAATGGTTACTTGTTTGATTGTGACACACACATATTGATGTGTTCTTCACAAGAATTCCAAAAGTTAAATAATTGAATATGGCTCCCTTCATTTATTTAAAATTCTAGAAGTCATGCAGATTATAGCACCATTTAGCATAAACAAGATAAACAACAATAAGAATGATGAGAATAATTATAGTGACAATTCTTAACTATCTCTTCTGAGCCTTAATAACAACTTTCAAATATCAATTTTATATGCCATAAATCTATTACTGTTCACAACCTAGAATACAGGCCAAAATGGCCAAATACCACAATTTTCAGAAATTTGTAGCAAAAAAACACGGTTTCGGAACTAAATAGGGAAATACCACTTTTATGGTACTCGAGTTTGGAAAACTCGAGTACCGTTCGGAACTCAAGTTTAAGACACTCGAAGGTTTGCCACCGTGGCACTGCTGAGGTGGAAATTGGGAAATTAAAAAAAATAATGTGGTACTTGAGCTTGGTATACTCGAGTATTATGCAAAACAATACTCGAGTATGCCATGCTCGAGTACCTTTTATAAATAAAATATTGTTTATTTTATTTCTACGGTACTCGAGCTCACCAAGCTCGAGTAACTTGTAACTTTTTTTTTTTTTTTTTAGGATTATCGACAAATAAACATAAACATAAAATGCTGCTTATTTTATTTCTATAGTACTCGAGCTCACTAAGCTCGAGTACCTTGTAACTTTTTTTTTTTTGGATTATTGACAAATAAACATAAACATAAAATGCTGTTTATCTTATTTCTACAGTACTCGAGCTCACCGAGCTCGTGTACCTTGTAACTTTTTTTTTTTTTTTGGATTATCGACAAATAAACATAAACATAAAATGCTGTTTATTTTATTTCTACAGTACCCCAGCCCACTAAGCTCGAGTACCTTGTAACTTTTCTTTTCTTTTCTTTTTTTGGGATTATCGACAAATAAACATAAATATAAAAATAAGCAGTTTTTTATGTTTTTATTTATTTAAATAGAAGCATTGTAAAATGTAGAGATTTTCATTTCAAAATATGAATTTAATTTCTACATTATGTAAAACTGTTCACTATTTTCTCATAAGAATTGTTCACTGTTTTCTGCATAAACGATTTCTAGCATTCTACATAAAATTATTTTCTGTTCAGTATTATTTAAAAAATGGTTCGCTCTCTTTTCTGTGTAAATTATTTTCTATTCCATATTTAAAAAATTGTTCATTGTTTTCTCATAAAACACCTAGTGAAATCATGTTTTCTAAATTTAAACGCCAAATTTGAATACTTTTCATGTTTGAATTTCACAATAATCGAATCTATTTTTTTACATTGATAAAATCTGTTTCTACATTAATAAAATTTGCTCTCTGCACATCATGTTTACTGTATATTCAAATCTACTTACAACATTCATAAAATCTTTTTTTGGCAATAAGTAAAACTATTCACTGTTTTCTCATAAAAATTGTTCACTGTTTTCTGCATAAACTATTTCTAGCATTCTGCATAAAATTATTTTATGTTCAACATTATTTAAAAAATTGATCACTCTCTTTTCTGCGTAAATTATTTTTTGTTCACTATTTTAAAATTGTTCGATGTTGTAAACACAAAATTTCCCAATTGCAGAAAATCAAACAATTGAAAAGAAATATGGTTTACAAATATAAGTTTGTATTGATGAATAATGAGTACAATCTTTATTTCAATTCTTTTACAAAAGAATACCCTCTAATTCTGTCTTCATTAAATTTGACTCGAACAAGAAATCTTCTTGACTTTAGTTGTAAGATGGATTGAACAGTCTCCACAACGAATCTCTAGCTTTGAGCTTAATAGAGATTTATTGTTCTTCAAGTCTCCGAATGTGAAGGCTTTTGAGTTGAAGTTCTTCAGGGCTTTAGAGGCTTGATCCATTGAGCTTCAAAGATTTATGGTTTGTTGAAGTTTATGGAGGCTATTTGTAGCTTAATTCCAAACGAACTTCCAAGAACTTCTTTGAATGTTCTTCGTGTGTTCTTGAGGCAGAATTTCTCTAGAGCTTTGACGTCTTAGAAAAATTCCTAAAATGAGAGGGGATGTCCTCTATTTATAGTGATTTTAGAGGATAAACACCACTTTCAGTTGATATGCTTGAAAGTATGTAATAGACTTTTGATTGGCCAAAATTCTTCTTAGAGATAATTATCTCTATTTATCTATATCATATTTTGATAAAGATAATAATCAACAAAGATAAATCATTATCTCTATTTAATTTATTTTAATAAAGATAATTATCTATCAATTTTGAATAGACAATTTATTTTTATTTATTTATTTTAATAACGATAATTATCCATAAATTTTGAATAGAAAATTTATCTTTATCTTGTGGGCCAAATGAAATGTGGCAAATTTTGATATGCTAATGTGATGCCAATTTGGATGACACATGTCATCATCTAATTTAATTAATTTAATGACATTAATTTAGAATTTGCCACTAAATTTTGATGTGGCATTTTATAATTTGGCTTAAACTTTTTCCTCTTACAACTGTTTTCTCATAAAACACCTAGTGAAATCGTGTTTTCTAAATTTAAACGTCAAATCTGAATGCTTTTTCATGTTTGAATTTCACAATAATCAAATCTATTTTTCTGCATTGATAAAATATGTTTCTACATTAATAAAATTTGCACTCTGCACATCATGTTTACTGTATATTCAAATCTGCTTACAACATTCATAAAATCTTTTTTTTTGCACTAAGTAAAACTGTTCACTGTTTTCTCATAAAAATTGTTCACTATTTTCTGCATAAACTATTTCTAGCATTCTACATAAAATTATTTTTTGTTCAGCATTATTTAAAAAATTGTTCATAATCTTTTTTGCGTAAATTATTTTCTATTTACTATTAAAAAAATTGTTCGCTATTTTCCGATAAAACACCTAGTGAAATCGTGTTTTCTAAATTTAAACGCCAAATCTGAATGTTTTTCATGTTTGAATTTCACAATAATTAAATCTATTTTTCTGCATTTATAAAATCTGTTTCTACATTAATAAAATTTTCCATTGAGTTTACTCAATTTGGTATGTTCTTCAATTTTCATTTGAATTTTCACGATTTTACCCACTCAATGAATATGAATTTTTCAACAAATTCATATTATCTATACATCTAATGTATACTATTTTTCCTTGAGCTTTCACGGTTTTGTACATTCAACGAATTCAAATTTTTAAACAAATTCATACGATCTGTACATCTAACGTACATACTTTTCCATTGAATTTTCATTATTTTGTACTTTCAATGAAGTCAAATTTCTCAACAAGTCTAGACTATCTGTACATCTTATGTACACCTTCACGATTTGGTACGTTCATTGATTTTCCATTGATTTTTCTCGAATTTCTACATTCAACTAATTCGAACTTTTTTACAAATTTGAATTATTTGAGGCACTTACCATTAGGTGATTTATACGAATCACTCATTTTTCTTTCATGGAGTTTGTCCATTATTCATATGATTACATATTTTAAAAAAAAAAAAACACAAAAACCATTTAAGTGCAATAACCGTGCCAATGCTAAAACAGTTTATGCAGAAAACAATTAACAATTTTTATGAGAAAACAGTTAACAGTTTTACTTAATGCAAAAAAAAAGATTTTATGAATGTAGTAAGCAGATTCGAATATATAGTAACCATCATGTGCAGAGTGCAAATTTTATTAATGTAGAAACAGATTTTATCAATGCATAAAAATAGATTCGATTATTGTGAAATTCAAACATAAAAAAGCATTCAGATTTGACGTTTAAATTTAGAAAACACGATTTCACCAGGTGTTTTATGAGAAAAAAGCAAACAATTTTTTAAATAGTGAGCAGAAAATAATTTATGTAGAAATGAGAGTGAGCAATTTTTTAAATAATGCTAAACAGAAAATAATTTTACGTAGAATGCTAGAAATAGTTTATGTAGAAAACAGTGAACAATTTTTATGAGAAAATAATGAACAGTTTTACTTAATGCAAAAAAAAAAAAAAAGATTTTATGAATGCAGTAAGCAGATTTGAATATATAGTAAACATGATGTGCAGAGAGCAAATTTTATTAATGTAGAAACAGATTTTATCAATGCAGAAAAATATATTCGATTATTGTGAAATTCAAACATGAAAAAACATTCAGATTTGATGTTTAAATTTAGAAAACACGAGTGTCTTAAACTCGAGTTCCAAATGGTACTTGAGTTTGCCAAACTCGAGTACTATAACAGTGGTATTTCCCTATTTAGTTCCGAAACAGTGTTTTTTCTACAAATTTCTGAAAATTGTGGTATTTGGCCATTTTGGCTGTTCAAACCCCGCCTTCTTGACCTGATGATAAAAAACATGCATTATAGATTGAAATTTTATCTTATCTATTAATTTTTTTTTTAAATCTCTATCTAGTTGGAGGAATTTTCCTGCGAACCTATTTCACACATTACTTTTCAGGTTGAACTAAAATAGTAAAATGGTAGATCACATTTTCAAATACATATGTAAAACTTTTATACATGTAGTTATGTACCATGTAGTCTCCCTCACAAATTAATGAAATTTGCTCCCACCTCTCTGTGCCAATTTGTTTCATTAAATGCTAGCATGTCAGTTTGTTTGTTTGTTTCTTTTCTTCTTTTTTTGATGGAATGTCAGTTTGTTTCATTAAATGCTAGCTTATCAGTTTGTTTCATCAATTAAGGGACGTTTTCTCATTTTTGTAGTAACGAAGGGGAAACGCTACTTTCACAAAACCTGACTTTTTACTTTCTATGAAAGGAGGCTTCATCTCTTGAAAGAGATAAGATAAGGGGCCACATGTCAATATTTTACAATTGCAAAGATTGACTTCTTTGTTTTTGTGAACATAAAAATCTGTATGGTTGGACGGAAAGCATGTAAAAATATTTTTTTTAAGGAAAATATTTTGTGTGTTTCTGAAAAAGCTTCGAAAAATATTTCCATTTGATTGATTGAGTTCCTAAAAATGTTATAGAAAACATATTTTTACTAAAATTTTTATGGATTTTTAGGTTTTGTTTACCCATTTTAATTGTTTTTTAGTTTTTATTTAAGTTAAACTAAGGTTCTTATATTGTAGTATATTTAAGATATATATTCTTAGGAATATTTTTACATATGAATTAAGTTAATATAGCATATAAATTGGTCATAATCTTAGAAACAAAAATTTTCAATTTTCATATCAATAAAATTTTCAATTTTTTTTTCTTTTCATATGGTAGATTTTATAGTTAAATTCTTCTTTTGTGTATTCGAGAGGATCCTTCATGACTCTAGATTAAATTTTTCCTTCAAATGAATATCAAACAAGTCATATGAATATTTTAAAAAATATATTAAAATCCTTTTACATGTATTATTTAAACAAGTCACATGAATATTAAAAAAATGTTATATGACTAAAAGAACATTCAGATTGTCTTTTCAACCACCACATAGAGGGGTGGGCTCTATTTAGTTTAATTGGTAAAACCTTTTGTCATCAAATAAGAGATCTATGTTTCGAATCTCACCTTCTTGACCTAATGATAGGGAACAATCATCATGGAACTTGCATTATAAGTTGAAATTCTATATTATCTGTTAAAAAAAATTGAAAAAATAAAACTTCTATCTGGTTGAAGGATTTTTTAGCCTACCGATTTCACACATTTCATTCTAGCCTAAACAATAATAGAAAAATGGTAGATCACATTTTCAAATATATATGAAGAAACAAAGACTTGGTCCTACTGACTACAACTGCAACAATGTGAAACGAAGACTTCCAGGTTTGGTCATGAATTAAGGGACCTCTGTCATTGTCATTTGATCAAAGGGGAAACGCTCCTTTCATAAAATGTGACTTACGTTCTATGAAAGGAGCGATCCATGTCTTAAAAGAGATAAGAGAAGGGGCCACGCGTCAATATTTTGCAATTGCAAGGATTGACTTCTTTGTTTTTGTGAACATAAAATTGTGTTTGGTTGGATGGAAAACATGTTAAAATATTTTTTTTTAAAGAAAATATTTTGTGCGGTTTTGAAAATGCTCCGAAAAATATTTTTATTTGTTTGGTTGAGTTCTTAAAAATGTTATAGAAAACATATTTTTTACTACTTTTTCGCATTGTCTCATCTTCCAAGCAAGTTAGTGGGGGAAGGTGATTGCGTGACTAGTAATGATTATTGGGGGTGGAGGATTAGTTGAGAACAATGGTTCAACATGCATAAAGCTAACATCATTCTTCTCCTAATACACACATGCAACAATGGAGGATCCCAAAATTGTCTCTATTACATTGTTTCTTTCTCTTTGTGTATATGTCTCTCTCAATAATTTTTTTGAACCACTCAAATAATGAGGTTGGTTTTATTTTAATGATAGGGGTGGGCCCTGCTTTGCCACGAGTTCAATTACCTTTTTAGAATCATAGTGGAGATGTGTCAATGGTCTACTGTTTAGGCATGTTATCTGATAATCCGATAAATGGACCCATGTTCCTTCCTTCTAACACGTTAAAACGTTATCTGATAATCGATATATGGGGCCAAAATGGGGATATACCCTTTTTGGTGAAAAGTTTTAGCAAAATATCCCCTTTCTAAAACTATTTAGGAATATGCCATTGTTTTGAAATTTAATTTTCTAAAAATCGAATTTCAATGTAAAACTTGATTTTTAGAAAATCAAGTTATAGCCAAATTAAACTTTAAAAAAAAATTGCTTTTGAAAATTTCCAAGGAACTCGAGTTCCATACTGGAACTCGAGTTTCAAAACAAGGGCATATTCCTAAATAGTTTTAGAAATGGGGCATTTTTCTAAAACTTTTCATCAAAAGGGGTATATCCCCATTTTGTCCCGATATATGGACCCATGTTTCTTCCTTTTGAAAGAGTTACTAAGGTTAGTCCCTTGTGATTAGTGTTATGTATTGGGTGACATGTTCCGCATACATGCTTCCCTAGGTGCACTTGCTATTCGACCGAATACCTTAGACATATTCACCACAGCGGATCAAGTCTGCGTTTGGCATTGATTATTTTTGTCAGCTTATTTTATTATTTAACTTATTTTTGCTACTATTCATGAGTCTCACTACACTTTTTGATACTCTTCATGGGTCCCACTGTACTATTTCAGCTAACTTTTACCTTTATCTACAGTACTTTTAGCAAAAAGTTTTCAATTTTAGCTAAATAAGCTATTTCTAAATGGACACCAAATTAGGTGATATTCTCCTTGGCAAATGCACTTAGGCGCATTGACCCTTAGCTTGATTTTGGATTCGATGGGCGCGGCCGGGGTGGACCTCTCTTCACAGCTAATAGACGTGACAAACCGGCAGGTCGGGATAAGTAAAACAAATACACAAGTTTCATTTCTACACAATATCAACATCCCAAAACATTTTTAAAAAAAAATTACAAATGCCATATTGGATAACTAATTTGACAAAGAATAAAAACATGTAAGATATGTACAAACTTGAAAACTAATTTTATAATCTATTATCAATTGTGATTGACACTCTATTTCAATTTGAGAATATATATTAAAGTTTGTTGATAAGCATAAACTTGAATTATGTTCAAAATAGAATGAAATCAAATGAACAATTTTGAACTTTTATACTTGGTTGGGTTTAGTTTGGTTACAGAATTCAATCATGGCTATCTTATTAATGGGGTGTGACTATGGTGTGGTTCCCTATTCATTGAATAACCAATTTTTGAGAAATATATACAAATTTGTTATTATTTATTAATATTTGATATTTATATACACTTTATGGATATTTAGGGTTTGGTTTACTCATTTTAATTGTATTTAGTTTTTCTTTTAAGTCAAAATAAGGTCAGTATATTTAGGATATATATTCTTAAGAATATTTTCACTTATGAAGCCAGTTTGTATAACCTATAAGTTGGTCCTAAGCTTACAAAAGAAAACTGAAATTTTTGTATCAATAAAAATTCCAACTATTTCTATTTTCTTTTCATAGGATAGATTTTATAATAAAGTTCTTCCTTTATGTATTCAAGTAGGGGACAAACCCAGAATTTCAAGCTAAGGGACCGGCAATAAGTGAAAATAAATAAATTAAATAAGCATTCATATAGTATTAACAAAACTATCAATCAAGACAAATACACAAATCAATATTTCTTAATATATTAAGGTGTAATCATCTACAAACAAAGACAAAAGACACAAAACACTATTATTTCTTAATACATTATCTATGAAAAGGGAATTTGACGCTCTTTTAAATCTTCAAAATCATCTATAATTGAATCCAAACTAAATGTGAAAGATATGTCCCATTTAGTATATAACATCAAAGAGTCCGTCAAAAAATCATTTTTCATTTATCTAATTAAAAATTATTAGTTATAAAATTATGAGTTAGCTATGTGGGCAAGTCACAATTTAATTTTGTTAAATTTGTGTGAAATTGTTTTTATATTGGATGTTTTTGTCTTTGTCTCTCTACCTCTGTCAAACAGTCACTGTTACGTACCTCACTACTATGAAATTATAATGCACTACTTTTCTACTTTTCCAGCTTTACCTTTTTTTTTGGGCACCTGTTGTTTGTTCCCTATTATTACCCTACTACCAACAAATATTCTCTACAAAGTTGTGGGCAAGTCGCAATTTAATTTTGTTAGGTTTGTGTGACATTTTTTTTTTTTTTATATTGTGTATTTTTGTCTTTGTCTCTCTATCTCTGTCACACTGTCACCATTACGTACCTCACTACTATGAAATTATAATGCACTACTTTTCTACCTTTCCAGCCTTACCTTTTTTTTTGGGCACCTATTGTTTGTTCCCTATTATTGTCCTAGTACCAACAAATATTCTCTACAAACTCTCTGTCTATATTTTAACTTTATTCACAACTCACTTCTCACTATCTTAGACATTAGTAGCTGAAAAAAAAAAAAAAAAACACAAAGACTCCCAAACACACAGATCCACATATTTAAATTTAATTCACAAACTAAGAAAAAAGAAAAAAAAAAACACACACACACACACCACAATCACATATGACAGATTCACAAACTTTGTGTGGAGATTTCTAGTATCAATGTTCAATTTTCAGTATTGTGAAAATATGTATTTGAGTGTTATAAAAATACGTGTCAGAAGTGTTATTATTGTTTAAACACTGAAAATTTTTGTTTAAACATCAGTACCAAACAGCCTTGTAACAGTGGAGAGAAAATCATATCAAAATCAATGTTAAGTTTTGAAATTGAAGGAAAGAAAAAATACTTAGAGTAGATCGGGATTCAGGATGGAGACCGGAGTCTACAGCAGCCGGCATCGAAGGAGTGGTGGGCAGGTTAAGCACCACAATTCAAGAGAATCCTTTACGGCTCTCTTGTTGGCCTTTTTATATGTACTTCAAATTGGTTTTGAAAAATCCCCTCAAAGGCTCAAACCCATTTAAATGAAGATTTTTAAGATTAATCATGTGTATAATTTAAATAAATCATGTATCATTTGAAATATCATGCAAATAAAAGTAGTCGTGGATTGTCTTTTCAATTACCATGTAGCATTCCTAAAATAAAAAATAAAAAAAAATTCCAGTTGAACTTTCCTCCAATCCAACTTGTTACTTAATTTTTTCTATTTAAATATAATTATTTCACAATTTCCATTATGTGCTAAACTAAAATGGTAGATCACATTTTCAAATACGTATGTAAAACTTTTTTATATGTACCATGTAGTATCCCTCACAAATGAAATTTGCACCCACCACTTTGTCTTGGTTTGTTTCATTAAACGCTAACATGTGAAGAAACAAAGACTTTTCCTACTTGAGTAAGTCTATTATCACAATAATTTTAACAATTTTGACCACAATTCGTCTATGTGGCGAGTTGTAAAAAGTGAAAAAAAAGAAAAAAAAAAAAAAAGAAGGTTCATGCAAATCCACAATTTTACTGCTAACAAGTTATCATATGAACAAACTATAGTAAAATTGTGAAAATAGTTATGATACTAAACTTACTCAATCCTACTAGCTACTGGCTACACCTACAAGTTGCAACTGCAACCATGTGAAACGAAGACTTCCAGTTGATTTGGTCATCAATTATAGGACCATTGACATTTTTTTTTTTTTGGCTGAAAAAAAAAAGACATTGACAATGGTGCTATATCATGTCTTTTGATAGAAGACTAAAGATTTATGTTGTGGTGTCACTATACTCACTCAATCCTACGAAGGGGAAACGGCGAAACACTCCACTCACAAAACATGAATCAAGCTCTATAAAAGGAGCACTTCATCTTTTACATTAAAATAAATTTGTTCATTCTATGAGCTAGCCACGCACACACACAAAGAAAGAAAGAAGAGAGAGAGAAGAGATAAGGTGCCACGCGTCAATATTATGCAATTGCTAGGATTGGCATCTTGTTTTTGTGAACATAAGTCACAATTAAATGTGAGTTATAGATCTTATCAAAAAAATAAAATAAAACAATTGTGGGTTTTAATTAACTCATCTGGTAAAGTCTCTTTTCATAGAATAAGTGATCTACCAACACCAAAAACTATCTGATAATAACGAACAATCATTAGGAGTGTACACCATAAGTTCAAACTATATTTCCAAAAAAAAAAAAGTCATAACTAAATTAAATAACTAACCCTTTCATTTTCAAATAAATAAGATTTTTATGTACATCTCAACTATCAAGAACCATGAAGATGTACAATGGAATCTCCCTCACTACTAACATTTTTAATATATTTTTATTATTCTATTGAAAATGGAATCTATAGGCGTTTTCCTTATTTTCGGCCCACTTAAACCCCGTTGTGCAAGGCATTGGACCACCCAACACTAGGTGAGACATACCACTGATTGAACTTACGTCAAACTTGCAATGTGATAAGTCGTGAGGAATTCCTACCATCAAACCACCGTTTGGTGTGGTGTTGGCATTTCATTGAAAGACGAAGACTCGCTATAGATTGGTCATAAGAAGGACCATTGTAATTGTTGTTTACCAAAGAAAAGATTAATTTCTGGCCCACTTAAACCCTATTGTGCAAGGCATTGTACCACCCCAACACTAGGTGAGACATACAATTGATTGAACTTACAGCGTCAAACTTGCAATGTGATAAGTCATGAGGAATTCCTACCATCAAACCACCATTTGGTATGGTTTTGGCATTTCATTGTAAGAAGAAGAGTTGCTATAGATTGGTCATAAGAAGGACCATTGTAATTGTTGTTTATCAAAGAAAAGATTAATTTACGGTGTCACTCACATCTTATGAGCTGGGTAGAGAACAACGCTTAGATAGAGAAGTCAAAATCTTGCCATTGCTAAGATTGACTGACTTGTTATTATGAAGTCAAAACTAATAATAAACAAATCAAGTCAAATAAGATAAGGCTAGACAACAAGGGCAGAGGTAAATTTTATGAATACGTTAACCATAAAGCAAAGCTAGTCATATAGTAGTCTTATAAAAATTTCCTTTAGCTTAATAGGTATTCTACAATTGTACAAAATTTCTGAGATATTTCTCCATTTCATCCACCTTGTTCTTATCCTATAATTCAAATTCTCATCAATCTTTCTATATTTATGAATTAGTGATCTAAGATTTTATCGCTCTTTAGTATCTCTTAACCATCAAGTCTTATCGAAAGCCTTTAAATTCTAGAGCGCTTCGCCAAAATTCTAATATGGCATTAACTTCACTTCTAATTTTATCCAATAAAACTATATCATAAGCAAAAGGCATACACCAAGGGGCTTCCTATTAAATTGACGTAGTGAGCTCATCCATCACTATTAAAGAAGATATGGACTTAATGTTGATCCTTGATACTAACATATAGTGATAGGAAATTCACTTGTGATTCTTCCAATTGTTCTCACACTAATTACAACTTCGTCATTTATATCCTTAATCAACTTAATATACTTTAGATGAACTCCTTTCTTTTCCAAAACCCACCACTTAACCCTTTTAAGGATCCTATCATTGCTTTCTCTAAATCAAAGAAAACCATATTAAAATTTTTACAAGCCTCTATGTATATTTCCATTAAACATCTAAATAAGAAAACAGCTTCATGGGTAGTTTGTTTTGGCATAAAACTAAATTGATTCTCCAATATTGTTGTTTCATGTCTTAACCTATACTCGATCACTTTTTTTTCCAAAGTTTTATAGTGTGGCTCAGAAGTTTAATTTCACAATAATTTGTACAGTTTTGAATCTCCCTTGTTCTTGTAAATAGTTATTAAAGTACTTATTATCCTCCACTTAGAAAACATTTTGATACTAATCCGCTTAAAATCCACCAAAGCAGGACCAATTGCCTCATGAGAGATACCCTTGAGACTTAAATTCAGCACCACAGGATAAATTCCAATGTGAATGAATGTGCACCATTGCCATAGTTAGAAGAAGATGTATGACCTATGCAAGAGCATTAACATCAGCCTCATAACAATGTCTTAGTAAAAATTCTAGCTAAAATTTTCGTATTTGCTATTCTAATTAACATATTGTTTGTTTTTTTAATTATTATTCGCCTTATTACATTGATGGTTAACTATGATTTTGGGGGAAGTCAAGTTTAGAACTCTTGTCAAATGGGTCACTAGTTGGATGCTACCACTATGTTTTCTCGAAGCAACGATGGATCAACATACTCACTTCATAAAATTTTCTATTGTAACTTTCCAAAAGAACAAGTCCACTTAAATAAAATCACCCTCATAGGCGCTCTTCATCTCAGACAAAATTAGTCTTTTAGATTCCCCAATTTAATTCAACTATGCTAGAGTATTGATCAATGCAACAAACAGATTGAATAGGTTCCACCGAATCTAAAATCTCCAATAGGCAAGGTTCCCTTGAGTTAAGCAGTGCTAGGAGCTGTTTGCAAACTCGATAACCATCAACTAGGTCCATAATTCTAATATCTTGATTGAAGTTCAAGGCTTTCAGTGATAAGTAGGTTGCCATCCGTAGTTGATCACCCAGAGAGGAAGCTGGTCTCTGCAAGCCACCATAACTGCTCCATTGCTGTCTATAATAACAATCCCAAAGCTCACTCAGTGCCATGTTCATTTCAAAATGATGAGGTGGTGGTGGCTTCCATTTCAATGGAACAGAGCTTGTGCCCGCTGATTTGTCTCTATTCTCCACTGAGCATTTCTATTACATCCATATAGCCACGAAAAATGTCTTTGGATCCAGTGTGTGAAGTGTTTGCAACACTTTTCCCACTAGTTCAATGAAAGGCATATGCCGATCCAACAAGAGCTTTTTCAACAACCCTGATTCTAACCAACATTTCTGAGCATTGGTACATTCCCAAAACATATTAGTTCCTTTATAATGCCTCATAATACACATGAGCACTAAAACAACCATTTTATTTAATTTCTGAAACACCTTGTCGTCCACACCCATACTGATCCAAGCTGAGAACACCACCACAAAGAAATTAGTCCAATTTTGAACAGGCCTCAAATGGATTCCAATGCACTCCACCATTAATCACGTCCATATATTCAAATTTCAAGCATCATAACATCTTTATTTGCAACTAGCTAGAATAGCTTAAGAAATAAAGGAACCAAATGACTAATACCACTCCAAGCATCATGTCAAAACCATCCCTACTTCATATGCAACAAAACTATACAAAGAGTCCCACCCTGCACTGATGGTCTTCCCAACTTCCAACCCATGTGTTGTGCAGACAAAATTAGAAGGCCGATTGTAACTTGCTATCCTCTTACTGAGTAGGCAAATATTTACCTACATAGAAAAGATGATTCATTCAAATTGACATCTACTTTTTCAGTACTTACTAGGAATGGCAAAGAGACAGGTTTTTCCATACTCGGACCCGACCCGTAGGCCTGGACCTGCAGCCCGGACCTCGCCCGTTTATTAAATGGATTTTTTTCCCGAGGCCCAAACCCACCCCGTCGGGCCCCATTTAGGCCAAAAATATTTGGGCCCAAATGGTGGCCCAACCAAGAAAAAAGAAAAAAAGAATTGAAGCCTAAACAGAGCCCTAACGAAAATCTAATCACAGTTTAGTAACTAAAATTATTCAAAAACCTCAAAATCAAACTAAAAACCAAAAAAATACATGAGAATTGAATCAAAGCAACGAATAATTAACTACAAACTCAAAGAAATTTTACTCAATCAAACTATTCCAAAAAGCAAAAAATCGAACAGAGCTAAAGAACTAATCTCGGAGTTAATGTTGAAAATGCAATCTATCAAAACTCTAACGATTCCTCTTTTTTCTCACACTTTCTTGGTAACCAAACAGAGCCAGGCCTAACGAAAATCAAATCACAATTAAGTACAACCAAAATGATTTGACATCCTCAAAAAATACACTAAAACACTAAAGGCAAATGATCATTGAGATAAAAACAAAGAAAAATTAACTAGAAATTCAAAGAAAAGTAGAGAATTACAGTTTCAAATCAGAACGAAATGTGATCGATTCGATATAAATTCAAAGCCTTGCTATCATAGAGAATGATTGAGTGTGAGAAAAGAAATTGGTGAAGTGAAACTGAGTTCGATTGAGAGTGAGTGAGAGTGAGAGTGAGAATGAGAGTGAGAGAAGAGCTGAGTCTGAACTTGAGATGAGAGGCGACTAAGGTGTGAGCTGAAGACTGAAGTACAAAGTGTTAGGATATATATATATATATAATGGGGTACTTTAGTAATTTAGGAAATAACGGGTCCGGGCCGGGTTTCGAATTTTTTTGATAAAATCCAGACTCGACCCGAACCCACTTTGGGCTTTTTTTTTTTAAACCCATACCCAACCCTATTCTTTATCGGGCCGGGTAAAATCCCACCCATTAGGGTTGGGCCGGGCTAGGTATCCGCGGGTCGAATCTAAATTGCTATCCCTAGTACTTACCTCCAAACATACTTCTACTCTCGCTGTCACTTAACTCCTAATTTTTTATCCTGCGCAAACATTATTGGACGGTGTAACCATATGGTTTTACACTAAATTCTTATAGAATTTAAATCCAGATATTAACTCAATGTAATCAGTGGTAGCAAGCTTCTTATCATGGATTATCTAAGAAAAAGAAAAGGAAACCCAAGCATACAGGAAATTTCTCACCCATTTGTTCATCATGGACAAAGAGCACACAACATATTACTTTTGGTTTGAGAGAAGCAAGGACGGTTCTTAATAATAGAAAAATCTTCTGCTAGCTTCTCTTTGAAAAGAAACAGAAAAGTGTAACCATGAGTGTGCTTTTACGCATGCATGATATCCATTCTCTGTAAATGAATTTGTTTTCATTAAAAAATATAGACAATGATCTTCAAAGAAGATGGCCAGACAAAGCTACAATGATTCTCAGAAATAAAACTCAGTGCCTAAAAAATAACAAAAATATTCCAATTTATGTAGACGAGAAGTAACTTATTCATCTTGTGCTCTTGGATGAACTCCAAGTCCAGTTCTTATATTTGCACCCACTTCCAGGAGGTCTTCCACCTATATAAGATATGCAACATTGAGCACATTTTCAAGGATTCAAAATACAATTCAAAAGGATAATTATGTCGACTTTGCTACCTTTAAAAGGTCATATATGAGAATAGAAACACTTATATTTCTTTATAAATGCCACTCTCCATCCCATAAATGAAAAGAAGGAACTTTAGACATGCATAGACACAAGCTGACAGCTGACACAAACACAAAGGGTGGCAAAGGAAACAATAATTAATAAATAAACCAAACACTCGCTTGAGAAAAGTTCTTCACTTATCGATATAGTGAGAGATTAATTATTGTGCCAATGTGCTCTAGTTCAAACTGTAACTGGGTTCAAAGCTCGGCAAAATGGCCAAATACCACAATTTTCAGAAATTGGTAGCAAAAAAACACTGTTTCGGAGACTATGATTTTGTCTTTGTGGAGCTTAAGTCTCCAACCTCCTTGCCAGGGAGTTGACAACCAGATGCTTCAATACATGCACTGGTGTTAACAAGATGTAATTCCAAAGCCTTTCTGTCAATGTCCTTTTGTAAAGTCCTTTTAAAATGTTTTATAAGAAAATCATCTTTAAAATTTAAAGCATATATAATAAAACAAAATTTTTTTTGTACACCTTTGTGCTCTTGCTGAGTAGTGGTATGAGAGTAGCCATGATAATCAGGGTAACTGGAATTCAAAAACTATACAAATTCTACCATGATTCTATCTATGTGATAGTGAACAATTTATGCAGTAAACAAAGAATAATTTATGCAAAAAAGAGAGAGAACAATTTTTTTAATAATGCTGAACAGAAATAAATTTATGCAGAATGCTAGAAACGGTTTATGCAGAAAACAATGAACAATTTTTATGAGAAAGCAATGAATAGTTTTAATTAATGTAGAAAACAAATTTTATGAATATAGTAAGCAGCTTCGAATATACCGTAAACATGATGTGCAGAAAGCAAATTTTATTAATGTAGAATAGATTTTATCAATGCAGAAAAATAGATTCGATTATTGTGAAATTCAAACATGAAAAGGCATTCAGATTGGCATTTAAATTTAGAAAACACGATTTCACTAGGTGTTTTATGAGAAAACAGTGAACAATTTTTTTAAATAGTGAACAGAGAATAATTTACACAAAAAAGAAAGTGAATAATTTTTTAAATAATACTGAACATAAAATAATTTTATGCAAAATGCTAGAAATAGTTTATGCAAAAAACAGTGAACAATTTTTATGAGAAAACAATGAACAATTTTAATTAATGTAGAAATTAATTCATATTTTGAAATTAAAATCCCTATATTTTAGGATGTCCCTATATTTTACGATGCTTATATTTAAATAAATAAAAACATAAAATAGCTACTTATTGTTATGTTTATATTTATGTTTATTTGTCGATTACCAAAAAAAAAAAAAAGTTATAAGGAACTCGAGTTTGATAAACTCGAGTTCCTTACAAGGTACTCGAGCTTGGTGAGCTCGAGTACCATAGTAATAAACATAAACATAAATATTTTTATAATAGGTACTCCAGCCTGGTATACTTGAGTACTGTGTTGCATGGAACTCGAGTTTACCAAGCTCGAGTACCACATTATTTTTTTTAATCGCATAAATTCCAGCTCAGCAGTGCCACAATAGCGGAACTAATGAAGAACTCAAATTTCATAAAATCGGGTACCATTTAAACTCGAGTTTCTGAAACTCGAGTTCCAGAAAAGTGGTATTTCCCTATTTAGTTCCGAAACAGTGTTTTCTTGCTACAAATTTCTGAAAATTATGGTATTTGTCCATTTTGGCCCTAGAATACAAGTTTATATTTTCCATTGCAATCACAAAGGTAGGATTATCGAGTCATTCCAAAGTTACAGGTCAAAAGGTTGCAGTCCTCGGAGAAGGGAACTTTCATTTTCTTTTCCATCTCTTTTTAGAACACTTATTCATGCAATACTTGCAAAGAATTTCAATTGAGCTTTTAGTCTAAAGATCATTTAGATCTTGATATTGTAGTGTGGCCATATAATTTTATAAAAATTTCATTATTTTAGCAGAAGATTGATTTTGGTCAATGGTCATGGAAGGGATAAAAACACTGACATTTGTAACTGGACTATTTAGTCTTTTGAGATGCATGGTATTATGAAGCTTGACGCAAAATGATCTTTTCATAAACTAGTGTTGATTGCAATATTATTGTTCTTTAAAAATAGTTGGTGTGTAGTAAGTCTAGGTATGTAGAACACAGGGATTAAAATCATCTTTGTTTACCCAAATAAAATGGAATACATGTCCAGTATTGTCCAATACTGATCCTTACACCCATGCCTCTACAAAATACTAAGTTATCTTTCTTGTCTCAGTGTCAATATCAAGAAAGCATGGATAATATTGGAAGGAAGTAGTTGCTAAAACCTCTTCTAATTGCCTAATTTAGAAACAGAACACTCTTTAAGAGTAAGAAAATATTTCCCTCTAATACTCCCTCTCTCTCTTGTTTCCTTCAATTTTTTAATCTTTTTCCAAATATATGTGGGAGCTCCTAGTTTACCAAAAAAGGAACTCACAGCAGAGATCTTAATTGTTGTTTTTTTTTTTTTTTAATTTGACAGAAAAGTGGTAGAGATCTTAATTGTTAAACCATACAAGATTGCACATGAAATGTGCCATGGTTGGAATGTCGCTACACAAAATTAGGGGAAACAAGCTAAGTCTATAGCTCCTCTCAACTATCAAGAGTCAAACAAGAACACAATAAAAAGAACAAAAACATAACAATAATGGAAAAAATGCAGCATGATTTTGCAAAAATTGGGTGCTGTTGATTGGATTATATTTCAAGAATAAGTACAATTGAATGCCTACTACCTATAGCATATTATGACTACTATATCAAGATCTTGTAACAATATTTTAAGCTCCAATGGGTACAAATGAAGCAGGAAATTTCAAATTAGCTTGTGCTGTTGTCCTAAATTTATTGCCATCATCAAATGCAACCCTTTTCCTTTTCTGACCAACAACAGGCGCTTCCTCATCTGAGCTCACAACCAATCTTACTCCAATATCTTCATCATCCTCTGAACACGAACAAGAGATCAAATCATCATCATCCAAAAAAGAAGAATCACAAAGCTTAAAATCAGCTTCAGTCCATGAAGAACTTGAAAGAGCGGGTAGTTCAAGTTCATCCTGTGGGATTATAGGATTAAACATGGTTTGTATCTCATACAGAACATACGTAACGGAAATTTAATGGATCTACTTC
This sequence comes from Castanea mollissima, assembly GCA_014183005.1. Classification (NCBI taxonomy): domain Eukaryota; kingdom Viridiplantae; phylum Streptophyta; class Magnoliopsida; order Fagales; family Fagaceae; genus Castanea; species Castanea mollissima. The sequence continues at coordinate 66,882,383 of JACAVU010000002.1, forward strand.
ATTCACAATCGATAACATGCACTATGTAAGTTTCAGAATTCAAAAACAAGATAGCATACCTTGGTGTGTTGAATTTCAAAACAAAGATCGGATGCACTTAGAAATACTTTTGATCTTCACTCCAATTCCACTAACACTCAAGATGTGTGGTCTCTCAACCAGTTCCAAATGGAGAATGTCAAAGTGTCTAACACTTCTTACACCACTTTGCAATAGTATTTTTTCAATTCTCTACAAAATTTTTTGTATGTTTCTCCTTTTGTATCTAACTGATTATCTAATTGGACTGGTCTTTTGGGCCTTTCCAATTGGGTTTTAATATGTGGCTTGGAGTAGGACCAAAAGGGACCAATAAGACACTAACTCCAATGAACCTTGGGCTTTTCTGTCAACTCTTGACAAGTCCAAAGTTACCATTAACTATATTTAATACCACTATATAAATATAGTTGTACTCTGGGCCTTATTTATAAATTATATCCCAAGACTTTATTGTACATGCAACCCCTTCATAAAATATTTGTAATAATACAAAGTCATGAATGTAGACTGTCACTTTATAAATTACTACATCTTATCCTTGAGTACCCGATTTAATCCTTTAAGTTTTTCATCATATATTTATGAAATCCAATTTCATAAATATATACTCTAGCAACAATTTACTAAAGTAGTTAGGCCTAACATTTGGAATAATAAAACCATTAAACTTATCTCAAGAGAATATTTTGTATCTCCATTAAGAGACTATGAATTCTATCTTGAGAATATATGTTTCATCAATACTAAATGTGGTTGCCCAACATACTGAGATTTCGATCATATCTTTAGACCTTACTCCTGATATATTAAAGTAACCTACATTTCATGATTAGGTCCATTATCCTCTCAGAATTAAGAGTTCATGCAAATAGAAGTCGTGAGATTTATTATTCAATTGACAGTCGCTAGGAGAATAATAAATCTCACAGCGATCCAGTTCAATATGTCTTAACTCTTAAAACATATCAACACATCAACTATAAGTCTTCACTTCCATGATCAAGACAAATCATCTTAGTTGATATGTTATAATCTTTGTAGATGAAACGCCCAATTTCATCACCGACTACGAACTAAAATTCTGAATTTGCAAAGAACTTGTGATTTATATCTTCTGTGACTTTTCACATAAATCACATACTATGCATCTCATGGACTATATGATAATGTCTCAATATTCATGTTACCATTATTTTAGATAATAATAAAACAACTTTATTAAATACAACATTAAGTCATACATAATGTCATACATATAACATACATAGTATCATACAATAGGATTTAAGAACACTAATCCTAACAATCTCCCACTTGCACTAAAGACTATTGTGCACTAATTTAACTCTCATCTCCTCCAAATGTGACTCGAAAGTCCTTTGAGGCAGGGCTTTGGTAAAGGTATCCGTTAGATTCTTTGCACTATCAATCTTTGTTATTACCACATCTCCCAGAGCAACAATGTCTCGAATGATGTGATACTTTCTCTCTATGTGCTTTCCTTTCTTGTGATTCCTTAAATCCTTATACTATGCAACAGCTCCACTATTGTCGCAAAAAAATGTAATAGGAACTTGCTCAATTCTCATAACACCAAGATCAGAAAGGAATTTCTTGAGCCAAACAGCCTCTTTTGCCGCCTCACAAATAGCAACATATTCGGCTTTCATGGTGGAGTCAGCAATACAAGATTGCTTAACACTCCTCCAGCTTATGGCTCCACCTCCCAAGGTGAAAACACATCCCGACGTGAATTTTCTGAAATCTAGATCCAACTGAAAATCTGAATCTGTATAGCCAATAGGAATCAAATCCTCACACCGGTAAACAAGCATATAATCTCTTGTTCTCCTAAGATACTTAAGAATATGCTTTACAGCTTGCCAATGTTTAGATCCTGAATTTGATTGATATCGGCTGACCATGCTTACTGAATAACAAATATCCAGTCTAATACAAAGCATGGCATACATGAGACTTCCCACAGCAGAAGCATAGGGAACTTGTCTCATCAAATTTTTTTTCTCTTGAGTCTTAGGCCTTTGTGTTGGAAAATTTAGACACCGGTTGATAGAATTAACAAGTTTTAAACCCAAGTTGTTAATTAGATTTATTATACATAAAACTTGTTAAAACAAACAAACAAACAAACATCAATATCATGTCAAAACTAAGTGCAGCGAAAAAATAAATAAAACAAGATATGATGACCTAGGAAAACTAATGAAACCAACTAGTTTCACAGTAAAAAACCTGGGGGAAAACCTTCCCGAAAAGTAATTCACTATAGTAAAGAAAAGTTTCAGATCTAGTACAGAACTTTTGTCCCTAGACTTTACAATCCTCGTAGATGAACTCACAGTAGAAACCTTCTACCGCTTCAAAACCTTTGAACTCTTCAATATATGAACGCCACCCTTTGATGCATGAATCCCAGTACGTGACTAACCAATTACGCGGATCCCAGTACGTGACTTCAATCACCAACTAGAGAGAAGAAGATGTCAGCTACAAAGTTCTTCACTTCATCAACAATGAAGATCAAGAAGCACTTGGTTACAAAACCCTTAAGCACAAAGACATAGTAGCTTCTTTTAGAGAGAATAAAGCTTCAGTCACCTTTTGCAATTGTTCTCCTTATATTCTCTTATGTGACGGTCTCTAAAATAAGCATTATATATGTCTAGGGTTGTGAGAAAAGAAACCATACACAAATACAAAAGCCTGATCCAAACATCAGATCTGAAAATTCTAATTTTCGTAACCTCAATAGATACCTCGATAAATAGCGTCTGTCGAGCCTCATTAAACCTTGATAGATAGCTATTTGTCGAGCAGCTGTCCAGTAAGTGTCTAGCTTTAGTAAACACCTTTTCTTCACTTGTTTCTTGGTCCAATCTTTATGGCTTTAATACTAAACTTGAAAAACATGTTTTTTGAAGTATTAAGCACATCCTAGATCTACCCAAATACAAGTAAAGTGCATTTTGTCAAAGGATTAGCCAACTACATAAAATATGTCCTTAACAATCTCTCCCTTTGGCAATCCGTGACAAAACCACAACAAACAACTGAACATATGAGAAAAGTCATAAATCACTCAACTCATACTTGTTAAATACAATAAAATCTACCCTAACACAAACTCTTGAAAAACTTTACAAGAAGAAAGTTCATGGCATGGAAGGCTTTGACAATCTGTATTTCTGAAACACTTTAAACAAAACTCATCAAGGCATCTTAGTGTGAGACAGAAATAATAGATTGCATACAAAATAAAGAAACATGTGTATAAAGATAGAAAAGAAACAACACGTGTAGAGATAGATGAAGAAAATATACATCATCGAAGAAAATATACATCATCACATATACCACTTGATAAGCACAATGTATGTAAACATAGTCACAAGTACAAGAACAAGAAACTAAAAGTAGCTCCTACAACAACAAGGAGGTAAACACTCCCCCTAACAAGATGAAACACGTCTCCCCCTTACAAAGGAATGTATTTCTCCCCCTAACTTGTAGAATCTTAAAGAAAGAAACTACAAAATATTCAGTTTCCCCCCATTTTTTTCACATTTGACAAAGGGTACAAGAAGTTACAAAGCTTCACCCGAGAAACATAAAGATGATCAAAAATGATCAAGGAAGTACAAAGAGTCCATATAAATGCATGAATGTAATGAAACAAGATGCTATGGATGACAAGATAAAAGAAACATGCAAAACATGAAAGAAATGCATGCAGAGGATCTCGATGGATCGATTGGTGTCGAGAAGCTATCGAGCATACCTTGATGGATCGAACAACAATCGAGAAGCTATCGAGGGGATAGGAAATTTCTCGATCGATCCACCTAGCTATCGAGAGGTGTCGAGATTGCGATAAAAAATCAACTGAAGATCTTGACAGATAAGCCAAGTATCGAGAGGTGTTGAGAAGGTGTCAAGATGGCTTAAAAACAGTTTTTCAAGGAGATGAAAAGTACAGATATGAATGCAATCAAACATGCAATTCAGCTAATGAACTAACCAACATTTTAACCTCTTAAAACATCTCTCAAACAACAAAGAGTTAAGCATTTGAGATCCCAAAAACACACACACACTAAACAAATCTAACTAATTTTATATTTCAAAAACAAGTTAAGACAGTTTAGTGAACATACATCAACACATGTATACCTTGTGATGGTCAAATCACATTGTACCTGCACATGTATCAAAAGTAACAAAAAATTTTACGTGTTGTGTGTGAAAATATCGCAAGAATGCATAAGTGTCTCTATGTTATAACGATTTGAGATATGAGAAAATCACTTTGAGTCACACACAATCATAACTGTTTGATGGGAACTATCACCTTTGAGGTACATCCTATAACTCCCACATCTCTTAGAAAACACACTTGCAATCATATTTAAAGCATTTTTTATCTTTTTTATTTTATTTTCTTTGCATATTTTATTTTTATTAAGCAAATCATGCATGGGTATATAAAAGAGAGAAAAGAAATACCCAATTATGTTAAACTTTTGACATTGCACTTTTGCTATGCCGAAGCATACAGATGTCATATCATGATTAGCAAGTAACAGTGGTGAGATGTTTATTTATGCCTTTCTCTTAAGATTTTCTAGTCCTACCCGTCAAAAAGAGTGATACAAGTGTTAAGTACAAGAGATCACTAAACCTTACTCATCACAGACAAAGAGTCACAAAGCTCACTTGCTTAGTTATGCATAGAGATGCTCATCTAAGCTACAAGAGATACAAAGTTTAGAAAACTCTGTTTCAATGGCCATTTTAAGGTTCACAAGAACGGATGTACACAAACACACACTGTTTTTGTATTTTTCTGATTTTTCTTCTTTTTTATTTTAAAAACAGCACAAAATAAAAACTAAACAACCAAACAAAAATAGATAAACAATCATGAAAGCATGAAAGAAAGATGCAAATATATGAAGGCGTGATAGAAAGGTGCATATGCATGAAAGCATGATTATAAAAGTAGAAAAGAAATCAAGCAAAGAGAGTTCTACTTTAGATAGAAAAAATTAAAGCAGAGGACAAACAGAAAAGACAATTAAGTCTTAGGCTCCTTTCTCACCCACACAGCACGAGTTTTTTGCCATGAAGATGAAAAGGCATGTGTCTTAGTATGTCTACTAAAGGACATAGAAGAATTAAAATTCTCCTAAAATTGAGTTAAAAAACTCAAGACTTTTAATAACTCTCCAAATAAAGGTGTAGGTCCTTGAGAGGAAACCTGTGACCTGTTGGACACTTAATTTTGAGGATACAACTTAAAGCAATTTGAACGAATGTGTCCATAAACACCACAATGGTAACAAACATGAGGTCTAACAAAAGATTTATAATTAGCCAAAACAGTTTTGGATTTCATACTTTTATTACCTTTCTCGGATTGAGGCACAATGACAGTCCTTGATCCGAAAGCCGTAGAAGAAGAGGGGCTAGAGGAGACAACATATCCTAAGCCAGTCTTATCAGAACTAGGCTATTGAGTACTCAAGACCTCTTCAAGCTTTGCATTAGACATCCTCTCTATTTGAGTTCTAGCTTGACTAAGCTCAACCTCAAGATTTTTGATCTTCTCTTCTAATGAGGTGTTCTCCACAATGAAAGTCTCAACTAACCTTGTAGTCTCATCCAGTTTGACTAATACATTTAGCTTTTTCAGTTTTTACCTCATTAAGCTCCTTTTTACAAAGATGAAAAGCCTTTTCAGATTTTATAAATTTAGTGCATAGCTTATCATAGGCTTCCTAAAGGGTTAACTTCTTAGGTACTTCTTCATCAGAAGAATCTTCACTGTCACTTGCACTTTCCATAATCACCCTATCCGTTGAGGCAGCAAAGGCCATAACGTGACTACATTCATCCACACACTCATCAAAAGAGTCATTCTCAATGTCACTCCAAGTAGCAACTAACCCTTTATCTTTTGACTTCTTGGCATTTATCCTCATAAGGTAGTTTGGGCACGTTATCCTCATATGTCCAAAACCCTTGCACTCATAGCATTGGATGGGGGGCTTCTCATTCTTATCCTTCCTAGAGGATTTAGATTTCCTAGGATGTTTGCCCTTATCCTTTTTTCCTTAACTGAAGAAGCTTGATAATCTCATCAGTTATGAAGGTTAGATCCTCATCCTCATTATCATCTTCATCTTCAGAGCTCTTGATATATTCCTCTATACCCTTAAGAGCCAAGTTTTTACTCTTTCCACCTTTTCCCATTGAGTCTAATCCCATCTCATAGGTTTGAAGGTTCCCTACAAGATCAGTCAAAAGAATTTGATCAATGTCCTTTGCTTCTTTAATGGCAGTGATCTTGGAATGGAATCTTCAGGTAAGGAACTAAGGATTTTCTTAACAATTTTGGATTCTGCTATAGACTCTCCAAGGTTGAATGCAGAATTCACAATATCCTTAAGTTTAGCATAAAACTCATCAAAGGTCTTATCCTCTTCCATCCTTATTTCTTCAAAGCTACTAGTGAGTCTTTGAAGTTTCACAGTCTTTACCGCCTAGGTACCTTCATAGGTGGTCTCCAAAATGGCCCATGCTTCCTTAGCAACTTCCGTGGATGATATTTTCTTGAATTCTTCATTGGTCACCCCACAAAAAAGAGCATTCAAGATTCTACTATTGAAATTTACCATTGTGATTGTTACATCATCCCAATCCACTGGCACTTTCTTTGGATTAATTCAGCTAACTTCAACAGCTTGTCATACCTGCTCACCTAGAGTCTCAAAAAAACTTTAATACAAACTTTCTAATACGCATAATTAGTTCAATCAAATAAATGAGGAATCAAAAGAGATTGTCCATGATCCATGACAACGGGGGTCAAGGATCACACTCAGGAAATTAATCCAATCAAAGTGTACCCGCTCTGTTACCACTTGTTGGGAAATTTAGACTCCGGTTGATAGAATTAACAAGTTTTAAACCCAAGTTGTTAATTAGATTTATTATACATAAAACTTGTTAAAACAAACAAATAAACAAACATTAATATAATGTCAAAAGTAAGTGTAGCGGAAAAATAAATAAAACAAGATATGATGACTCAGGAAAACTAATGAAACTAACCAGTTTCATAGTAAAAAACCTAGGGGAAATCTTCTCGAAAAACAATTCACTATAATAAAGAGAAGTTTCAGATCTAGTACAAAACCTTTATCCCTAGACTCTACAATCCCCTTAGATGAACTCATAGCAAAAACCTTCTACTGCTTCAGAACCTCTGAACTCTTCAATATATGAACGCCACCTTTTGATGCAAGAATCCCAGTACGTGACTAACCAATTGTGCGGGTCTCAGTACGCGACTTCAATCACCAACTAGAGAGAAGAAGATGTTAGCTGCAAAGTTCTTCACTTCATCAATAATGAAGATTAATAAGCACTTAGTTACAAAACCCTAAGACGCAAAGATGTAGTAGCTTCTTTTAGAGAGAATAATTTTAGAGAGAATAAGGCTTCGGTCACCTTTTGCAATTGTTCTCCTTATATTCTCTTATGTGACGGCCTCTAAAATAAGCCTTATATATGTCTACGGTTGTGAGAAAAGAAACCCTACACAAAGACAAAAGCCTGGTCCAAAAATCAAATCTGAAAATTTTGATTTTTGTAACCTTGATAGATACCTCGATAGATAGCTATCTGTCAAGCAAGTTTCCAGCTTTAGTAAACACCTTTTCTTCACTTGTTTCTTGGTCCAATCTTTATGACTTTAATACTAGACTTGAACAAAATGTTCTTTGAAGTATTAAGTACATCCTAGATCTACCCAAATGCAAGTAAAGTGTGTTTTGTCAAAGGATTAGCCAACTACATAAAATATGTCCTTAACACTTTGGTCATCAGACAGATGAACTCTATGTCTAAAAGGAAGTAATCCTTTCTTGGAGTTTTGCATGCTAAACCGTTCTAGAATCTTATCTACATATCCAGCTTATGACAAACCTAACACCTTATTCTTTCAATCTTGCCAAAGCTTGATCCCTAGAATATAGTTAGCTTCACCCAAACCCTTCATATCAAATTGGCTAGACAACCAAACCTTTACTGATGACATTACCCCTACATTATTCCCAATTAGTAGAATATCATCAACATAAAGCACTAGGAACATTACTACTTTGTCTTGATGTCTCTTGTACACACATGGTTTATTAAGATTTTTTTCAAAACCAAATGATTTGATTGCCTGATCAAATCTGATGTTCCATGACCTAGATGCTTGCTTAAGTCCATAAATGGACCTTTTCAACTTGCATACCATATACTCTTGGTTCTTTTCTATGAAACCTTCCGTTGCATCATGTAGATTTCTTCTTCAAGATTGTCATTAAGAAATGCAGTCTTAACATCCATTTGTCAAATTTCATAATCATAATGAGCAGCAATGGATAAGAGAATTCTAATAGATTTAAGCATGGCTACTAGCGAAAAAGTTTCATCATAGTCAATGCCTTCTTTTCATGTATACCCTTTCGCCATTAGTCTTGCTTTAAAGGTTTCAACCTTTCCATCTATCCCTCTCTTCCTTTTATAGACGCATTTGCAACCAAGAGGTTTAATACCATTAAGCGCCTCTACAAGATCCCATACATGATTAGAATACATAGAATTCAGTTCAAATTTCATAGCTTGGAGCCAATGATGTGCATTTATATCATTTATTGCTTCATCATAAGTGTAAGGATTCGATTCAGCCTCTTCTAAGATAGCTTCATAAGTTTCTGCCAAACCTATGAATTTGCCAAACCTATGAATCTCACAAGAGGCCGAACAATTCTCCCACTACAACGAGGCTCTTGTGTACTAGATATCTCATGAGTAGTATCTTATGGTGTATCCAATACAACCACATTATCCCTAATTTCATCTATTGGTTTTTTAACTATAGGGTCATTCATTTCAGCCAAGATAACTCTACTTCTAGGAGTAAAATTATTCATATAGTCATTTTTCAAGAATTTGGCATTTGTGCTAACAAACACTTTATTATCCTTGTGACTATAGAATAAATTTCCAACTGTTCCTTGTGGATACCCTACAAAGAAAACCACTTCTATTTTAGACTGTAACTTCCCAGACTTTCCTTTTAACACATGTGCTGGACAACTTCAAATATGGAGATGTCTCATACTAGGCTTACGTCCATTCCACAACTCTACAGGTGTTCTAGGAATAGACTTCGAAGGTACTAAATTCAAAAGATACATTGCAGTACTCAATGCATATCCCCAAAAAGAAATTAGTAGAGTTGAATAACTCATCATGGATCTAACCATATCTAAAAGAGTCCTATACCTTCTTTCTGCTACACCATTTTGTTGTGGTGTTCCAGGTGTAGTCAACTGGGATATAATCCCATTTTAAATTAGGTAATCCTTGAAATCCCCAAGAAGGTATTCGCCACCTCGATCAGATCGAATGACTTTTATGCATTTACCCAATTGATTCTCAACTTCAGCCCTAAACTCTTTGAACTTGTCAAAAGTTTCAGACTTCCGTTTCATTAGGTACACATAACCAAATCTAGAGTAATCATCAATGAAGGTGATGAAATACTCATAACCACCTCTTACTTGGATTGACATAAGACCACATACATCTAAATGTACTAGTTTTAGCAAATCTTGAGCTCTTCTACCTTTTGCATTAAAAGGTCGTTTGGTCATTTTACCTTCCAAACAAGATTCACAAACTGGAATTTCATCAAAGTCCATAGGCCCCAAGAGTCCATCTCTGATAAGTCTTTAAATTCTGTTTGAATTAATATGACCCAAACACAAGTGCCAAAAATAAGCTTCACTAGTAGAAGGAAACTTTCTCTTTAATGATTTCACATGTGAATTATTATCTAATTCAGAATTGTATAATTCATACTTATTAGGAGTTAAAATATAAAGACTATCCACAATATTGCCAGAATAGATAAAAATTTTATCATTTTTTATTATAACATTGTCTTTTAGGATAATACAATACCCATGTTTACCTAAATAAGTTGCAGAAATTAAATTCCTATGAACATTAGGTACAAACAGACAGTCTTGCAATATTAAAACCCTAGACTCAAAACATAAATTAACAACACCAACAGCTACAACTGGAACTCTACTCCCATCCGCTAAGGTAAGAAACAATTCTCCTCCATTCAACTTTTTGGTCTCCTGAAACCCCTGCAAAGAATTGCAAATATGATTAATACAACCTGAATCTACATACCAGGAATCCGTGGGATTCTGTACCAAACATATTTCAAGAAGAAAAGAAGTTTTCATACCCTTGTTCTTGGCAGCCTTAAACTTTGAACAATTTCTCTTCCTATGTCCTTTTTCACCACAATGGAAACACTTTCCTTTGAGCTTCTTTCCTTTGTTGGCAACTCCTAAGGAAATTTGCTTACCCTCTTGCTTAGTGAAATCCTTCTTCTTCTTCTTCTTCTTCTTACCTTTGCCTTTCGACTTAGGTTGAGAAGTAGAAGCTTCAACCACATTGCCTTCAACACTAGAAGTACCAAGGATGGCTTCAACCGCCACTAACTCATTCATTAATTCAGACAAAGAATAAACACTTTTGTTCATATTATAATTCAGTCTGAATTCCTTGAATGATTCCGGTAATGACTAGAGTATTATATCCACTTGGGATTCTCCATCAATGTTGGCACCTAAAACCTCTAATATATTCAGATTAGAGATCATTATAAGACAATGCTCTCTAACTAAAGTACCTTCAGCCATTTTGGTATTATAAACTTGTCTCATAGTTTCTTGCCTTGCTGAACGGCCTTGCTCACCAAACATCTCCTTCAGACCATGCATAATGTCCGAAGCTAGTTCTACATCCTGCATTTGATGCTATAGAATATTTGAGTTAGATGCTATGATATAGCACTTGGCCATTTCATTAGATTTCTGCCAACGATCATATCGTTATTTTTCCTCAAGAGGAACATCTAATGAAGGAAAGCTAGGACATGGTTGAGTAAGCACATATTTGTGCTCTTCGACTGTTAAAACAATGTCCAAACTTCTTTTCCAGTCAACATAATTGGATCCAGTCAGTTTGTTTTTATTAAGAATAGAAACAAGTGGGCTAAATGATGCCATGTGCAAATCTGAAAATAATAAATATGAATATAATAAGTAAACTAGACATTATCAATTTAGCATATATGGTATGGAGCCTTAATAAAACCATAACACAATATATGCAACGACAACCCAATCCCATATTCAATATCCCTCAGCATAAAGTGAACATTAAATACTATGATTGATTGAGAACTATTCTTATTATTAGTGCTATCATGATAACTCTTATCAAACACTAATAATGTCATTTTACATTTAGCCTCTAAGTAATAATAATAAGAACTCAGCATAGAGGATACTATAATACTTAGTCTAGTGTATACCATTGTCTAGAATCATATGTAGCCACATTTCATCCCTTTAACAAGCTTATCTTGTAATACCATGATAAAACACCCTCCGTATGGAATGCTAAGCTCGAAGCTAAGACAAGGTGTTTGATCAAACCACTATAAACCAAGAAATCCAATCTTGTAGGATCATAAAATAAATACTCTCCGCATGGAATGCTAAGCTCGAGGCAAAGACAAAGTATATATTTCACACTACTGTGAACCAACAATGGAGGCTGTGCGATCCATCCCTTGTATTTCTCTCTCACTAGATGTTTTAGTATAAAGGTTTTTAAATATAAAACATGCATAAGCTAATTACACATAACCTTACTCTTTATACATGTGAAAACACATAGAAAAAAATTCTGATATATTTCCTTTCAATCAATCGAATGAGCCCTTCAATCGATCGAAAAAATTAAAAAATTCGAACTTGACCATTTGACTTGTTCGATTGATACTCGATCGCCTCTCGATCGATTGAAACAACAAATCCAATCGATCGACTAGCAATCAAAAATCAATCGATTTAAAAAGCCTAATCATTGTTTCACTCGATCAATCAAAAGTGATTTTCGATCGATCAAAACTTGTGAAACTAGAATTTCCAGATTTTCTCTAAGGCAGTTTTCAACGGGTTTTTCATGAAGAAATAGCCATCATATGAACATAAGAGATAAAGATTGATATCTAAACTGATTTCCATTGATGTTATAGCCTTAAAGTTCAAATTAACAGGCTTAATATCAAACTTAAACAACATCATAACATCAATTTCAGTTTTCATCAAAACATAATTTCAATCACCATGCAGAAAATCAATCAAATAACTTTCTACCACTATGAAATTATCATTCTTGATTCTAAAACTCACAAAACATGTTATGCAAATTGGAAATTGATGACCGCTCTGATACCAATTGTAGGATTATAGGATTAAACATGGTTTGTATCTCATACAAAACATACGCAGCGGAAATTTAACAGATATACTTCATTCACAATCGATAACATGCACTATGAAAGTTTCAGAATTCAAAAACAAAAGAGCGTACCTTAGTGTGTTAAACTTCAAAACAAAGATCGGAAGCACTTGGAAATACTTTTAATCTTCACTCCAATTTCACTAACGTCCAAGATGTGTGGTCTCTTAATCAGTTCTAAAGGGAGAATGTCAAAGTTTCTAACACTTCTTACATCACTTCGCAATAGTATTATTTCAATTCTCTACAGAAATTTCTGTATGTTTCTCCCTTTGTGTCTAACTGATTATCTGATTGGGCTGTCCTTTTGGGTCTTTCCAATTGGGCTTTAGTATGTGGCTTGGAGTGGGATCAAAATGGACCAATAAGACACTAGCTCCAATGGACCTTGGGCTTTTCTATCAACTCTTGACAAGTCCAAAGTTACCATTAACTATATTTAATACCACATATATATATAGTTGCACTCTAGGCCTTATCTATAAATTATATCCCAAAACTTTATTATACATGCAACCCCTTTATAAAATATTCGTAGTCATATAAAGTCATGAATGTAGACAACTACTTTGTAAATTACTACATCTTATCCCCGAGTACCTGGTTTAATCCTTTAAGTTATTCATCATATATTTATGAAATCCAATTTCATAAATATATACTCTAGCAACAATTTACTAAAGTAGTTTGGCCTAACATTCTGAATAACAAAACCATTAAACTTATCTCAAGAGAATATTTTGTATCTTCGTTAAAAGACTATGAATTCTATTTTGAAAATATATGTTCCATCAACACTAAATGTGGTTGCCCAACATACTAAGATTTTGATCGTATCTTTAGACCTCACTCCTGATATATTAAAGTAACTTACATTTCATGATCAGGTCCATTATCCTCTTAGGATTAAGAGTTCATGCAAATAGAAGTCGTGAGATTTATTATTCATTTAATAGTCCTTAGGAGAATAATAAATCTCACAACGGTCCAGTTCAATATGTCTTAACTCTTAAAACATATCAACACATCAACTAAAAGTCTCCACTTCCATGATCAAAACAAATCATCTTAGTTAATATGTTATAGTCTTTGCAGATGAAATGCCCAATTTCATCACCGACTACAAACTAAAATTCTGAGTTTACAAATAACTTGTGATTTATATCTTCTGTGATTTTTTCACATAAATCACATACTATGCATCTCATGGACTATATGATAATGTCCCAATATTCATGTTACCATTATTTCAGATAATAATAAAACAACTTTTTTAAATACAACATTAAGTCATACATAATGTCATACATAATAACATACAATAGGATTTAAGAGCACTAATCCTAACACATCCACACCAGCGAGAAAGGGATGATCCAACAACATCTCCACCATGAACCTGAACATGGGTTTCCTCACAAGACAAGCCCTCAAGAAATCCCTCGCCTCCCTTGAAATCCCACTTGGAATTCTAGGCAATTCACACTCATTTCCTATAAGACGCAAAAGCTCCTCTGTATCCAATTCTTCGTCTCTATCCCAAGGATATTTCCCAGTAAGCATTTTGCACACCACACACCCTAAAGCCCAGATATCATATTTAGGGTCTTGCACATTCTTTATCACAGTTTCAGGCACCACATACAATGCCATGCCTCTCAAGTAATCCAACCTCCCCTTTTTTCGGTACCTGATCTCTTAGCCAACCCTAAATCCCCTATCTTTGCCACAAAACCTTCATTAGTACTACTCACAAGCAACACATTCTTAGGCTTTAAATCACAGTGTACATAACCACAATCATGAACATGACTAAGCCCTTTTAACATGGATTCGGTGTACCTTTTAACATCAAACTCGTGGAAACCAACCCCTCCTGATTTCTTAATCAAATCGCTTAAGGTTCCTCTAGAAGCATCCTCAAGCAACAAGTTATAAACCATATTCTCACCGTTTTGTTGGGTTGTGATTTCTTCACCAAAGCAGTGAATAACAAAAGGGCAGCCTTGAACGTTGTTGTGAACCTTTTTTTCCTTTTGAAACGAAGCAAAAAATGAAACCTCAGCGGATTTGACAGCCATGGTTGAAAGGAAGCAGTGAAAGCTGTTGGGAAATTTAGACCTGGTTGATTTTATTAATAAGTTCTAAATCCAAGTTGTTAATTAGATTTATTATGCATAAAACTTGTTAAAACAAACAAACATCAATATCATGTCACAAATAATATGCAGCGAAAAAGTAAATAAGACAAGATATGATGACCCAGGAAAACCAATGAAACCAACCAGTTTCACAATAAAAAACCTAGGGGGAAACCTTCCCGAAAAGCAATCCACTATAGTAAAGAGAAGTTTCAGATCTAGTACAAAACCTTTGTCCCTAGACTCTACAATCCCCGTAGATGAACTCACAGCGAAAACCTTCTACTGCTTTAGAACCTTCGAACTCTTCATTATATGAACACCACCCTTTGATGCACGAATCCCAGTACGTGACTAACCAATTTTGCAGATCCCAGTACGCGACTTCAATCACCAACTAGAGAAGAAGATGTTGGTTGCAAAGTTCTTTACTTCATCAACAATGAAGATCAAGAAGCACTTGGTTACAAAACTCTAAAACGTATAGACACAGTAGCTTCTTTCTGAGAGAATAAGGCTTCAGTCACCTTTTGCATATGTTCTCCTTATATTCTCTAATATAATGGCCTCTAAAATATGTCTTATATATGTCTAGAGTTGTGAGAAAAGAAACCTTACACAAATACAAAAGCCTGGCCCAAAAATCAGATCTGAAAATTCTGATTTCTGTAACCTCGATAGATAGCCTCGATAGATAGCATCTGTCGAGCCTCATTAAACCTCGATAGATAGCATCTGTTGAGCAGCTGTCGAGTAGCTGTCCACCAGGTATCCAGCAGCTATCCGCAGGTGTCCACCAAGTGTCTAGCTTTAGTAAACACATTTTCTTCACTTGTTTCTTGGTCCAATCTTCATGGCTTTAATATTAAACTTGAACAACATGTTCTTTGAAGTACTAAACACATTCTAGATCTATTCAAATACAAGTAAAGTGCGATTTGTCAAAGGATTAGCCAACTACATAAAATATTTCCTTAACAATCTTCTCTTTTGGCAATCCATGACAAAACCACAACAAACAAATAAACATATGAAAGAAGTCATAAATCACTCAACTCATACTCACTTGTTGAATACAATAAAATCTACCCAAACACAAACTCTTGAAAAACTTTGCAAGAAGAGAGTTCATGGCATGGAAGACTTTGATAACCTGTATTTTTGAAACACTTTGAACAAAACTCATCAAGGCATCTTAGTGTGAGACAGAAATAATAGATTGCATACAAATAAAGAAACATGTGTATAAAGAGAGAAAAGAAACAATACATGTAGAGGTAGGTGAAGAAAACATACATCATCATATATACATATCAAAGATAAGCACAATGTATGTAAAAATGGTCACAAGACCCAAGGTACAAGAACAAAAAGCTAAAAGTAGGTCCTACAACAACAAGGAGGTAAACACTCCCCCTAACAAGATGAAACACATCTCCCCCTTACAAAGGAATGTATTTCTCCCCCTAACTTGTAGAATCTTAAAGAAAGAAACCACAAATTCTCCAATTTCTCCCCCTTTTTTTCATGATTGACAATGGGACAAGAAGCTAGAAAGCTTCACTTGAGAAACATAAAGATGATCAAAAATGATCAAAAGGGTACAAAGAATCCATAAAAAGGCATGAATATAATGAAACAATATGCTATGGATGACAAGATAATATAAACATGCAAAACATGGAAAGAAGAAAATGCATGCAAAGGATCTCGATTGATCAAGAGGTATCGAGGAGCTATCGAGCAGACCTCGATGGATCGAACAGCTATTGAGAAGCTATCAAGGAGATAGAAACATTCTCGATCGATCTACCTAGCTATCGAGAGGTGTCGAGATTGCGATAAGATGCAATTGAAGAGTTTGACTGATTAGCCAGGCATCGAGAGGTGTCGAGATGGCTTAAAAATAGTTTTTCAAGAAAAAAAAACATAGATATGAATGCAATCAAACATGCAACTCGGCCAATGACCCAACTAACATTTTAACCTCTAAAAACATCTCTCAACCAACAAAGAGTGAAGCATATAGCTCCCAAAAACACACACACACACACACACTAAACAAGTCTAATCGATTTTATATTTCAAAAATAAGTTAAGATAGTTTAGTGAGCATACATCAACACATGTAAACCTTGTGATGGTCAAATCACATTGTACTTGCACATGTATCAAAAGTAGCAAAGAATATTGCGTGTTGTGTGTGAAAACATCGCAAGATTGCATAAGTGTCTCAAAGTTATGACGATTTAAGATATGAGAAAATCACTTTAACTCACACATAATCATAACTGTTTAATGGAGACTATCACCTTTGAGGTACATCCTATAAGTCGCATATCTCCTAGAAAACACGCTTGCAATCATATTTAAAGCATTTTGTTCTTTTTGCTTTTATTTTCTTTGCATATTTTCTTTTTATTTAGCAAACCATGCATAGGTGTATAAAGGAGAGAAAAGAAATACCCAATTATGTTAAGCTTTTGACATTGCACTTTTGCTATGTCGAAGCATACAGATATCATTGACATTACACTTTCGCTATATCGAAGCATACAGATGTCATATTATTGTTAGCGAGTAACAGTGGTGAGATGGTTATTTATGCCTTTCTCTTAGGATTTTCTAGTCTTACCCGTCAAAAAGAGTGATACGAGTGTGAAGTACAAGAAATTTCTTAACCTTACTCATCACAAACAAAGAGCCTCAAAACTCACTTGCTTAGTTGTGCATAAGAATGTTCATCTAAGTTACAAGAGATACAAAGTTTAGAAAACTCTGTTTCAATGGCCATTTTAAGGTTCACAAGAACTAATGTACACAAATACACACTGTTTTTGTATTTTTGTGATTTTTCTCCTTTTTAATTTTTATTTTGGAAAAAAAACTAAACAATCAAACAAAAACAGATAAACAATCATGAAAGCATGAAAAAAAAATGCAAATGCATGAAAGCATGATTCCAAAAGCAAATAAGAAATCAAACAAAGAGAGTCCTACTTTAGATAGAAAGGATTAAAGCAGAGGACAAATAGAAAAGACAATTAAGTCTTAGGTTCCTTTCTTACCCATACAGCACGAGTCTTTGACCGTGAAGATGAAAAGGCACGTATCCTAGTTTGAATACTAAAGGACATAGAAGAATTAAGATTCTTCTGAAATTGAGTTAAAAAACTCAAGACTTTTAATAACTCTCCAAACAAAGGTGTAGGTCCTTGAAAGGAAACCTGTGACCGTTTGGACAATTGCTTATGAGGATACAACTTAAAACAATTAGGACGAATGTGTCTAGAAATACCACAATGGTGAAAAACATGAGGTCTAACAAAGAATTTAGAATTAGCCAAAACAATTTTGAATTTCTTACCTTTATTACCTTCATCAGATTGAGGCAGAATGACAGTCCTTGATCCAAAAGCTGTGGAAGAGGAGGGGCCGGAAGAGGTAGCATATCCTAAGCCAGTCTTATCAGAACTAGGTTTTTGAGCACTCAAGACCTCTTCAAGCTTTGCGCTAAACAGCCTCTCTATTTGAGTTCTAGCTTGACTAAGCTCAACTTCAAGATTCTTTACCTTCTCTTCTAATGAGGTGTTCTCCACAATAAGAGTCTCAACTAATCTTGTAGTCTCATCTAGTTTGACTAACAAATCAGCTTTTTTAGTTTTTACCTCATTAAGCTCCTTTTTACAAAGATGTTAAGTCTTTTCAGATTTTATGAATTCAGTGCATAGCTTATCATAGGCTTCCTGAAGGGTCAACTTCTTGGATACTTTATCATCAGAAGAATCATCACTGTTACTAGCACTCTCTACAATCACCTTATCAGTTAAGGCAACAAATGCCATAACATGACTATATTCATCGACATACTCATCAGAAGAGTCATTCTCAGTGTCACTCCTAGTAGCAACCAACCCTTTATCTTCTAACTTCTTGGTCTTTTCCCTCATAAGGTAGTTTGGACACTCTATCCTCATATGACCAAAACTCTTGCACTCATGGCATTGGATAAGAGGCTTCTCATTCTTACACTTCCTAGAGGATTTAGATTTCCTAGGAGGTTTGCCCTTATCCTTTTTCCTAAACTGAAGAAGCTTGATAATCTCATCAATTATGGAGGTTAGATCATCATCCTCATTCCCATCTTCATCTTCATCTTCAGAGTCCTCGGTATATTCCTCTATACCCTTAATAGCCAAGTTTTTACTCTTTCCACCTTTTCCTATTGAGTCTAATCTCATCTCATAGGTTTGAAGGTTCCCTACAAGCCCAGTCAAAGAAATTTAATCAATGTCCTTTGCTTCCTCAATGGCAGTAATCTTTGCATGAAATATTTCAGGTAAGGACCTAAGGATTTTCCTAACAATTTTGGATTCTGCTATAGACTCTCTAAGGTTGAAGGCAGAATTCACAATATCCTTGAGTTTAGCATAAAACTCATCAAAGGTCTCACCCTTCTCCATCTTTATTTCTTCAAAACTACTAGTGAGTCTTTGAAGTTTCACATTCTTCACAGCCATGGTACCTTTATAGTTGGTCTCAAGAATGGTCCATACTTCCTTGGCAACTTCCGTGGATGATATTTTCTTGAATTCCTCATTGATCACTCACAAAATAAAGCATTCAAGGCCCGACTGTTGAAATTTTCCGCTATGATTGTTGCATCATCCCAATCCATCGGCGATTCATTTGGCTTAATCTAGCCAACTTCAACAGCTTGCCATACCTGTTCACCTAAAGCCTGCAAAAAGACTTTCATACGAACTTTCCAGTATGTATAATTAGTGCCATCAAATAAAGGAGAAATTAAAAGAGATTGTCCATGATCCATGACAACGGGGGTCAAGGATCACACTCAGGAAATTAATCCAATCAGAGTGTACCCGCTCTGATACCACTTGTTGGGAAATTTAGACCCTGGTTGATTGAATTAACAAATTTTAAATCCAAGTTGTTAATTAGATTTATTATGCATAAAACTTGTTAGAATAAACAAACATCAATATCATGCCACAAATAATATGTAGTGGAAAAGTAAATAAGAGAAGATATGATGACCTAGGAAAACCAATGAAACTAACCAGTTTCACAGTAAAAAACTTGGGGGAAAACCTTTCCTAAAAGTAATCCACTATAGTAAAGAGAAGTTTTAGATTTAGTACAAAACCTTTGTCCCTAAACTCTACAATCCCCGTAGATGAACTCACAGCAGAAACCTTCTACTACTTCAGAACCTCCGAACTCTTCAATATATAAACGCCACCCTTTGATGCACGAATCCCAGTACGTGACTAATCAATTGTGCGGATCCCAGTACGCGACTTCAATCACCAACTAGAGAAGAAGATGTTGCTTGCAAAGTTTTTCACTTCATCAACAATGAAGATCAAGAAGCACTTAGTTACAAAACTCTAAGGCACAAAGATGCAGTAGCTTCTTTTTGAGAGAATAAGGCTTCAGTCACCTTTTGCATATGTTCTCCTTGTATTCTCTAATATAATGGTCTCTAAAATATGCTTTATATATGTCTAGGGTTGTGAGAAAAGAAACCCTACACAAATACAAAAGTCTAGCCTAAAAATTAGATCTGAAATTTTTGATTTTCGTAACCTCAATAGATAGCCTCGATAGATAGCATCTGTCAAGCCTCATTAAACCTCGATAGATAGCATCTGTCGAGTAGCTATCAAGCAGCTGTCCACCAGGTATCCAACAGCTATCCGCAAGTGTCCACCAAGTGTCTACTAGGTGTCCAGTTTTAATAAATACATTTTCTTCACTTGTTTCTTGAACCAATCTTTATGGTTTTAATACTAAACTTAAACAACATGTTCTTTGAAGTATTAAACACATTCTAGATCTATCCAAATACAAATAAAGTGTGTTTTGTCAAAGGATTAGCCAACTATATAAAAGATGTCCTTAACAAAAGTGTGAATTGGGTTTCTTGGAAGTGGCAAGAAATACAGAGCCAAACACTCCTTCGCCCAGCAATGGGCCTCTCACCCAAGTGTCTCCATCGCCATACATACTTGCCTCTGACTCTGCCACTGACTCTCTATTCTTCATGTTAGTTTCTTTGATCACAAGAAAGGTTTTGTATGAATTCAAAGTCATCACATTTCGAGAAATCAACTAGGGTTTTGAGGTTGTTTTGAAATAATATTAATTATAGGATAGGATAGAGTTTCAAATCGGGCAATGGTGGCATAAATGAAAGTAGTCACATACGTTGGAATTGGCTACACTGATTGCTTCATTTATTTTTCTCTTTAAAAAAACCAAAAAAAAAAATTCATTTATTTAATTTATTTGGGGTCAAATTCATGGACTATAAGACTATTTTTGCATTGCAAATCAAACAAACCAAAGTGCATGCTTGTATTGATTTTATTTTTTACTCTTTAATATGGAACACCTAATTTTTTCCAATTATTTTCACAACTGTTAATAAGAAAAAATTGCTATAAGTTGTGATTGATGCATTAAAAAATAATTAATGTCATTAGTAAACTAAGCTAGCTCTTCTAAGGCTAAATACCAACAACCAATAATAACAAAAATACTTAATTTAGATCTTCTTAGCCTTTTTAGTACAAGATAGAAATCTACTCTAACCTATTCTATGTGTATATATTTGTGAAGCTTCCTCCTAGCTCTGTTGTGTGAATACAATATGCCTCTAAACCGTAGCTCATATCTTTATTATTAGGATTCCGCTTTTATTAGTACAAAATTTACTGTACAATTATAACATGCGAGTTATTATTATTATATTATTATTATTTCACACACCTTTGAATTTTCAAGTTTTCTGATGATAAGTATGGCTTCGGATCAAACACATCTACAAAATGAGGTGTTTGGAGACACTGGCAATGCTGTTCTTGAGACAGTGAGTATAATATAATAGGCCAACTGCCAACATATGACATGTTGACGAGCTAAGCTTGCACAAATTAATGGGTGTGAAGTCACTACCATGGAAAGGTGGAAAGAGTGGTAGATCCTTCTTTGACTTTATAAGCTATTGTTAAGTCATTTTGTATAGACCTTAAGAAGTTGTTGTTAAGTCATATTGTATAGGCCAAGGTCTAGCAATCAGCACCTCATAGGTGTATGATTCAATGGGAATGCATATGATGGAAAAAAAAAAAAAAAAAAGAATAGGAAGAAGAAAAAGGAAAGCTTGTGGAAAAGGGTTTTTTTTTTTTTTTTAAAGAAAGAAGAAGATGAAGAAGAAAAAAAAGATATAAGTATATCAACAACACAACCTTCAGCTAACATCAACATTATACCATTTTTTGGAAAAGAGAAAAACTTATGTGTAGTTCGGCACCTCAAACTTATAAGGTATTTGCATTTGAATTTAAATTAAATTTGAGTCTAAATTAAATATGTCTAGTTCAAATAACTTTTATACCCCTGTTTACTTTTTGTTTAGAGCCGTAAATTTTCAGGGTATTTTAGACATTATAGGGGGGTAACTAAAACCTTCCCAATCGTCTTAATATATAGAGAAGAGATAATAATAAAATGTCAAGAGAGGTATTGTTGAATCATTAATTATTTTAGTGTCATTAAGACCTTCCCTCTCCCTGTGCGTGTGTGTTAAAATACTTTGTATTTGTTTGGATTGCGCTGAATGTGTCCACGTTCAGCGTTTTCCTTCTTCTTTTTCTTTTTTCTTTTTTTCCCTACTGCGTGTATCAGCTTTTGGGGACAAGTCACTGTGCACGCACTGTGCAAGCACTATTCAACAACAGTTTCATTAAAAATTGGTCTCACGGTACTATTTACACATTTAAAAATTAGTTTACTACATTGTTTTTAGTTTTCAGTTTTCAGCAATAAGTTCTATCCAAACAGACCCTTAATATTCTAAAAAACACTATTGTAGTGTCATAATTTTTCATTAAGATGAGAGATTTAAATATGCAAAGCCCACTTTATGAATGTTTTGGGGTTGGAACAATTAGAGAAAGAGAGACAATGAGAAAGAGAAAGAGAAAGAATATAATGAAATTTAATAAAAACAAATGGCATGTTCATAGCTTCTTGATTGGATTTTGAATGATTGCCTTCCTTTGAATGCCCTTTCCAAGCTCTCGCCTCTCTTAAACATGTCCATACGCTTTCTCTAATGTGGTAAATGTATGTTATTAGGATGTTTGAAATTATTGGGAACATGGGAATAGATGTGCCAGATTGGATTTGTTTTTTAGAATTTGAAGGACAAAGAGAAAATATGATAAGGATGGAGAGACATGTAGAAAGAACTAACTATTTGCTATTGGAAATATAAAGTTAGTGGGAATGTGGAAGTAGATATATTCTGGAGAACAAAGGGGAAAAAATCTATATGTAACTTTTATTCTTAACTTGCTTTTCTTTTTAACAATGAGGAGAGTGTTTTATATTTTAAAATTTAACTCAAATTTAGGAGCTATTTTATTTTCAATAGCAAATAGAAAGTCCCCTGCCCATTTGAGTTATTACGAGCCGAAAAGTACACTAACATTTGAATTTGACAAAGAAACGTGGAAGAAGGAGAAACGTGAACGAAAAAAAAAAAAAAAAAAAAAAAAAAAAAAAAAAAACTATTGTTAAATTTATCTAAAATTTAAGAGTTTTAAAATTTGTAATTTTACATGTCTAACCTTATTATTTAAACTTTCTAAACAAGTGAATTTGAGGGTACCTTTGGGCATACACAAGAGTCCAAACAGAAGAAGTCCCTCAAATAGTAGTATAAATAATAATAAAAAACCATTTTATAAGTCGTATGATCTTAGTGAGTAAAACCTTATCAATTCTCATGTTTATGTTTAAATACTAAAAAACATATGTTCTTAGCAAAAAAAAAAATTAATACAAAAAACATATATACACTTATTTATATTTAGTTTCATGTTTACCTTCATGGTGCTTTATTTAATGTTTTCTTCCAAAAAATAACCATCCTTCATCAAAGATGCTATCACTATGCTCATCGCTTTGTCTTAAACTAGGAGCGTCATTTGAATTGTGACTATCACCATGTTACTTAGTCTTGCGTGGAGAATGTTTGATTAAATTTGGATTATTCTCTAAATGGAGGCACAAGATGCTGAATATTCTTCTTCCTTAATTTGAGGAGTGTGTGTTTCTTTTAGAGCTCGTGGATTCTATCAAATTCTATCCAAACATTTTCTATTTGCATCCATTCGTGTCAAGGAAATGAAAGAAAGAAAAAGAATGATAAATGGAGTTAACAATAAAATACATAAATAAAATGTGATATTCCCCACATCAGTTATTTTGATGAGTTGATTAATCATATGATTGGATATTTATATTTGTTATGGGCTCAATACCTCCACTAATGCTGTGGTAAACAAATATAGAGTAATTACTTTGTGTTCTTACAGTGTAATTCACAGTTCATAGTGTTTACATTGTACATTGTAAGAGCATGTAACATTATACATAAAACATAAATAAATTTTTTTATAAAAAAAAAAATCCAGAGATTTCTCCATGAACTTGAAACATGTTTGCATATCAAAACCACAAGACTTTTGGAATCTAAAGAGGAATGCACCTATTTTAATGAGAAATAAGAAATTAGACTTAAGCAACTTCTGCCTAACCTATCCATAAATAAGACCCCCACCAAGGTACCCACACAATCCAAATTAATCAAGAAAGATCATAAGGAGAGCTACTTATCCAATATTACCTAAAACAATCAAACATAAATGTATATGAAAGACAACATTATATAAAAGAACGAAACATTATGTGATTTGGCAATATTTAATATTTGCATTAATAACCTTCTATAATTTGAAAAACGAAAGAATATATTACATATTATCAAGATCTAAAATTATAATCTCTTCCTCCCATTTATCCTAGTAACCAATCAAAGGTCAAAATAATGAAATGTTTATATATATGTTTACGTTTATGTTTTATTCATATATACTCTTGATTCATAAGAAGACCAACCGATCAAGCACATCAAAAATATTGCCATTTTGTATAAGAGAGTATTCTAGTGGACATGTTTGATGTTACTACACTATTTTTGAATCCTAAAAACCAATTTGTTGACATATTTACAAAAGAATTATTAAGGGGTCATTTAGAGTTTGTGTTCCAAACTTGGATTACATGACTTATATGCTCTAAGTCGAGGGAGAGTGTTAGAGACATCGGAACAAGGTTGTCATGGGTTATAAAATTGTGTTGTGTGGGCGGTGTTGCGGTATCCCTCTAAAAAGGGTGAAAATGATTCTGGGAAATTTCTAAGAGGCCAAGCATCCAAATTTAAAATATCTATTGTTTTATTGAAATCAAACCTTCCTTTTATAATGATAGAGAGTAAGAGGGCTAAAATCCAAGCTTTTATGGCACCTTACTATTAAGATTATGAATTCTATTTCCTTTTTTCCAACATTGACTTCATTCAAGGATACTATAATTAAGATTCTTTCAGCATGTACATTTTGTTTATTTGATTTGCAAGTGTATAACTTAATTTAAACTTAATAGTTATCAATAAAATTTATAGTTTTTTTTTAGGATAATAAAATTAATACTTAACTCAGTTAACTGTTTTATATTGATCCTCCTGCCAAAACTTAGTAGTTATCAATAAAATTGGAGGGGACCTTGCTCTCACCCTTTATTAATGCTTGCTTGTTGTTAGAGCGTGGTTCTGAGACATACCAGCTGCCTTTATCACTTTCTACGTTGATGCAAGTAATGGACTTCACTCCCTTTTTTTATAGGTAAGAACTTTATTCCACAAACAAGCTATAAACAAAGGCGGTAGCCTCAGTAACATCCCAAAGCCATCAAACCCACATTACCGAAGCCAATGAGAAAGAAAAAACAACACTAACAAAATTCACCAATGCAAAAACCCAACCCTACACTTCACTTAAAACAAGTTATGTAGGCAATATACTGGATTGGAAAGCCCAAATTTCACATAATTGTTACATTCCCTAAAATCTCTATTTTGTTAGATCTTTTTAACCCAGTCATAATCTAGACAAATTGAAATTTTAAAACTTAGATTAGGACCCAAAAACTGCCAAAGCACAAAGCCCTAATGTATGTATGAAACCCTAAACCTAAAATATAAAATCTTTAATTAGTTGTTAACCATTTACTATTCTGATCTAATGTTGTTTAAAATATTTAATTTTTGTATTGGATTTCACAATTTATTGATCAATTGAAAGAAAATACGACTAGAACATAAAAACCCTCAAATCAAGCCCTAAACGTAACCCTAACTTTAGTTTTTATCCTATATCCAATAATAATAAAAGAAAAAGATATAAGTAAGAATGACCCTCTAGTCAAGAAACAACATACTTGATTACTTATTAGGGAGCTTTGATTGAATTAAATATGCAACGGAACTGAACTTGGGCTAAAAATGTTGAACTTTTCGGATTTCCAACGAAGTTTTTTAATTCCCGTGGTGGTACCAACACTCTTGAGGATGGGAATTAATAAGTTGTTTTGAGTACAATGGAGGACGAATAACCCTTTTTGGCTCTTATTGTTGTGGAGTATAAACTATGGAGAGTGATTAAAGTTATTTAGCGGATTAAAACAGTTTTTGAATTTTATCGTGTAACATTCTGGACATGTTTATTTGTCATTACTGTCATTAAGTAAGGAATTTATGCTATTGAATTTTTTTACTCTTTTTTGTTGTCTGGACTCTGGATGTATCACGTAAAATTCGGGTTAGAAATATAATTGTTAACCTTATGTATGTTGTATTATTTACTACATGCACTTGTCATAATCACTATTTAGCATTCAGTAATATTACGTGTGAGTCGCAAGTATTATTTGATTGCAAAGAATAGAATATTGAAGTATGTTCTATTATTTATTACTTTCATAGTTGAATTATGTTAAATTACTGTTTGTCAAAAAAGTTTAAACTATTGAGATATGGTAAATTTTACTTTTTAATCGGTGAGGCTCAACTCATGAGAATTTAAATGAGAGTTGAGAGTGGAGAAGACATAGATCAAACTCAGGACCTCATATTCTGATACCATGTTAAATTATCAATTGTCTTAAAAGCTTAAACTATTAGAATATGGTAATTTTAATCATTTAACCACATATTTCTAACAAATTATGATGTGATGGAAGAAGTAACATTGTTTATATCTTCTGTGAGATGTACTTCCGGCCATCATCAAACATGGAAGCATTGATTGAGGCGTTCTTCGAATTGGTCGAGGAGAAAGAAGCTGCTTCCAACGCAAAGGGCAGAAATGGTTCAACTCTTAAGAACACAGAGAACACTACTGCAAGATGGTTGGAGGATCTATTGGAATATTGCACTAATTATATATTTCTTCCCTTACTTTTATAGCTTGACAAATTTATTGGTACAAATTAATCTCTGTTGTACTGTCACTGGTCTGTGTTCTGTTTCTTCGTGTCCAGGTTGGGAGAATACGTTTGTTTTCTTTTGGATCATAAACCCTAGCCGCTTGAGGTGCACGTGACATATTAAGTTGTGTATTTTCACTTAAGTTGTCACGTGCATCAGGGTTCTTGAAAGACTTCTTGGCCGAACCAAACTCCTTAGCCAAGCCTATCTCTTCATCAATATCCTTCAATGTTGTTTCAAACTCATTACGAGACTTTAACTCCTCAATTATCACCGTATCTGTTTGATTTTGGATTATCGTTTCAACCCAATTTACTCCACCAAAAGCGCTACGCATTGATGGAGAGTTATTCTCGGCTTCACTGCTAATCGTTTCATTTTGTGGTTGCTCCTACACGTTTTCTCTCCCTGAGCCTGAGTGCTGGCTTGAATTCCGGTCTACCGTATTTTCAGCATTCATCTTCTTCTTCGCCGCATAGAAACCAGGGACTATGATCACATTCTTCCTTGAAGCAACGAATGGAGGTGCTCGCAAGTTAGGTCCAGACTCATGTTGTTTAGGTGTAAGGGTTCCTTCACTTTCAATCCAAAGCTCGTAGTCTCTGTCATCATGTGTAAGTCAACCAAACCAATAACAAATATTGGGCAACCGCTCGTACTTGAAGAAACCCGCACTTGTTTCCCATCACCTAGAGAGATTAATCTACCACGGCATAGGGGCAAGGACAGATCAATGGATACTTGAACATGTATAAAGTGACCACCATCAAAGAGTTTTGGGTCAGCTGGCGTGAAAACCTTCCCCATGACACTACAAATTTTCTTTGCCACTTCAATAGTCATGTATTTGATTGGGATTCCATGCATTTGTACCCAGTGAATGGTTCTGTCAAATTTAATATCTTGTAGTGGAGACTCGTTTTCTAGCGATGCACGACCACTAGGTGTTTGTCAAAACTCCATGGCTTGCCTTCCAAAATCCTATCAGCATCCTCCTTATTATTAAAAGTGAACAAAATTTTATGGTCACCAAAATTCTGAATCTTAAAACCATTCCTAGCACTCCATAACGGGTTAAAAGTTCTGGCTATGACATCAATATTGCTAGCTCACTTAGTTAAAAACTTCATAGCAATGGAGAAATCTACGACTCTATCATCATTAAGCAGACAACAACCAGGTCCTTCTCTGTCAAAGAGCATAAGCTGGTTCCATGATTGAGCCAGATCATCCATACTATCACTCCCTCAAACTATTTCCTAAATCCCCTAAGAGGAAAACCCAGCAAGCCTAGGAATAACCGTGTTACTCCAAGGATACTAAAGCACCTTCATAGAAGGGACAACCAATTCTACTGTGCAAGAGAAATTGGAGAGAGAATTCTAAATCCTAAGCACAGAGAAACGTTATATCTTTATAAATATAGCAAGTTTGAATGCTAATATAGACTAATTGTAATGTGAATAAGTTAATAAATGCTTTCTCAAAACAAAAAAAAAACAAAAAAAAAAAAGTTAACATATGAAATGTTCAACATTAACAATATTTTAGAAAAAAGGGGAAAAATTATACCTAATGTGACAACATTGTAGTTTTTGTTATTTAGTGGTGTAATTCTCCTCAACTCATAAATTTATTTTAGAAATTTAGATAAATTTAGGTTTGCTTGATTTTTATGTGAACAAAATTAATTAAACTTTTACATGTAACACTAAACTATAAAATTATATTATTAAAAAACTATAAATATATCAACTTGTAATTAATTATTTACAAATTTTTATTGAATTTGTAGAAGGCATATCATTTCAAGAGTATCTAGAGTCATAGTCCTTATATTGTAACTTGTAAGGGAAGATTCTTAAAGAAGTGTACCTTTATAGTGACTTACCCTTAGCATATATTTTCTTAAACCTAAACCTAAACATGTTGTTAAACATAAACTTTTTTATGAATATAATTTTTTACATTCATTCGATGTAAAAGTTCTTAGAAAAGAAAAAACAAAATAAAAGAGGATAAGAGGATACATATTTTCTATGATTCCAACATTTAAGTAAAACCAAATAAAAAAATCAAAGCAACATTATTATGATGTTAGTGTTTCAAAATTTATATTTTATTTGCTTAAGTACCAATGGGTTTATGTGCAATTAACTGTTATGTTTTTTTTATATAAATATTCATATAGTTTTGGGTTTAAGTGGATAATTACCATGTGTATTACAAATTTACAACTCATATCTTAGGCATCATCTGCCGCAAGAACATCTTGTAGGATCTTTTTGACGACTTTCTTTGAAGCATGTTATCACCCAAATAAAACATAATATGAATGACAGGATGAATAAAATAAAATAAAAAACAGTATTAAAACATTTTTTTTCCAAGGCATTTTGACTCGTAACTCAATTGTTGGTTGATAAAAATAGTTTCATTAAGTAATATTTTATTCATAAATGTATCCTTTACACTATAGAGACCAACTATTGCTGAATTTCGTGTTAATATTTAACAACATACTGACTTGTAAACTACCAATAAATAACCCACTTGTAACAGAAATGCAACCCCAACCTTGTCTTAGGAAAATTCCCTGCCATTTATTTTAGCAAAACCTACGTAATTAAACATTAAAAATATAATCAAATTAGAATTCCAATTGAATTCCAATTGGAGATCCTATTTTAATTTTTTTAATTTTTTTACTAGGTGAATTATGGATTTAAATTAATGTCAAATTTTATGCCGTGTGTTCACTTTTATTTATGTGACAAGTGAATTAATAGGTACAAAAACTAAAGATCCTAACTCCAGTTAAATTCTAAATCATATATATAAACCATGAAATATTTATAAAATGTTTGGTTTAAAAAGTTATAAACTAATACTTTGTATAGTTTTCAACATTTTCTAAAAAAATAGTTTGATTAAGTAATTTCTTTTATTCATAAATGTATCCTTTACACGATAGAGGCCAACTATTGCTGAATTTCGTGTTAACATATTATATTGTTGAATAAATGCAATTACAATGTATAAGTGAAAGCAATCAGCAACGAAGCTATAGAAAAAAAAAAAAAAAAAAAAAAAAAAAAAAAAAAAAAAAAAAAAAAAAAAAAAAAAAAAAAAAAAAAAAAAAGAAAAAAAAAAAAGATAGTGGAATGCATAAGATAGTGCGGGTATCTAATTTGAAAAACCTAACATGACAGTGTTCTATTCAAAGGTGCAAATAGAAGTTTTTATCAAATTTACTCTCATGAAAATGATCATTTGGATAATTTAGGTTTGTTTGAATTTTTGTGAACAAAATAAATACGAAACTATAAAATTAGATTATTAAAAAATTATAAAAACATTAGTATACAATGATTTATTTGCAAAACTTTAATTAATTTGTGCAAGGCATGTATTTTCAAGAGATAGTCTTAACTGAGTGTACCTTTAGAGTGACTTATCCTCTTTATACATTTTTCTATACTTAAACATAAACATATTGTTAAACATAACTTTATGTAATAAATTAAATAATTTTTGTCAGTCATTCCATGTGTGCTTTGTTTTTATAAAAAAATATATAGAGACTTTTATAGCCATAATCGAAAATTGAGCAACAAAATATATTTTGAAATCTAGTGTGTAATAAAAAACTACTAAGAAACCAAAAACCAAAATAAAATGGAATAAGAGTGTACATATATTTTTAGATTCCAACGTGTAAGTGAAAAAAAAAATCAAAGAAGCATGATTATGATGTTAGAGTTTAAAAATTTATAATTTATTTATGCCAATGAAATAAAAATTGGTGCTTGTGATTTTTCATTAATTATATATGAAAGATATAATTAGTATTGTGTGGCCACGTGCACTGAGTACTTTATTGGGATATTGTCCGCGCCCAAGGATGGGAGAACGCCCGAGGATAGTTAATTGATCCATACGGACTCAAAATAATGGGCCGAGGAAAAAGGAAGGAGTCAAGTTAACTAAAGATAAACCTTAAATATTCTTCTTCTTTTTTTCTTTTTTCTTTTTTTACCTTTACACACACACACACGCATACACACATATATAATGTGAATCTTTACACATACTTTTAAAAAACTTTACATATTCCATTTTTTTGAATGCGTAAAATTATAAACCACTACTCCATAATGATAGTGGCTAATTAATTTTATATATATTTTTTAGTGATCTCATTTGCAACGCTTCTTACCATTATTGTATATATATTAACTGATGATTTGCATAACAAGGACATTAAATGAGAGGTAGCATTGTTCATTAGATTTTCAAAAGTAATAGTGTAAAAAAATTATATATATATATATATATATATATATATATATATATATATTAAAAATAAGGTTAAATGAAAGGTCAAAAAAGAAATTTCAAAATTTTCTAACTTTATTTCTTATGTAATTTCTACTACTACCAAAGAACAACTTTCTTTTTCTTTTTCTTTTTTGTTATGATTAATATGGTTTCCATAGTTAGAGTTTGATTAGTTTTAAATTTAAATTTAGTACTATGATTGTATTTAATTATTGATTTAATTATTTAAGTGAATTTAACGGTTTATTTTACTACACTATAAAGTTTTTAATATTCTCCACATGATAATCTCTATTTTATTTTTTACTTATCCTTACAGCCTCTTTGTTTTCCAATCAACAATTACTAACTGACGCTTGATTTTTTTTCTTTATCTACTCTTTATTACTTTGTATTTTTTTTCTTTACCATCTCTCTCTCTCTCCATTGGCAACCTATCATTATCAAAATTTGATGATGATTCTATGACATTAAATATGCATTATCAGTTTTTTATTTAGTGTTTCTAACTTGATTTGTTTTGTATTTCATTTTTCCTTTGATGCATTGGGTGTGAGAATGAGTGTTTCCCTAGCATTAATTCACGTAATAACGATAATTTTATTTATTTAATTAGGAAAAATATTATATTTTCAATTTTTTAAAATTAAAAAGGAGAGGAAATATAAATAATTTAATGATATATATGGGGGATGTGGCTGAATTTAAATGTTGAATAAAATTATATGAGAAAAAAAAGTAAAAATAAAATATATATAACAGTAAACACTAACTTATCCAAATCATTCAATGTAATATAATAATAGTATATTCTTATATACTATCTTTAAATTTTTATAATGCAATATGATAACATTTAACAATCAAAGTGATAAAAAAAATAAAAATAAAAAATAACTTAAAACACAAAACTAAATTTCATCAACCAAAATAGAATTCTAAAGAATACAACACGTTATCAAGCTAAAATAAAGATACAAGAAAAACAAATCCACCAAAAAATTGAGGGAGAAAGAGTGGGAAATAACCCATTTTTTGTGAGAGAAAATAATGTAAAGAATAGAAGAGTGAATGACAAATTTATACTAAGAGAATGATAATAAAAAGAAACAAAATAAAGAAAGATAAAAGGAAAGAGGAAGAGTAATATCAAGGTAGAATGTTTAGGGGGATGAAAAGGTAAAGAGCATGAGAAAGGTTTGAAAAAGTGTAAATATTAAAAAAATTAGTACAATTTGATGAGCACAATTTTCTTTTATTTGAATTTAAGTAAAATATTACATTTTTTATTTTTTAAAACCAAAAGAGAGAGAAAATATCAATAATTTAATGGTAAGGAGGATGTGGTTGAATTTGAATATTGAATTAAATAAGATGAGAAGAAAAAAAATAAGAAAAATTAAAAGATATAACAATAAATACTAAATTATCCAAATTATGCTATGTAATGGAATACTATTATATTTTTATCTATCATCTTTAATTTTTTATAACGTAATTGGATAAAATTTAACGATCAAAGAGAAAATATAATAATAATAATAATAATAATAATAACTTAAAACACAAAACTAAATCGTATCAACCTAAATTAGAGTTCTAAAAAACAAAAAAAAAAAAAAAACAAAATTATCAACTTAAAGCGGAGATGCAATAAAAATAAAAATCCACCAAACATTGAGAGAGAGAGAAATGACTTTTTTTGTGAGAGATAACTATGCAAAGAATGGAAGAGAGAATAACAAATTTATAGTAAGAGGGAGTGAATAAGAAGAGATAAATAAAGAAAGATGAAGGAAAAGATGAATAGTGATATTAAAGTAGAGGGTAGTGGGAAGATGAAAAGGAAAGGAAAGAAGAAAGTGTAAATATTTTTTTAAAAAAAGTGAATGTCAAACAAAATTATAGGAAAATTGGAAATAAAAATGGTATATATATATGTTAAAACCAACAAAGATCAATATGTAAAGTTAATAATTTATTTATATATTTTTTGTTAAAAAAAAAAGAATAAAAATTATGTGACAAATGATGTGACAATGAGGTGACACAACAGGAGCTCAGCAGCAATAAATGCTACACTTTAACTTTTAGTAATATATAGAATATAGATTAATTAGGAAATGGTTACTTCATTCGATTGTAACACTTATATTGATTTGCTCCTCACAAATATTCTAAAAATTAAATAAGAGAATATGAATTTGTAAGGTTGAATTTATTCAACTATGTGTTGGCTTTATTTCGTGTCAAATTTACTTGTAATTCAGTAATTAGATACCATGCATTTAGGTGGGAATCATGTAAGGGTTGTATGTGAGAGAGTATGAAGAATTCAAGTGTGTGTGTGCATTCGAGATCATTCTCGCGACTGGAACTCCTAAGTGACTCGCAACTGATGACTCGCCAAAATGCCACACGTGTGAAGCATGAGAAAACTGAAGGGTCACGACAGTTGGAGCACTACATGACAAAAAGGACAGTCTGGCCAATTAGTTATTTCATAACTAGAACTCGCAACTTATCCCAGTCGCGAATGAGTCACCAGAACCCCCTATTTTGCAGAATAATGACTTTTTACATTTCTCACATACCCTACTATAAATATCTTTATACCCACGAAATGTAGAGAGTTTTCAGAGAGAATTTTGAGAGATAAACCCTAGAGAAAAACAAGATTGATTCATCCACAATCTTGGACATTTGAGAGATACGAAGGTTATTTGGTGCTTGGGAAGCAGTTCAGAGAAGACCAATTCATTTGGTTGATCCAATGGGCTTATTGTGAGATCCGAAAAGTTAGAGAAGACACAGTTAGGCTTAACTTTGTTGGAGCAAGAAGCTTGGAGAGCTTAGGTGCATTGGGTATATTAGGCTTGGAGAGTCTATTGCTATCCATGTATCTCAACTTTATTCTCTAGTGGATTATTTTACCGCTTGGAGGGTGGCGAAGAGTTTTTTTGTCGAGTTCTTTGGTTTTTTCTTCGATAATACGTGCCAATGTTATCTCTGTGTTTGCATCTCTCTAACCCTTACTCTTTGCCTTTAATTGTTGTTGTGTTGTGATTAATTATGGTTTAGAGTAGTTTGTTTATTTGGGTATTGCTTGTATTTATCATTCCACACATTTATTGTTTGAGTATAAACTTGTGTTAGTAATTTTGAAATTGGAGGTCTAAACATTCACTAGTGTTTTATGCACCAAGTGAACTTTCAAAATTCTTTCACTTAAAGCAAATTATAAGCTCCATTCGGCCAATGTTATGCATAGACAAGACAAGCAATAATAACAATGACAAGGACAATAGCAATGACAATACTCAAGTTAGCTCTTCTAAGCCTAAATACTAACTTCCAATAATAACAAAAATACTCAATCTAGATCCTTTTAGAGCATCCACAGCAGTGGAGCTAAAATTTTAGCAATTTAGCTATACAAAAAGTTACTTTATCTATTTTACCTATACACTTTACAAAACATGCTGCAGCAGTGCATCTATTTTAGCTTTTAACACAATAAAATAATATAAACATTACAATAAAATAATATTTCTATTACAATAAAATAATACAAACACAAAACAAAAAAACTCCACAAACCGATCCACCACCACTGCCAACCAACCAACATCACAGAAAAAAACCATCAGCACAAATCACACAAATCACAAATCACACCAACAAACCCACACAAATCACAAATCCAGCCATAGCCACGCCACGAAATCCGCGGCGTTCTTGAATCCGATGAAGGCGGTGCCGATGGAGATCGACGGTGAGATGGAGGACTGGGCGAGATGGGTCGGCGGCATGAGACAGTGACGTGGGCGATGAGAATGAGGATCGGCGGTGAAATGGAGGACTGGGAGAGATGGGTCGGCAATGAAGATCGACGATCCAGAAGCTATCGGCGGCGAAGCTCGACGATCCAGAAGTTATCGGCGGCGAGGCTCGACGATCCAGAAGTTATCGGCGGCGAGGCTCGACGATCCAGACCTTATCGGCGACGAAGCTCGACGGTCCAGACCTTATCAACGGCGTCGGCGTGGGTCTCAGCTGATCGGCGTGGGTCTCAGAGAGGGAAGAGAGAAGACGGCGTCGGCGGCGGAGTGACTGAAGAGAGAAGACGGCGTCGGCGTCGGCGGCGGTGGCGATGAGCTCAGAGAGGGACTATGAAGAGAAAGAGAAGGAGAGATTGAAATGGAGATGCTTTACGGAGGAGTGTATGAAGAGAAAGAGGTCTGCGTGAAATGAAAAAGGGAAATGAGTGACCGAATAAAATATTACTTTTTTTTTATAACTTTCAGCTACAGTGCTCATGTATTGATACATGAGCACTGTAGCGCAAAGCTAAAAATTTTTAACTTTGCCTCCACTGCTGCATGTGGGTTTTTGTGATTTGAGTGGAGCTAAAATAACAATATAGCTATTTAGCTCCATTGCTGTGAATGCTCTTAGCCTTAACACCAATGGTCTGTTACGTGACTACCCTAAGTCCCTAAACCATAGCTCATATGTTTATTATTAGGATTCTGCTTTCCTGTTATTTGTACAAAATTTATTGTACAGTTTTAACTTGCAATTTATTATTATTATTTCCCACACATTTGAATTTTCAAGTTTTCTGATGACAAGTATGGCTTTGGATCAAAAACATCTACAAAAGGAGATGTTTGGAGACACTAGCAATGTAGTTCTTGAGAGCGTGAATATAATAGGTCAACTGCCAACAGATGACATGTTGGCAAGCTAAGCTTGTACAAACGGGGTGAAAAGTCACTACCATGGAAGGGTGGAAACAGTGGTAGATCCTTCCTCAATTTAATAAGCTACTCTTAAGTCATTTTTTATTAGGTAGAGGTATGGCAATCAGCACCTCATAGGTGTATGATTTAAGGGGAATACATGTGGAAAAAGAAAAGGGAATGCATGTGGGAAAGTTTTTTTTTTTTTTTTTTTTTGAAGATATAATATATATATATATATATATATATATATATATATATATATATATAACAGAAACCTCTGAAACTCTCACAATTTTCCACCAAAACATAATATTTAAATAAAATTATCATTTTATTTAATTTTTTTATTTATTTAGTTCAAACTTAACTAGGAGTGAAACTCTATCTCTCTAATAAGTCCAACTTAAACTCAAACTCATCATTATCATTTTTTAAAAAATAAAATTATTTTTGTTTAATCAAAACTTAATAAGGAGTGAAACTCTATTTTTCTAACAAGTCCAACTCAAACTCAAACTCAAACTTTGATAATCTATATAAAAACAAAAATTATGATAGGACTAAAAAAAAAAAAGCCTAACGTTGAAGAAAAAAAAAAAGAGGGTTTGGTTTTTGGGTTGAAATTTCTACTATATATATATAACCAAAACATCTGAAACTCTCACAATTTTTCACATTTGCACAATATTTAAATAAAATTGTACGATTTTAGACCCCTTAAAACACAAGTTGTTTAACCAAGTTATTTAGCCAAGTGATTAACTTAAATAAATTACTCAAATCTAGGTTAACACAAGTAAATCATATCATGCAAAGCAGTGCGAAAAAGTAAATAACACATGATATAATAACCCAGGAAAACCAAATCAGTAAAAAATCTGGGGAGAATTTAACCTAGCTATCATCAAGGTAAAACAAGATCTACTATGAAAGAATTAAAGTTTAACAATAACGACTTAGACCACTAACATCCTATTACTATCTTGAGAAGAAAACTTACTACCACAACCACGTGACAGCTCCGAGTCCACTGACTACTTCTTTCTCAGATCCACAGCATCCACAAGTATACCACATGTATTTCTTTAAGCTCTTTATGCAGCAACTGAAACGATCATCAAGCTCTCGACATCAATCTTGATCTTGATAACCCTAAATATGTATAAAGGCAAACACTTCTAGATCTCACAAGAAATTCACACACATAGCATAAACCACAACATAAAAACGTGGCTAAGGTTTTTTCTTTTATACTTAAGGCAAAACATAAAACCCTACATGTCATATAAGCTTGGGCTAAGTTAGAAAATTCTACAAAAAAAAAAAAAACAATCTGCACGAGCTTCGATCGATCGAGTCTAATTTTCGATCGATCGAGCCTTGCAGAAAGTGAATAGTAATTTTTTGCAATTACTCAATTCTAACTTTCCAATAAACATACTTTGAGCAACGCCTAAATCTAGACTCTACATTTTAATCATGGTTTGCCAACATATACACATTGAAGTTTTAAAACATTTAGATCATATATCCTTAGAACCTAAAAAAAATTATTATTTTATTTAAGCAAAATTATTTTTATTTAGTTCAAACTTAATAATGAGTGAAACTCTATCTCATCATTATCATTTTTTTAAATAAAATTATTTTTGTTTAATTAAAATTTAACAATGAGTGAAACTCTGTCTCTCTAACAAGCCTAACTGAAGCACAAACTCAAACGTTGATAATCTATATAAAAACAAAAATTATGATAGGACTAAAAAAAAAAAAAAAACTAACATTGAAAAAAAAAAAGGTGTGGTTTTTTTGTTGAAATTTCTACTAATTATTTTTTTAATATTGTACATGACAAATAAAGCATCTCTATTTTTTTGGAGAAAAATCAAAGATGCAACCTATGTCTTCCAACCTAGGGAACAATAAATTTTTATTTAGTATGTTATATATAAATTTGTTGAATTTACTTTGGTTTTGAAGCAAAATTTGGGGATTCTATAAATTTTGAAGTTTTAAGTCTTGGGGGTTTCTTGGTGTTTGTGTCTCAATAAGTTGATCTTAATTCTTCACCTTAAATGTTTTTTATTTAGGTTCATGTAATTTTTTGTTTTCTTATTAAAAACTATGATTTGTTGTTGATTAATTATTTGTTTGGATTCAACATAAAAGATAATGGAATAAGGTATTATAATTTTGATATTATTTCATGTTTTGACTCGTCTATATTGTTATTACTACGAGAAAGTCATATTGCTACTCAATTTTGAAACTTGATGTGTCTTACTCATATCATGGTCTTTATTTATATATTTGCAGTTTATATTAGTTTTGAGTGTATGTATATATAACTATTGGGAGTTTTGCTCTACTAATTTAAGAACTGTAAATTATTTTGTAGGTTTCATTGACTATGTACTTGCAACTCAATAACACTCAGTATTAGACAACACTTCTAAACTATGGAAAAATATAAAAGTTAAATATTTCTTCATTTTTTTGATAAAAAAAAAATACTAACTAGCAAAATGTCTATTTACTCATTGTTGGATTTTTTTTTCAAAGTCAATAGTTTTTCCGTGCATCACACAGGTTAGCAACTAGTTACATCACATTTTTAGACCCTTGTAAAACTAGATTGTTTAACCTAATTAATTAACCAAGTGAATACTTAGGTTTATTATTCAGATCTAGGTTAAAGCAAAACAATCATATCATGCAAAGCAACGGAAATATAAAAAACACAATGATATGATGACCCAGGAAAACCAAACTGGTAAAAAACCTGGGGAGGATTTAACCTAACTATCCTCAAGGTAAAACAGCAAATCCACTATGAAAGAATTGAAGTTTGTACAATAGCGACTTAGACCACTAATATCCTATTGCTACCTCGAGTAGAAAACTTGCTACCTCGAGTGGAAAACTTACTACCACGACCCCATGATAGCTCCAAATCCACGGATTACTTCTTTCTTTGATCTTCGCAAAACACAAACACCCACATTTGTGACTTTGAGATCCCACTCAAAGGTTTAGCAACACAAACTCTCCTGTTTGTGACTCCAAGACCACCCTTGAAGGTTTCGATCATCAACACCTTTGATGACTAGAGAAGACAGCATCTTCTACAACATCGGATCTTGAGATTCTTCAAGTAATAACATCGGTAGAAGATATGAGAGAGCTTTTTAGGAACAAAACCCTAAATACAAAAGAGGCACACTCTTCTCTCTCTGAAAAACCTTATAAAAACGTGCTTAGAGTTTCCTTTATATACTAAGAGAAGTAGATCAGAAACCCTAATCCTTAATAGGCTTGAACTAATGTTTAGGCTTAATTAAAATTCTGCAGATACGACTTTCGATCAATCGAGCCTCTTATTTAATCAGTCGAACCAAGCAAATTCTAAAATCTTCTCTCTGCAGCTTGTATGTTCTTGTGTGTTCATGATTTGCTAATTGTTCTGAACTTTTAGAACCTAACAGGATTCAACATAAAAGATAATGGAATAAGGTATTATAATTTTGATATTATTTCATGTTTTGACTTGTTTATATTGTTATTACTACGAGAAAGTCATATTGCTACTCAAATTTAAAACTTGGTATGTTTTCCTCATATCATGGTCATTGTTTATATATTTGCAATTTATATTAGTTTTGAGTGTATGTATATATAACTATTAGGAGTTTTGCTCTACTAATTTAAGAACTGTAAACTATTTTGTAGATTTCATTAAATATGCACTTGCAACTCAATAAAGCTCAGTATTAGACAACACTTCTAAACTATGGAAAATTATAAAAGTTAAATATTTATTCATTTAAAAAAACAATACTAACTAGCAAAATGTCTATTTACTCATTGTTGGTTTTTTTTTTTTAAGAGTCAATAGTTTTTCCGTGCATCACACAGGTTAGCGACTAGTTACATCAAGAACTCAACTTTCAGCTAACATCAACATTGTACCAGTTTACAAAAAAGAAGAAAATCTTTAAAAAGAAATTGTTCTTTATTTTGCTTTCAAGGAAAGAAGAGGAACTTCTTCACTCATCACTTCTTGATGGGAAGACCATGATTTCATTCTTATGTATGATAGTCTTTTTCATTGAGAACCATGCATTGAATAAAAGAAAAATTATTTCAATTCTTCAACATTTCAAATTAAACATTCCAATCTAAATTTGATATACCATTAATATATTACTGTTCACAACCTTGTGTGGAGGTGCAATATAGTCTGATTTGACCTATGACAGGTCCTGAAACAGTGTCATACTCTCATTAGATAGCTTCCAAACAAATACAATACAAGTCTGCAATTGGCCATTTGGCCCATCTTATCCTTAAACCCATGCCACTACAACATAATATCACAGTTATTATTTAAAAGGCACCTTCAATTTACCGTCTAGTTATTGAGATGGAACTAGCAGGTATAATTGTTAGAAGGCTAAGCCTACCCAAATAGGGGAAGATTCAATACCATATAAGGGTGGAGGTTAGGAATTCAACACCTCATGGGTGCAGAATTTGTGGGATATATTAAGAATTATTCTATAGTAGCCACGGGAAGGGGGAAGAATAAATGTAGAGAAGGTATTAGAGGTGTAACTACTTGATGAAGATAACCTTAACATCAATATTGTACCAATGGATTTGGTTTTAGAGGAAACGAACGAACTTTAATCATCATCATCATCATCGTTAGTATCATTATTCTGAATTTAATTTCTTTTGTTTTTCTTAAGACCAAAAAGGAATAAACCTCAATAGGTGAAAATAGTTTCTACAGAAGAGAAACAGCAATATATATTGTTAAACTGAGAGCATCTATTATCTATTGGCTGAATTATTGTTCACAACCTTCTATGGAGGCAGAATAGATCCTACTTTTCTCCTATGTCAAGTCTAGAATTAAAATGTATTTCCATGTGAAATACTACTCTTAAATAGGTTCATATTGATCCCAAGTGCCATGCTTTTACCACATATTGCCTCAGTTTTTTGTTTGTCTATTTTTTCCTCTCTCTTTTTTCTGACTTCTTTTTTGTTGACTTTTAAATATGTACTATCACAGTTCAATGCCATGAAAGGAGTAGATAATGTTGGAAGAAAGTAGTTTCTAAAAATTTATCTAATTAGGCATGCAACATGTGAGTGATGGCTGCAAATGCTTGGTTTAGAAACAGATCACCCTGTTGTTTATTATCACTCTTTATGTAGAACTGAATCCTGTTTTAGTTTAATAAAATTAATAATAAAAAATCAGTAACTAATCCAAAAAAGAGATCTGCATAAGAAATTTTCAGCAGAGTTTTAACATAGAATGCCAAGTTTTTTAAAGGAGGATTTGATAGGAATTTGATAAGGATTATAAAAGCGCCAAGTTTTCCTGATTTTTAGGCTCTTATTCTTACCTATATGGTTACTGGGGTTTCGGATAGCCAACTTTATATGCACTAGGGACAGATTTGGTTTTAAGTTCTTCAGATTCTAGTCTTATCTTGTGGGTAAGAATTTCAAGGACATAGTTGAAGGGTAGGTTTATCTTCATCAGCAAGTCCAAGTTAGAGACATACACTGTGATATGAAGTCCAGAAATGTTATCCTCGGCAATGACATGACAGCTTTAGTTTCTTATTTTGAGAT
Source organism: Castanea mollissima (assembly GCA_014183005.1). NCBI lineage: Eukaryota > Viridiplantae > Streptophyta > Magnoliopsida > Fagales > Fagaceae > Castanea > Castanea mollissima. The sequence goes on from JACAVU010000002.1 coordinate 66,924,202, forward strand.
TGCAAGGTTAGTTATGACAGCCGGAGATAGAAATGTTGCAGCTCTTGAGAACACAGGAAACTCTAGTGCAATATGTTAGGTGGATTTATTGGATACATTACAGATTGGACTAAGTACAAGTTTCTCCCTTACCTTTGCATATGGATAAATTTGATGGTGCAAGAAGAATTCTTTGAGACAACATTTTAATGTATAATATTAGGAGATGGTTACTTTCTTTGATTGTAGCACACATATATTGATGCGTTCCTCACAATAATTTAAAAAATTAAATAAGGGCATATTGCTTCATGTATTCAAAATTTTGAAGTCATTTGCATAATTAATGCATATTAAAAAGCTCCATTCAGCCAATGTCATGCATACACAAGACAAACAACAATAACAATCACAAGCATAATAATATTGACAATCCTTAAGCTAGTTCTTCCAAGCCTTAATACCGTATATATGAACCGTATATGCCATCAATCCATTACCGTTGACAACCTATAATTAAAGCTTATACCTTTCTAGTGCAGACACAAGGTTAGGATTATCGAATCGTTCCCGAAGTCAAGTTACAGGTCAAAAAGTCATAGTCCTCAAAGAAGGTAACTTTCATTTTCTTTTCAATCTCTTTTTAGAACACTTCTCCATGCTTACTTGCAAGAATTTCAACTGAGATTCATTCTTAATATGGTTTAGATCTTGATATTGTAGTGTGGCCATGTAATCTTTTATACACAGCATATTTTAGCAAAAGCTGGGTTCTGATCATGGAAGGGAAAAAAACACTGACATTGGTATATAGACTAATTTAGTCTTTGGAGATGCATGGTATTATGAAGATTGATGCAAAATGATCTTTTCAGAAACAAGTGTTGATTGCAATATTATCATACATGTAAAAACAGTTGGTGCTGTACCAATTATCTTTCTTTTCTTTCTCTTTCCCCTAGCTTAGCTGTCCCAGTTATCTTTCTTTTCTTTTTCTCTTTCCCCTAGCTTGTTTTCCTTTTTTCTATCAGATATGTCTCAGTTTCAATATCAAGAAAGCATGGATTATATTGGAAGAAAAAAGTTACTGAAGTTTTTTCTAATTAGGCAGCTTCAGACTGATTGCCGCAATTGCCTAGTTTAGACTCTCTCTTGTGGTTTTTTGTTTTCTTTTCCTAAATTTATTTGGGAGCTCCTAATTTATCAACACAGCAACTCACAGCAGAGGTCTTAATTGTTAAATCATCCATGACAGCATATACAATTTGCAGTTGTTGGAATTGTTGCTATCCAAAATTAGGTATAAATATAATTAACTAAATATACAAATCTTCTTTGCTAAAGCAATAAGGAGTAAATAAAAAATAAAAAAAATAAAAACACCACAAAAAAATAAATAAATAAAATAAAGACATACATAGTTAAGGGAAACAAATCCAACTTGGAAAATTGAATGCTGCTGTGAATAACTACAATTGAATGCACTTACTATCTATAGCATATAAGGACTATTCTACTCTAAATCTATCAAAATCTGTAAATATATATGATTAAGCTCCAACTGGTACAAATGAAGCAGGAAACTTCAAATTAGCCCGTGTTGCTGCCTTAAATTTATGGTCACCAAATGCAACCCGTTTCCTTTTCTGACGTACAACAGACGCTTCATCATCTAAAATCACAATGAATCCTACTCCAAAATCTTCATCATCCTCTGAACATGAACAAGCGATCAAATCATCATCATCCGAAACTGAAGAACAACTAAGCTGAAAATCATCCTCAGTCCAAGTAGAACTAGGAACAACAGCCAGAAAGGGATGATCCATCAACATCTCAGCCGTGAACCTGAACATGGGATTCCTCACAAGACAAACCTTCAAGAAATCCCTCACCTCGCTCAAAATTCCACTTAGAATTTTAGGAATCCGTGTTCATTGCCTATAAGTCGCAAAAGCTCCTCTGTATCCAACTCTTCCTCTTTATCCCAGATTTCCAAATAAGCATTTCACACCCCACACACCCTAAAGCCCAAGTATCAGATTTAGGGTCTTGCACATTCTCTATCATAGATTCAGGCGCCATACACAATGCCGTGCCTTTCAAGTAATCCAACCTCCCCTTCTTTCTCTGCCCTGATCTCTTAGCCAACCCTAAAAATCCTGTCTTTGCCACAAAACCTTCATTGGTACTACTCACAAGCAACATGCTCTCAGACTTTAAATCATAGTGCACATAACCACAATCATATATTCCATATGTATTTTGCAGTAGAATAATATTTAATCAAAGAGAATATAATAGATAATAACTTAAAACACAAAACAAAATTGCATCAACCCAAAGTAGAATTTTATTTAACACAAAAATTCATCAACCTAAACAATTGATGCAATAAAAAAAAAATCAAACAAAAAATGAAAAAACAAATTGAGAGAGAGAGAGAGAGAGAGAGAGAGAGAGAGAGAAGTAACAGTTTTTGTGTGAGAAAACTATACATCGAATGAAAAAGAAAATATCAAATTTATAGTAAGATGTTAAGAATAAGAAAAGTCAAAATAAAGGAAGATAAAAAAAAGTAGAGAAAGAATGATATTAAGGTAGAAAGTAGCGGGGAGATAAAAAGGTAAAAGAGAGGGAGAGTTTTGGAAAATTAATAATAAAAATAATGATTAAAAGATATTTTAAATTTTAAATTTTAAATAAAGAATTTTTTAAGTCACCTTAAATGATAAAATGTTATAAAAAAAAAATAAGAAAAATTGGAAAGAAAAAAATGATGACGTGACTGTTGATATGACACAACATAAGCGTAACAATATTAAATGTTACACTTCAGCTTTTAGTAATAAATATATAGATTATTATATATTGTTTGCATAAATTAACTATTCTCCTATAAATCAAGTGAAATAAATCCAATAATCAATTATTTAATAATACATCCGTTCACTTTTTAGTCAATCTCTAATGCATAGTAATCAGTTTGATGAGTTATATTCTTTTTTTGATAAAACAAAGTCAACCATCTCAACCATTGGCTTACAACAAACCATGTTAGGAACAAACAAACAACCACTATAATTAGCCAACTATAAAAATAAAAATTTATATTCAATCAAAAAAATAATGATCCCTCTTTTAACATATGTATTAAAAATATAAGTTGTATCCCAAACTTATGGAAAGCAGTCTTTAAAAAATCGTCCAATTTTCGGTCACCCCTCAAATTTTGATACCAATTGTATTGGAGCACTCTCCATGATATGGGGAGTGATATACATGAAGGGAGAAAAAAGAGCGTGGAGGAAGAACCTCAACCTACTATAGGTTGATGGATGTAAATGATAACTGGATGATAAAATTTAGGTTTGGATTTTTAATTTGAAATGATGAAGAGTTTAAATCATTTTTATTTTATTTTATGCATGTTTCTCAATGAAAAATATTATCATACACAAGAATGAAATCAGGGCCTTCCCGTCATTAAGTGATTGGTGTGAGTGAAGAAGTTCCTCTTCTTTCCTTGAAAGAAAAATAGATGGCTGTTCTTTTTTAGCGTAGCAAGGAAAAAGGTAGAAAATAATTTCTTTTTGAAGGTTCTCCTCTATTCCCAAAAAACCAGGTGTATTAGTACAATGTCAATGTTAGTTAAAGGTTATGTTCTCGATGTAATTATAACTTTATCTTTATCTTCTTTTTCTTTTTCTAAACCTTTTCTACATGCAATTTTCTTCCCACATGTACTCCCCTCAAATCATACACACCTATGAGGTGCTGATTTCTAGACCTCTACCTATACAAGGTCACTTAACATTAAATTATTAAATCGAAGAAGGATCTACCATACTTTTCCACCCTTCCATGGCAGTGGCTTAGCCGGCCATCATTTCATCTATTGGCTTATTATACCTCGGGTATTCACATAACAGACCCTTTGCATTAAGGCTAAGAAGATCTAGATTGTGTATTGTCGTTATTATTGGCAGTTAGTATTTAGGTTTAGAAGAGCTAGCTTGAGTATTGTCATTATTATTGTCCATGTCATTGCTGTTGTTGCTTGTCTTGTGTATGCATAA